>CM053029.1:441685785-441848621 GCA_028564925.1 Lithobates sylvaticus
TGATACAGTGCCTTGAAAAAAGTATTCATACCCCTTGAAATGTTCCACATGTTGTCATGTTACAACCAAAAACATAAATGTATTTTATTGGGATTTTATGTGATAGACCAACACAAAGTGGCACATAATTGTGAAGTGGAAGGAAAATGATAAATGGTTTTCAACATTTTTTTACAAATAAATATCTGAAAAGTGTGGCATGCATTTGTATTCAGCCCCCTTTACTCTGATACCCCTAACTAAAATCTAGTGGAACCAATTGCCTTCAGAAGTCACCTAATTAGTAAATAGAGTCCACCTGTGTGTAATTTAATCTCAGTATAAATACAGCTGTTCTGTGAAGCCCTCAGAGGTTTGTTAGAGAACCTTAGTGAACAAACAGCATCATGAAGGCCAAGGAACACACCAGACAGGTCAGGGATAAAGTTGTGGAGAAGTTTAAAGCAGGGTTAGGTTATAAAAAAATATCCCAAGCTTTGAACATCTCACGGAGCACTGTTCAAATCCATCATCTGAAAATGGAAAGAGTATGGCACAACTGCAAACCTACCAAGACATGGCCATCCACCTAAACTGACAGGCCGGGCAAGGAGAGCATTAATCAGAGAAGCAGCCAAGAGGCCCATGGTAACTCTGGAGGAGCTGCAGAGATCCACAGCTCAGGTGGGAGAATCTGTCCACAGGACAACTATTAGTCGTGCACTCCACAAATCTGGCCTTTATGGAAGAGTGGCAAGAAGAAAGCCATTGTTGAAAGAAAGCCATAAGAAGTCCCATTTGCAGTTTGCGAGAAGCCATGTGGGGACACAGCAAACATGTGGAAGAAGGTGCTCTGGTCAGATGAGACCAAAATTTAACTTTTTGGCCTAAAAGCAAAATGCTATGTGTGGCAGAAAAACTAACACTGCACATCACCCTGAACACACCATCCCCACCGTGAAACATGGTGGTGGCAGCATCATGTTGTGGGGATGCTTTTCTTCAGCAGGGACAGGGAAGCTGGTCAGAGTTGATGGGAAGATGGATGGAGCCAAATACAGGGCAATCTTAGAAGAAAACCTGTTAGAGTCTGCAAAAGACTTGAGACTGGGGGGAGGTTCACCTTCCAGCAGGACAACGACCCTAAACATACAGCCAGAGCTACAATGGAATGGTTTAGATCAAAGCATATTCATGTGTTAGAATGGCCCAGTCAAAGTCCAGACCTAAATCCAATTGAGAATCTGTGGCAAGACTTGAAAATTGCTGTTCACAGACGCTCTCCATCCAATCTGACAGAGCTTGAGCTATTTTTGCAAAGAAGAATGGGCAAAAAATGTCACTCTCTAGATGTGCAAAGCTGGTAGAGACATCCCCAAAAAGACTTGCAGCTGTAATTGCAGCGAAAGGTGGTTCTACAAAGTTTTGACTCAGGGGGCTGAATACAAATGCACACCACACTTTTCAGATATTTATTTGTAAAAAAAATTTGAAAACATTTATCATTTTCCTTCCACTTCACAATTATGTGTCAATTTGTGTTGGTCTATCACATAAAATCCCAATAAAATACATTTACGTTTTTGGTTGTAACATGACAAAATGTGGATAGTTTTGGGGGTTCAGGAAGAGTTCAGTTAAGGTTAGGGATTAGGCATTTTAAGTTTTAGGTTAAGTTTTGGGCTTCAGGTAAGTGATAAGGATGAATGTTTCAAACGAGGGGGGGAGCAAGGGTGGGAATTTATATGAGGCAATGAATGGATAGGTTCATATGGCTCCATCCCTAATTTTTATTATAGATACATCTACTTTTAATTGCTCCTGATGATTGGAAATACCCATGAAATGTATAGAGCTACTGTTACATTCTACATCACTGCAAAATATATGTTTGAGATTCATCTGTCTATTACGTCAATGGGCAACTTACCATTACCTTTATTATTCATTTACAATTCTAATTTATGCTAATATATGTATATACATGCAATATCAAGCTGTCATTGATTGTCATTGATTATATAAAGTTTATTACTACTATATGATTGTTTACTAGGAATCAATAAACATGATTGCATTTTATTCTTTAGTAGTGTGCTTCATTTAAAGTCCAACAAGTTTCCTCCTCCTTTTCTCAAGGATGAATGTTTGGGTGAAGTTAAGTGTTAGAATTAAGTGATAGGAGTTCATATTAGGTTTAGGTTAAAGGAGTTATGTGAACATGTGAGAGGAGAGGTGTAGGTGTTAGTTTTTGGGGTTTGGTTAAAATAAGGATCAGATAAGCATAGGATTAAGAATCATTGTCAACCCTAACGATTAGATTAAAGTCAGTTACAAATACATGTGGGCACACAATTTATTTTTAGCTAGTTTTTATTACCATAATCTCCACACAGAGAAATACCAACATTATCTTTAAATTATCTTATATTAAAATCATCAAATTAATTTAAATTATCTTCAATTGATTTGCGAAGTGAGACATGCATCTCAGAATAAAACAAAATGTATTTAGTTAGTCTTTGATTTAATTATTTACATTTTTTTAAATTATTTTATATGATGTTATCATTTAATATTATTACTTTTATATTTTGGATTTATTATATTCTGGTTGATCTTGCCATTAAAATACTGAAATGTTAAGTAAAACATATTTGACATAAACATCATAAATATATTCATAGCTCATATTATGGCATTAATAAATAAAAAGGAAACAAAAAAAACGTAAAATTATTCTAGTCTAGGTTGAATATCACTCTGCATGTGCTAAGCTGCCTAATGATCATTAAAGATCTACTCCAAATACTGAATATTTCAAGTGTCTGCATAATTTTAAAATAGTTCTTGATGTAGAAGCTGGACCAAACTAATTATTTTTACATCAAAGAATTTTTGGAAACATATTCATTAGACATTTATTTCTATCCTCTAATTATAAATTAATTCCTGGTTCATCTAGCATAATTATTCATCGTAATTGGTTGCTAATGACTGTGCTTATTTTCAGTTAATTCTTTTTCTGCAGGTACCTTAGAGAAAATAATCATAACAAATACATTTTCCAAAGTCGTACAACTAAAGGACCTTTGTGTGGAAGTTATATTATACCATTTGTACTTGGCAGGTTTTTTAAACATGTATTAACCAGTTTTCAAGTAAAACATTGCAGTTACATTAAACCGAATTTAACATTTGTGACAAGACTTAAAGAGTTATTAGAAATACAATTTTGAGATTAGTAAACTAATTTGGCTGCAAGCCTGCATTGTTGCAAACTCATGATATAAAAGAAGAAAAAAGCAGCCTGAATTTCTAATTGTGGACAACCTTCCCTTTTATTTCTTGTTCCACAAGTTGCATTAGAAGTTATATACCGGCCTAGAGGAACAAGTCCTCCTCTTCTCCTCATCATTCATCATTCATAGAGCAACACTTTAATGCAATTTTAAACCAAGGTGACACTTATAGGTCAATGTCAGTGATACTTATAGGCCATTTTTGTCACTGGTAAGACCTCGCCAGTAGAAGCTTCACTATAATTCAACACCCTTTTGGAGAAACCCCTCGTTACTTGAATTGACATAATGTTGCTCTATTGCTTATTTCTTTTGCTATATATTACATTTCAGCAGCCAGTCAGACAGTGAAAAAGCAACTCTCACAAGTGAAAATGTTAGCTGTACTTCTGTAATTCTGTTTGCTATAACAGAACCACTGATATAATACAGCCCTTATGCTGGCCATATGACACATTCAGTCAGTTTTCCTTAACCATAAAATTACCAAATGGATCAATCCAAGCCCATGATAACAGTTTTTTATTGACATTGTGCACTGATGAAAACTTTTGGTGGTAGATTGCATTGGGCTGTTCAAGTCTTCTTTGAGATTGAAAGCTAGATACAAATTAATGAAATTGACACAACATTGATTACTGTCTGGTCATTATTATTATGAATAATAATAATATTATACAGGCTTTAAATAGTCCCAACAATTTGTACAGGGCTTTACACAACAAAAAAGACGGTACTGTTACAATACAATTTAAGACAAGAGGGTTGGGAGGGCCCTGATTGTCGGAGCTTATAATCTAAGGGGAAGGGCAAGTGACCTTAAAGGAAGTAACTGTGTCGGAATTGTTGTCTCACAAAGTAAAATTTAGTCGCTAGCTACAAGTGGGATGGACTTGCCTGAAGAGATGACTTTTCAGGGATTTCCTAAAGGCAGATACAGTAGGAGATAGTAGTACAGGTTGAGGAAGGGAATTCCAGAGGATGGGAGTGGCTCTGGAGGAGTCCTGGACCTGAGCATGGGAGAAGGTAAAGAAGGAGCTAGAAGCAGGAAGTCTTGGGAGGAGTAAAGAGAATGGTTTAGTTAGTTCTAAGTTGTGGGTGGCTCTTGAAGTAGTTAATATTTCGAATTGTATTCATAGGGCAATTGGAAGCCAGTTGCGTGATTGGCAGAGAGGGATGGCAGACACTGAGCAGTTAGTAAAGGTGCATGAGTCTGGCAACAGCATTCATGATAGACAGAAGGCGGGATAGCTTGTATAGACATAGGTAAGCGAGGAAGGAGTTGCAGTTAAGTGAATTAGTAACTTGGTGGTGTTGTTGGGTGAGAAGGGTTTTGAAATGTTATGGAGGTGAAGGCAGCAAGATTTGGACAGTGATTGAATGTGAGGCTGAAAGGAAAGTTCAGAGTCCAGGATTACACTTAGGTATGAGTGGAGGGAAGGATAGGAAATGAGAGTTATGCTATTAATCTCAATGGAAAAGCCTGGGAGGGGCACGGGGGAGGAAATATGAGCTCAGATTTTGAAAGACTGAATTTTAGGAAGTGGTTTGACTTTCTTACTAATATGTCAGTTACTAAATTGATGATGTGAAAGGAGACTGAAGGAGTGAGCTGAGGAATAGAGATAGATTTGGATGTTGTCATCATACAGATGGTATTGGAAGCCATACAGGCATACCCCACTTTTAAGTACACAATGGGTCCAGAGCATGTATGTAAAATGAAAATGTACTTAAAGTGAAGCAATACCTTTTTTCACTTCTGGGATGTCAGGGGCTGTAGTGGGGGTGTTGGGGGCTGTAGAGGGGGGTCAGGGACTGTAGTGGGGGGGGGGTTCAGGGAGTGTGTTTCCAAGTAGCAGGGAATCTGAACTATCCGTCCACCGATTACTCAGTTGCAGCTTTAGCTTAAGAGCCAGTTTACATACACTCACGGGTATGTCCTTACTCGCGAGTGTATGTAAAGTGAGTGTACTTAAAGCGGGGTATGCCTATACAAGGTTATCAACTTACCAAGGGAAGAGATGTAGATTGATAATAGAAGGTTTCAATGACAGAACCTTGGGGGACACCTACGGGAGGATGTAGGGTTGTAGATGACACAGAAGGAGTTCTTTGATTGGTAGAATGAGAAACAGGAAAGAACAGAGTCTTGGAGTTTTTTGAGGAGGAGCGGTGGTTTACTGTGTCACAGAAAGATCTAATAATAAGGGTATTTGCAAGGACACTGTGAGGCTGATGTATGAAAGATTTTATACTTAATTGGTTGCTTTGGTCAAGAAAATGTTTCTTGTCAAAAAAACGAAATTACAAAAAAACACAAGAGGTAGAGCAAACAATTATATACCATGTGCCTTAATCCAGTATGAAACCTGGCAGTACAGCACACCTAGACTAAAACAAAATGTTGAGTTAAGCCTTCATGAGAGCCTAACTATCCAGAGGGGATTACTTTCAGTTGGGAATTAATAACAAATGTGGCTATACAATGGCAGATTACTTATCTAATTCAGCAAAAGATTATAGAAATTCACTCAGATACCAGTTACAATTCAAGTTTATTTTAATAAAGAGATTAGTTAATCTATCACCACTACTTCGTTGTTAATTTTATAAATACAAAATTAAAAATAATCCATGAGGACATTTTCAAACCTACTGATCCTGTGCCAGGTCTTACCTTCATTGAAAAACTACTTCTATGGCTAAATTTGAAGTCCCCATCTGCATTTTGAATCTTAAAGATATATTTCATAGGAATTGAAGGGGAGAGATGTGCTCTGTAGCCAGGTGTATACCCATGTGGCGAAGCAGCTACAGCCAGGAATAGTACTTGCCCTGTTGGATGAACATGCTAACCAGCAGTGAATATGCATCATTATGATATGGACTGCCATAACACTAATGCCCCGTACACACGGTCGGATTTTCTGACGGAAAATGTCCTATCGTACAATGTTGTCGGAAATTCCGACCGTGTGTAGGCTCCATCGGACTTTTTCCGTCGGATTTTCCGACGGACAAAGTTTTATCTCCTGCTCTCAAATTTTCCGACAACAAAGTCCTATCGGACTTTTTCCGATCGTGTGTAGCGAATTCTGATGGACAAAGTGCCACGCATGCTCAGATCACATTACAAGACCAAAGCTATTGGCTATTAGCCTCTACGTAGTCCCGTCATAGGCAACAAACGTCACCACGTTCAGAATGATCGGATTTTCCGACAACTTTGTCCGACCGTGTGTATGCAACACCAGTGTCGGACAAAATCCGTCGGAAAAAATCCAATGGATTTTGTGGTCGGATTTTCTGACCGTGTGTAGGGGGAATACCAATACAAAACAATGTCCCTTCCCTTAAGACTTAAGTCTTCTTCACAAATGAGCTTCCAGTACTCAATAACAACACAGCAAACTACTGCAGGTCCTTTGTACCATAAGTGTAAGATACTGTCATGAATAGAGCATTACATGCACCTGGGGACAGAAAAAATATAATAGGTGAGTCTCTAGTATGTTTTCACCATCAAATAGCCTGCTGGGTTTCTTCTGCTTCTCCAAGTAGGCAATCTGGTAAGCAGCAGCACATGAAAACATTCTTTTTGCACTGAGCTTAGACAAAATAGACACATGGTGACCCCGCCCCCTTGCGATGTCACAGTCCCAGCATCCTCCGGGACTGTGACAACACAAGGGGGCGGGGTCACCATGTGACATGTGCATGTGACCCTGTCGCCCATGTCCCTATATAAGTCCGAGCTCAGAGCGGCACAGGCATTCCGGGCAGAGAGAGCGTCGGGTCAACATCGGAAGAAGAAGAAGAACAAGAAGGACAAGAAGGAGGACAAGAAGAAGAAGAAGGCGCCGGCGGCGCGGAAGACGACGACCGCCGCAAGAACAGAAGAGACCCCCGGAAGACCCCCGAAGGCGGATCGAGACCCCCAGACGACGGCGGCGACGACGAAGAAGGTAGCCGGACACCTCCCCTCGTGAAAGAGCTAGGTAAAAAGAGCAGAAGAGAGGGGAGGAGTCCGGCGAGAAGACCCCCAAGACGGAAGAAGACCCCCGAAGGCGGATCGAGACCCCCAGACGGCGGCGACGACGAAGAAGGTAGCCGGACTCCCCTCGCTCGGTAAAAGAGCTTGGTAAATGGCGGGGGAGTCCGGCGAGAAGACCCCCAAGACGGAAGAAGACCCCCGGAGCAGTGCAATAAACTATTTTTTCAAAAGTGTGGGTGTTTTTTTTTACTTTACATTTTACACCTTAGGTGAATGGGTAGGGGTACATCGTACCCCATACTCATTCACATAGGGTGGGGGGGCCGGTATCTGGGGGGCCCCTTATTAAAGGGGGCTCCCAGATTCCGATAAGCCCCCGCCCGCAGACCCCGACAACCAACGGCCAGGGTTGTCGGGAAGAGGCCCTTGTCCTCATCAACATGGGGACAAGGTGCTTTGGGGTGGGGGGGGCCGCACGGCCCCCCTTTCCCCAGGGCACCCCCCATGTTGAGGGCACGCGGCCTGGTACGGCTCAGGAGGGGGGGGGGGCGCTCGTTCGTCCCCACCCCTTTCCTGGCCTGCCAGGCTGCGTGCTCGGATGAGGGTCTGACATGGAGTTGGGGGGAACCCCCACGCCGTTTTTTCGGCGTGGGGATTCCCTTTAAATCCATGCCAGCTTGCGGAGCTAGCGCGGCGGCATTTACTGCCTACGCTAGCTACGTAACCTGAAGTTACGTTCGAAATGAACGGACTGCTCCGTGTGTGGGCAAGTCCGTTCATTTTCAAAAGTCCCGCGGACTTTTGGCCGGCGGATTATCCGTTGGAGAAGTCCGTGCGTGTGTGGGCAAGTCCTCACCCGGGCCGATATGCTGAGAGCTGCTCCCCTAGCGACTAAGCGCACGATGCCTCTGGAGTGGGTCCAGAGGACACCGGGCTCAAAGAGGCACGGGTTGCCAGCAGGAGTGTAGCAGGTGGTGTGCAGTAGCGTCGTTCACCAGGAGAGGCTGAAGCTGCTCTTGGAGTAGACACCTGGCAGAGCTGTGATCAGGTAGAGGTTGCAGAGGTACCAAAGCATATACTGAAGGAGGACCCTCGGGACCATGAGAGGCTGAAGCTGCACTGGGAGTAGACACCTGGCAGAGCTGTGATCAGGTAGAGGTTGCAGAGGTACCAAAGCATATCCTGAAGGAGGACCCTCGGGAGCAAGGGAGAACTGCAAGTCCAGAACACCGCAAGCCAGGGGTCAAACACAGGGAAGTAACTCAGAGAATGTCCAGCAAGCAGGCCGAGGGTCAAGCACAGGCAACCAGGCAGTAGAGGTATCCAAGAGGCAAGCCAGGGGTCAAACACAGGTAAGTAACTCAGAGAATGTCCAGTAGGCAGGCCGAGGGTCAAGCACAGGTAATCAGGCAGTAGAAGTATCCAAGAAGCAAGCCAGAGGTCAAACACAGGTAAGTAACTCACAGAAAGTCCAGTAGACAGGCCGAGGGTCAAGCACAGGTAATCAGGCAGTAGAAGAGTCCAGGAAGCAAGCCAGGGGTTCAAACACAGGTAAGTAGCGGCAGCGGTAGTCAGACGGATTCCGAGTCGGCACTGGTAGTCAGGTAGATGCAGGGTACAGGGTACCGGGTACAGGATACAGGATACAGGATACAGGATACTGGACTGGAGACAGGACTCAGAAGAGACAACAAACCAGCAATTTGAAAGCGGACAGGGAAGGCCTTTTATAGGCCAGGTAAATGGTCAGGTGGGATACCCGGACGAGTGCGCATGCGCACTCGTCTTCTGTCAGCGCCGCGCACAGCGGTGAGGCGTACTGGCTGGGTTGTGTCAGATACCCGAGTGCCGCGGACCCGCGCATGCGCACCCGTTACCCGGCGTACCTGCAACATTCGTTGCGCCGCTCTACCGCGCGTGCGCAACCCTGGAACCCGGCGAAGAGGCCTGGTATTTCCCTGACAGTGCCCCCCTCCTAAGGGCAACCTCCGGATGCCCACTTCAGGATGTCTTTGATGGTATTCTCGGATTAAGCGAGGGGCATGAATGTTTTCAGATGGCTCCCAGGAGCAGTCTTCTGGGGGATACCCCTTCCATTTAACAAGATATTGAACCTGACCCCTTCTTCTTCGGAGATCCAGAATTTTTTCAACCTCGAATTCTTCCTCTCCTTGGATGGTGATGGGAGGAGGAAGTGGCGTCTGCCTATCAGGGAAAGAATTGACAATTACGGGCTTCAGCAAAGAGGCATGAAAAACTGGATGAATCCTATAGGAACTGGGGAGATCTAGTTCAAAGGCCACTGGGTTGATCACTCTCTTGACCTTAAAAGGGCCGATGAACCTGGGACCCAATTTCCGAGAAGGACAAGGGAGTTTTAAATTAGCGGTTGATAACCAAACTTTCTCACCAATCTGGAAAGGCGGGCATTCCTTCCTGCCCCGGTTGTACTGTACCTCATACCCCTTCTGTGCTTCCTTCATGGCCTGTTGGATCCGGAGGAAGTTGTCCTGGATATTTTTGACTAGGTCCTGTGCAGCCGGAGTAGGGACGTCTGGTATGGAATCTGGAAGAAAAGAAGGGTGATAACCGTAGTTTGCCCAGAAGGGCGTTTGATTAATGGCAGAATGCAAAGAATTATTATAGGCAAACTCTGCGTAGGGTAGTAGGCCTGACCACAGTCATCTTGATTAATGGCAGAATGCAAAGAATTATTATCAAAAAACAAAAACACCTCAGGTATTGCTCGAGGGTCTGATTAGTGCGTTCAGTTTGACCGTTGGATTGTGGGTGATATGCTGAAGACATGGAAGTCCTGATTTCAAGGGATTTGCAGAGGTCTCTCCAGAATCTGGAGGTGAACTGTACCCCCCGGTCTGAGGTGATGTTAGCTGGGACTCCTTGTAACCTTATAATTTCTCTGATGAAGATGTCAGTGGTAGCAGAAGCCGAGGGGGTACCTTTCATGGGCAGGAAGTGAGCCATCTTTGAGAGACGGTCAATGACAACCAGAATTGTGGTAAAGGAATCTGAGGAGGGTAAGTCCACGATGAAGTCCATGGAAATCTCCTTCCATGGACGTTCCGGGACAGATAGTGGACGTAACAGACCCCAGGACTTAGTGTTGGACCCCTTGTTCCTCTGACAAGTGTTGCAAGAAAGGACGTATTCCTGACAGTCCTTTCTCCAGCCCGGCCACCAGTAAGATCGACCTACCAAGTCCACTGTCTTCTGTACCCCAAAGTGGCCGGACATCTTGTGATCATGAAGAGTCTGCAGGACTTGGAGTCTGACAGGAGGAGGAACAAAGATTCGGGCATGGGCCCAGAGCAGATCCTGCTTCCTTTCAAGAAAAGGTAATGTGGGAGATGAAAACTGGTTGGAAGCCTGTTTAAGAGCTGTGGTCAAGTCAGGCTGAATGGCATGGAGGAAATTGTGGGCGGACAGGATGGTAGCAGGTTCTTTAGAGGATTCAGTGTCCAGAAACATACGGGATAAAGCATCCGCCTTGCCATTCTTGGAGCCAGGACGGTAAGTGATGTGGAAATTAA
This sequence comes from Lithobates sylvaticus, assembly GCA_028564925.1. Classification (NCBI taxonomy): domain Eukaryota; kingdom Metazoa; phylum Chordata; class Amphibia; order Anura; family Ranidae; genus Lithobates; species Lithobates sylvaticus. The sequence goes on from CM053029.1 coordinate 441,696,615, forward strand.
ATCGGGAGAAGAACAAGGCCCAGCGGGCCTGTCTGGGTCTAAGGCGTTTTGCAGCCCTGAGGTACTCCAAGTTGCGGTGGTCTGTGAAGATGAGAATGGGTTGAGAAGCTCCTTCTAGCAGGTATCTCCATTCCTCGAGAGCGAACTTGATCGCAAGTAATTCCCGGTCGCCTACATCGTAATTCTTTTCAGGGGGGCTTAATTTTCGGGAGGCAAAGGCGACCGGGTGGAGTAGGGCCTTTGGGCCACTTCTCTGCGATAGGATCGCTCCCATAGCAGAGTCCGAAGCGTCCACTTCTAGGACGTACGGGAGTTCAGGGTCAGGGTGCTGCAAGATGGGTGCAGAGGAAAAGAGTTCCTTGAGCTTCTCAAAAGCGCCTTGCGCTTGGGGAGTCCACTGGAACTTGACTTGCTGACGGGTCAGTTGGGTGATTGGGGACACAATGGCAGAAAACCCTTGAATGAACCGTCTATAAAAGTTGGCAAAGCCGATAAAACGTTGGACTGACCTTTTGTCTGTGGGGGCAGGCCAATCCTGGATGGCCTTCACCTTTTGGGGGTCCATCAGTACTCCTCCGGTGGTTATGATAAAGCCCAGGAACTGGATGGTATCAGTCTCGAACTCGCATTTCTCTCCTTTGACGTAGAGCCCGTGTTTACGGAGAATGAGGAGAACTTTCCGGACATGTTGACGGTGGGCTTCTAGAGAATCGGAGAAAATCAAGATATCATCAAGATATACAATGAGGAAGTTATCCAGATACTCACGGAAAATGTCATTGACAAGGTGCTGGAAGGTAGCTGGGGCATTACAAAGTCCAAACGGCATGACCAGGTACTCGAAATGGCCGAATCTGGACCTAAAAGCCGTCTTCCACTCATCCCCAGAGCGTATTCTAACTAAATTGTAGGCCCCACGAAGATCCAGCTTGGTAAACACCTTGGCAGTCCTGAGCCGCTGAAAAAGTTCGGGAATGAGTGGGAGTGGGTACCTGTTCTTGATAGTAATTTTATTGAGTTCCCTGTAATCCACACAGGGTCTGAGGGAACCGTCTTTTTTTTCAACAAAGAAAATCCCAGCCCCTGCTGGCGAAGAAGATGGTTGGATGAACCCTTTAGCAAGATTTTCGTCAATATATACCCGTAGGGCTTCAAGCTCAGTTTCGGACAAGGGGAAAATCCTTCCGAAGGGGATCTCGGCCCCTGGTAGGAGATCAATCGGACAATCATATGAGCGATGAGGGGGAAGAACTTCGGCCTTTCTTTCATCGAAAATGTCCATGAAGTCTCGGTAGGGTGTTGGGACGTGTTGCAGGTCCTTGGCACTGGGTTGCATGGCAAGATGAGTAAGAGGTACTGCGGGTTGATCCGGAAGGCAGTGCTGCAGGCAGTAAGGAGAGGAGAACTCCACTTCCCTGTTGACCCAGTTGATCCGAGGGTTGTGAGCCAGTAGCCAGGGGTATCCCAGGATGATGGGGAACATAGGAGAGTGGATAATGTCAAAACGTAAAAGTTCCTGATGACCTGATTTGGTGCAGGTCAGGATGGGAGCGGTTTCCTGGGTAACCGGTCCTGAGCAGGGTGGAGAGCCATCAGCCAGCTGGATTTGAAGAGGTTGTTTCTTGGTAGTTAAAGGGAGGTTCAGGTGTCATGCCAAGGTCAGGTCCATGAAGCAACTGCAGGCTCCGGAGTCAAGGATGGCTCCCAACTGGAAAGACTCTCCCGCTACCTGTAGGGAGAGTGGAACAGTCAGATGAAAATGCGGAATTCCAACAGAGTGCGAACTCGAGAGGGACCCAGAAGGGCACTTACTGGGTCTTATGGGGCATTTCTGTAGGTAGTGCCCCGTGCCCCCGCAGTAGAGGCAGAGGTTGGCTTGACGACGACGGAGCCTTTCTTCAGCAGATAGGGGGGACCGTGCCAGGCCCAGCTGCATAGGTTCCCCATGAGGAGGGGAGCGAGAGTTCCAAGAAGGAGCAGGTGCCGGAGGGACCCGGGGCATCGTCCAGGTGGGACGAGGGCTCTGCAGTCTCTCTGCCCGTCGTTCCCGTAATCGACGGTCAAGCTTAATAACAAGTTGGCAGAGATCTGTGAAAGTACTTGGGATCTCTCCTCGAGCCAGTTCATCCTTCAATACCTCGGATAGCCCTAAACGGAATTGGTATTTTAGGGCTGACTCGTTTCAGTCAGTATCTGCTGCCCATTTGCGGAAATCCACTACATAGTCCTCTACAGGTCTTCTCCCCTGGGATAGGGTATGCAGGGTAGATTCTGCCGTACCTGTGCATTGGGAGTCCTCGTAGAGTGCTGCCATAGCGGAAAAGAAAGTCTCTACAGAATTCAACTGTGGGCTCTTTTGTTCCATCAAATGGTGTGCCCAGGATTGAGGGTCATCAGAAAGGAGAGAGATAATGAACCCCACTTTGGTGGATTCCAACTGGAAGGTCCTGGGTTGTAGTGCTAGGTGTAGCAAACAAGAATTTTTAAAGGAGCGAAATTTCCTTCGGTCCCCGGAAAAACGTTCTGGTGTGGGGACCCTGGGATCAGGATGGGACACGTCATAGGCAGGGAGAGCACCTCCAGGTGTTGATAGAAGAGTGGAGGTGCTGGCTGCAGGGGGTGACTGGTCCGCTTGGTTTGGAGACAAGGTCAGCTGCTGAAGACGCCCTTCGATCTGAAAGTATCCATCTTGGAGGCGTTGTACAGCCTGCGTAAGGGTTGTCACCTGCTGGCATAAGGCCTCAAGGGGTGAACCAGCTCTGTCGGCCTCGGACATTGGCTGGTTTGTACTGTCAGAGGTACTCACCCGGGCCGATATGCTGAGAGCTGCTCCCCTTGCGACTAAGCGCACGATGCCTCTGGAGTGGGTACAGAGGACACCGGGCTCAAAGATGCACGGGTTGCCAGCAGGAGTGTAGCAGGTGGTGTGCAGTAGCGTCGTTGACCAGGAGAGGCTGAAGCTGAACTGTGAGTAGACACCTGGCAGAGCTGTGATCAGGTAGAGGTTGCAGAGGTACCAAAGCATATACTGAAGGAGGACCCTCGGGAGCATGAGAGAACTGCAAGTCCAGAACACCGAGCAGGAGGTCAAGCACAAGGAGCAGGAGATAGTCCAGCAAGCAGGCCGAGGGTCAAACACAGGCAACCAAGCAGTAGAAGTATCCAAGAGGCAAGCCAGGGGTCAAACACAGGTAAGTAACTCAGAGAATGTCCAGGAGGCAGGCCGAGGGTAATCAGGCAGTAGAAGTATCCGGGAAGCAAGCCAGAGGTCAAACACAGGTAAGTAACTCAGAGAATGTCCAGTAGGCAGGCGAGGGTCAAGCACAGGTAATCAGGCAGTAGAAGAGTCCAGGAAGCAAGCCAGGGGTTCAAACTCAGAGAATGTCCAGTAGTCAGGCCGAGGGTCAAGCACAGGTAATCAGGCAGGTGCAAGCAAGCCAGGGGTCAAACACAGGTAAGTAACTCAGAGAATGTCCTGTAGGCAGGCCGAGGGACAAGCACAGGTAATCAGGCAGTAGAAGTATCCAGGAAGCAAGCCAGGGGTCAAACACAGGTGGGTAACCCGGACGAGTGCGCATGCGCACTCGTCTTCTGTCAGCACCGCGCACAGCGGTGAGGCGTACTGGCTGGGGGTCAAACACAGGTAAGTAGCGGCAGGTAGTCAGACGGATTCCGGGTCGGCACTGGTAGTCAGGTAGAGATGCAGGGTACAGGGTACAGGGTACAGGATACAGGATACAGGATACAGGATACTGGACTGGAGACAGGACTCAGTAGAGACAACAAACCAGCAATTTGAAAGCGGACAGGGAAGGCCTTTTATTGGCCAGGTAAATGGCCAGGTGGGATACCCGGACGATTGCGCATGCGAACTCGTCTTCTGTCAGCGCCGCGCACAGCGGTGAGGCGTACTGGCAGGGTTGTGTCAGATACCCGAGTGCCGCGGTCCCGCGCATGCGCACCCGTTACCCGGCGTACCTGTAACATTCTTTGCGCCGCTCTACCGCGCGTGCGCAACCCTTGAACCCGGCGAAGAGGCCTGGTATTTCCCTGTCAGTGCTCAGACCATACGCTACATACTGCATCAAATTGGTCTGCATGGCCTCTTCTAAAAATGATGCACGAAAAAGCCAGCAAACAGTTTGCTGAAGACAAGCAGATGGATGGATTACTGGAACCATTTCTTGTGGTCTGATGAGACCAAGATAAACTTATTTGGTTCAGATGGTGTCAAGTGTGTGTTGGAGTACAAAGACAAGTGTGTCTTGCCTACAATCAAGCATGGTGATGGGAGTGTTATGGTCTGGGGCTGCATGAGTGCTGCTGGCACTGGGAGCTACAGTTCATTGAGGGAACCGTGACTGCCAACACGTACTGTGACATACTGAAGCAGAGCATGATCCCCTCCCTTCAGAGACTGGGCTGCAGGGCAATATTCCAACATTTTGACGACCCCAAACAAACCTCCAAGATGACCACTGCCTTGCTAAAGAAGATGAGGGTAAAGGTGATGGACTGGCCAAGCATGTCTCCAGATCTAAACCCTATTTAGCATCTGTGGGGCATCCTCAAATGGAATGTGGAGGAGCGCAAGGTCTCTAACATCCACCAGCTCCGTGATGTTGTCATGGAGGAGTGGAAGAGGACTCCAGTGGCAAACTGTAACTCCATGCCCAAGAGGGTTAAGACAGTGCTGGAAAATAATGGTGGCCAACCAAAATATTGACACTTTGGTCCCAATTTTGACATTTTCACTCAGGGGTGTACTCACTTTTGTTGCCAGCGGTTTAGATATTAATGACTGTGTGTTGAGATATTTTGAGGGGACATCATATTTACACTGTTATACAAGCTGTACACTCACTACTTTACATTGTAGCAGTGTCATTTCTTCAGTGTTGTCACATGAAAAGATATAATGAAATATTTACAAAAATGTGAGGGGTGTACTCACTTTTGTGAGATACTGAAAGTTCTCTTGGTGGCACACATAAAGTCCCATTCTCTGGCCCCCACCCTACGTAGGAGTGGTTGATGTACTGGGATGGTGCACATAGAGAAAGAGATTAGGAAGGATAGGACAGTTACACTTATTGAGTCCCAATAAAGTATACTTATATAGAAATATTTACTCTAGATTACTCTAGATTTGTCATTACCATGAGGCACTAAATGGAATCCATAAGGTAAACTTTATGCAAAAACGGTCTGCCACCTGGCTGTATCTTTGGTGAATACTTTTTGATTCAGAGCCCTGGAACAATGCATGCTGTGAATAAGTGTCAGAGTCAAAGTACCTTACCTTTATACCTTTTTCACATTAGTGACTCAAGAAACATTGAAGCCAGACAGCAATGGCAGCCTCCGTAATTTTGTCATGACAATTTTTCTTTGATTTACAGTAGATGTTCACACTCAGCAAATTAAAGTGGTGTTGCCACCAAAAAAAATAAAAATTGGCTTAAAAATCATAAAAAAATGTAAAAAAAAACAATTGGAAAAAAAAATGTTTTACTCACCTCTAAATGCCTGTTGCTAGGGGAACCCTCGTAGTCTGCCACCTTCAGTGCCCAGCAACTGACGTCACTTCCCCTAGGCGCCGCACAGTCATCTGGGACCTGTCACGTGTCCCAGATGAGTGAGCGCCGACTCACGGCGCACGGCGCCGCTCGCGCATGCGCAGTGGGTGCCCGGCTGTGAAGCCACAGCCAGGTGCCCACATTAAGAATGCCGGCGCCGCGAGCGGAGCGGGGAACGAGGGGGGCCTCGTTCCCTCGCATCACTGGACCCTGGGACAGGTAAGTGTCCGATTATTAAAAGGCAGCAGCTGCAGTATTTGTAGCTGCTGACTTTTAATTTTTTTTTTTTTGTGGGCCCTCCTCTTTAAACTAAATTAATAAGCAAAGTGCTAGCAACTTTCAGTTTTTAATTCTAACTTCTAGCAAAATATTTTGATTCTTCATTCCAAATTATGGACAATTTGTATTAGCAGAAGCTACACAAACAAAAGCATCAAAAATCTCACAAATCAAGTCTTATATAATTATGAAAGAACGTGTGTAATAATAAATTGTATAAGTGCAAAAATAACCCTAAAGAAAGAGACTCAGTGTTTCTCACCAAATACTGACACATCTCAATTTGTTTCATTGCTTCAAAATCCATCTTGTCTCCTTGCTGTGTGTGTTTCAATATTACTGTAATAACAACAGTTTATTAGTTTGCTTCAAGTGTCTAAGAGTGATTGTCAACCATATCTTCAAGCTGACCAAACATTTCCAAGTGATTTTGCCTTTACTTTAAAGTAAACTGAACCAAGTCAATAAACATTTCTAAAGTGACAATCGTGCAGAATTGCAGGAACATAACAATGTTATCCTTCAGATAAATATGTGTGCTCCTGTGGATCCCCTTTGATCCTAGGCCTAAGACCAGCAATACATGATTTGAACCGTTAATGGGCAGGCTGAATGTAAAAAGTTGATTGATCAATCAGCTTGGGTACAACCAGCCTGCCGAATTCTCTTACGATTATCAGTAGCAGCTGCTAAAGCCGCCAATGATAATCACTGTCTTCTCCCGGCAGCGACAGGTTCCCTCGCCTGCCCCGAGGGACTGTGGGGTTGATTTACTAAAACTGGTGCACTCAGAATCTGGTGCAGCTGCACATGGTAGCCAATCAGCTTCTAACTTCAGCTTGTTCAATTAAGCTTTGGTAATAGAACCTGGAAGCTGATTGCTTTGTATGCAGAGCTGCACCAAATTTTTCACCGTGCAGTTTTCGTAAATAACCCCCCTGTACGTCAGGTCAGGTTCCCTTCAAGCCTTATTGAAATGCAACCAATAAAAAGGAGCTTGTAAAGTTTATGAAATGTATATTTATATTTTTGCCAGCAAAGTAACTGTAAGCTAGGGTTAACCGATATGGGGTTTACCAGTAATCACTGGAGAGCTAGCTGAAAAATACAGTGTAACAATTCCAAGCTCATCTGCTAATGAATATTAGAAGATATCCAACATATTTGTTTCTCATGTGTTTATAAATGAGGAATTTGCACTAAATATTGCTTTTATGTACTCTGTGAAGGTTTATGGACAACAAAATACGACAGTGATTCTAATGAAATATACTGTGTGTTTTCTGTATGGGAGCTGTTTTTATTTATTTATTTATTAATTTTTTTGCCAATAGACCAAATGGGTTATTTTACTAGTGATGAACTGGTGGATTGGATCTTATTTGTCATTAAATATTGCAACACTTTTTATAGTTCATTGAATATTATTCCTAAAAAAGTTGTTTTTTTAACCTGTGTTACTAATAAATAACAATATGATTTATAGCTGATATTTAGTTTTTCTTTTGCTTTTTTGCGGCATACGGCCCCTAACACATTGGTCGTGTGTACTGCTGCTTTTTGTTTTTTCCCTCGACAGTTTTCTGTTTGGGAGCTGTTTTTATTTATTTATTTTTATTTATTTTTTGCCAATAGACCAAATGGGTTATTTTACTAGTGATGAACTGGTGGATTGGATCTTATTTGTCATTAAATATTGCTACACTTTTTGTAGTTCATTGAATATTATTCATACAAAAGTTTTTTTTTTAACCTGTGTTACTAATAAATAACAATATGATTTATAGCTGACATTTAGTTTTTCTTTTGCTTTTTTTGCGGGACACGGCACCTAACACATTGGTCGTGTGTACTGCTGCTTTTTGTTTTCGCCCTCGACAGCTATTTTATGGTGCTATGAAAGTTAATAGCCGCTGATAGTCTGAAAAGTTCCGGCACATGCCCATGCGTCCCTTTCTGTCCTCTCATTTGTTCAGAATGCTTGTATTACTATTCTCCCACAATGCATCCCCTTCTGTCAAAGGGTGGCAGAGATCCTGTCATTCAGCTTATCTTCCTCCATTCACTGAACATGCTGCATTGTGGGAGAATAGTAATACAAGTTTTGTGTAAGGCAGAGAGGGAAGAAGATAGCAAATAATCAGTGCAATGTTACAGACTAGCAGCTGTTATCTTTTACAGTTCTGGAAGATAGCCACTCAGGGCAATATGAAGGAGACACTGAAGGTAAGAATTTAACAAGAAGCAGCAACCTGCAAATAATAGTATAAACATCCTTACACATATTTAATGTGTTTGGCGCTGTATCTCAAACAAAAAAAATTAACTTGAATAGTATGCCATTTATTAAATTACAATTTTTCTCCTAAAAGTCTTTTATGCTTGTACTCTAAAGCATGGTGATAATACAAATAAAAACATAATATTTAGAAGTGTTGAAAATTTTGGTGAAAGAATACATTTTTATACAGAACTGTGACAGCCATCACAGTCATAGTGATATTTACCGTTTTCCTTGTCTGGAAACCCTGTTCACTACCTTATTTAGGGGTTAATCTGACCCTGAATATGGCAAAGCTCTATAAAGCGAACTATCCCACTCTGTATACCAAATTGATGAAAGAGATGGAAATGTGGTCTTCCCTGTCCCTGGAAGGGTAGGTTAGCTTCTATAAAAATGACCGTCATACTTAAATTTCCTACCTTATATAAGGTGTTTCAGAGAGGTGGCATCACAGTCAAATTGCCTTACAAGGCTGCCTGTGAAAGGGACCTGGATAACAGGATTAGTGAGGACAATTGAGGGATTTGGACCTCTAGAATGCTGAATGTTACTTATATGGCAGCAAACTTTAAAATGTTCTCACAATGGTACATGGTGCCTGTCAGATTATCCAAAATGTACCCTGACTCTTCCCTGTTGTGCTTTGGAGGATGCAGCCAGGTGTGAACTATGCTCCATACATGGTGGACCTGCCCTATAGTTAAATGCATCTGGACAAGGATGTATGCACTGATTTATTCTGTTACTAAGATAAACATCCCTAAGAATTCTCGAACAGCGCTCTTGAATAAATAGGGTCCTTGCACAAACAGTCATTGATCTTTTATAATGATTTATATATGTTTTCGGTTGCAAAATTTGCTGTAGCCATGGCCTGGAAGAGTGGTGGATGTCTCTTTGGTCAAGCGTAAACTCACCTGGATAATGCTTAATGATAAAATCACTGGTGTCCTCTAGCAACAGTGCTTTGAGAAAGTTTGGTCCCCTTGGATGCAGTATTTACAACCCCCTCCATAAAGTTGCTGATGGGACAGTGGGGGCTCTGGACAACAAATGTGAGCAGGTATTCTTTCTTTTCTCACTTTTTCTTATCACTTTCCCCATTTCATAGCCTTTATTTCTCTTTAAATAACCACTGGTATAAGATGTTCACAACACACCAGTATCTTCTATAGGGGACGGGTTACTGTGTGCCTCTCTATTTATTATGGTTCATGGTTAAAGACAAGGGGTGTTGAAATGCTGTGAATATGATATTGGATTAGTATTTTTGTCATACCTGACTTTTTTTTTTTTTTTTTTTTAATCTATGTATCTCAGTTGTGTACTGCCCTAGGCCTGAATAAACTTGTGCACCCCCTAATTTAAATATGACCCACCTCTTCCTGTCAATACCACACCCCTTCCTGTTTAAGACCCACCCTGTCATCTGTAAACCACACCCCTTCCTCCTTAGGCTCTACCTCTTCCTCTCTGTACATTAAAAGTGGGTACCAAGTTCAGCCTCATCAGTTCCCATCAATGAAGCCTCATCAGTGCCCGTCAATGAAGCTTCACCAGTGCCCACAAATGCAGCCTCACCAGTGCCCATCAATGCAGCTTCACCAGTACCCATCAATCCAGCCTCACCAGTGCCCATTAGCGTAACCTTATCAGTACCCATCAACGCAGCCTTATCAGTGCAGCTTATCAGTGGCCATCAGCGCTGCCTCATCAGTGGCCATCAGCGCAGCCTCACTATTGGCCATCAGAGGAGCATCACCAGTGACCATCAGCGCAGCCTCACCAGTGGCCATTAATGCAGCCTCACCAGTGGCCATCACACAGTGGATGCTATTGGCACCTTTTTTCTTCTGGCTGCTGGGCTATAAACTTCCCGCCCAGACATCCAGGGCCATCTTAGTAGCATCATGGGACCTTGGGTAAAGTAATGCATTGGGGCCCCTTCAAGCCTGACATTATTTATGCACCTACTTTCAAGAATTATAACCCACTACTACTACATGTAACCCATTCAAATAAAAGGGCCCTGATGTCATGTACCAGGCTGGAGGCTGAGGTGACGAGAGGGCTCCCCTTGCGGCTGAGTGCAGAGTACCCCTGGAGTTGGAGACAGAGGGTACTATGCCCAGAGATGCACGGGTTGCCTGCCGGTGAAGCTGTCTAATGGTTCCAGAAGCGGACACCCAGGAGCAGAGAAGGTGGTCACACCCAATGATTCTCTGGGGTACTGGCGGATCTTGACAGATGGAAAAGCAGAGACAATGTCAGAAGCCAGGCCGGGGGTCAAACACAGGAAGGCAGTCAGAAGCAGAGGCAGGAAGTATAGTTGTGATCAAGCCAGGGTCAAACACAGGACGTCAATCTGGAACAGGCAAGAGCAGGTCCGTGAAACCAGCCAGGTTCAGAGCCAGGAGAGAAGCCAGAGCAGGTTAGGGTAAGCCGGGTTGGTAACAGGTAATCAAACAGAAGCAAGGAACACAGGAACACAGGATACAGAGCTGACGATAATCCAGCGATTTATGAGAGCAACTGGAATCCTTATATAGGCCAGAAAACACTGGTAATTAACACATTTTGCTTATGCGCATTCGCCGCCGCGAACGTGCATTCGGTGCTGCGTGCCGGTTGCTAATGCACATGCGCGGACTAGTGCAGCCATATTGGATATTGGCATATCTGCCAGTTCTTCTCGGGTTTCTTCTCTGACACTGTGCTGCAGCATTTAGGGGTTTAATACAGGTGACGAGGAGGCGTTTAATACAGGTGACGAGGAGGCACCATATAGCCTCCTCACTGCTTGTTAATTGTCTCTGAAAGGAAATCCATGTGTGGATTGCTTTTCAGAGGAGTGGCAGTCTTTTTCAATCAGAGCAGCAGAGGGGGGCATTAGTGTAATTGTCTAGGGAGGAGGTGGTGTTTAGACTTACGCACCAATTTTCCAGCCTCTAGTTTGCATGTATTCCAATTTGCAACCTGTCCTGCACACTTTAACATACACACAAAACGTGTGTCTGTGTGTGCATCAGGGTTGGAGTATGGACACAGCTGATGGAGCAGGCACAACCGAGATTGGATAGATCATAAGGAGTTGTGGCAAAATCAATTGGCCTTTTCAGGAAACTGCGTTCCCATCCGAATAGAGACATGTATAGTTAAAGAGACAAAAATAAAAATAAATATCCATCGGTCTTAGGCTGGGTACACATGGGGCAGATCCATTGGACAGACTCTGCTAGCTCAGTGGGGGATCTATACGTTGATCCCCGCTAAGCAGGCAGATGACAGTTCCATCTCCACTCACTGTGCAGAGACAAACCTGTCAGAGCCCCGCTCTCCTCTATGGGGAGATCAGATGAAAACTGACTGCCTGTCCATTTTCATTCGATCCCACCCCCTGGATGGATGGCGACCTTATCGCCATCTGTCTGTTTTGAGTGGATCTTGTTAGATCAGATGGCAGGCGGGTGTCAGCGGACACATATCCACTGACTTCCGCCTATACAAAGAAGTCAATGGGTGGCCCGCTCAGATCTGCCTGAAAAATGGACAGGCAGATCCGATCGGGCAGATCGCGTGAAAGGGGCCTATAATGTAGTCAGCAGGATGGACACTAAAATCCAGACTGATCTATAATGAGAAATTACACTTTTCTTCATATGTCAGGAGGCAGCATTAGCCATACAGGTAGCTATGAAAGGTTAACCACATATACAAGCATACACTAAGGTTTTAAATACCATTTATATCAGAAGCACCAGCCTGGAGATGTTAAGCTGTAAACAGTTAAACATTTAGGTAAGCAGCAGTGTACATAAGTTAATTGAAGCAGATTAGAGAAGCACAGTCCTCTCCCAGTACCAAGGACACAAAGGGTTAATTGCCAAAGAGTTCCCATTTCAGATAACAGCATGTTAGGAGAAACCAAGTGGGAAAGCTGTAGCACAGATAAGCCATGGCATTAGGTTTGCATGGAGTGACAGTGAGGATTGGTATCTTACCCCCTCCAGGATATACAGAACGTAGCTGGGTATGCCTGCTGAAGCCACAATCTGACCAACCCTGATGTGTCTCCATGTGCACCTGGGAGTCTCGGACCACAACAGGAGGAGAAATTGGTGAGTTCTCTCTCTCTCTCTGCTCTCCTGTCTGTGCGGAGGGGGAACTGTCAGCTCATACAGAGTCTGCTCCATGAGAGAGACACGCTCTGAACGCTGCAGCCAGCAACCCCGGAAGTGAATGGGCTGACTCGGGAGGAGGGGGGGCTTTTTTTATGTTCGAGGGGGCGGCAAAAAAGCCGGCCTAGGTCAAAATACAGCACTGATGTGTCTAAATTGTTTATATACAGTGGTGTGAAAAAGTGTTTGCCCCCTTCCTCATTTCCTGTTCTTTTGCATGTTTGTCACACTTAAGTGTTTCGGAACATCAAACCAATTTAAACAATAGTCAAGGACAACACAAGTAAATACAAAATGCAATTTGTAAATGAAGGTGTTTATTATTAAAGGTGAAAAAAAATCCAAACAATCATGGCCCTGTGTGAAAAAGTGATTGCCCCCTAAACCTAATAACTGGTTGGGCCACCCTTAGCAGCAACAACTGCAACCAAGCGTTTACGATAACGTGCAATGAGGCTTTTACAGCGTCCTGGAGGAATTTTGGCCCACTCATCTTTGCAGAATTGTCCTAATTCAGTTACATTAGAGGGTTTTCGAGCATTAACGGCCTTTTTAAGGTCATACCACAACATCTCAATAGGATTCAGGTCAGGACTTTGGCTAGGCCACTCCAAAGTCTTCATTTTGTTTTTCTTCAGCCATTCGGTGGTGGACTTGCTGGTGTGTTTAGGATCATTGTCCTGCTGCAGAACCCAAGTTCGTTTCAGCTTGAGTACACGAACAGATGGTCGGACATTCTCCTTCAGGATCTCTTGGTAGACAGCAGAATTCATAGTTCCTTTTATCACGGCAAGTCTTCCAGGTCCTGAAGCAGCAAAACAGCCCCAGACCATCACACTACCACCACCATATTTTACTGTTGGTATAATGTTCTTTTTCTGAAATGCAGTGTTCCTTCTACGCCAGATATACTTGGACACACACCTTCCAAAGAGTTCCACTTTTGTCTCATCGGTCCACAGAATGTTGTCCCAAAAGTCTTGGGGATCATCAAAGATGTGTTGTGGAGAAATTGAGACGAGCTTTGATGTTCTTTTTGCTCAGCAGTGGTTTTCTCCTTGGAACTCTGCCATGCAGGCCATTTTTGCCCAGTCTTTTCCTGATGGTGGAGGCATGAACGCTGACCTTAACTGAGGCAAGTGAGGCCTGCAGTTCCTTGGACGTTGTTGTGGGGTCTTTTGTGACCTCTTGGATGAGTCGTCGCTGCGCTCTTGGGGTAATTTTGGGCGGCCGGCCACTCCTGGGAAGGTTCACCACTGTTCCATGTCTTCGCCATTTGTGGATAATGGCTCTCACTGTGGTTCGCTGGATTCCCAAAGCTTTGGAAATGGCTTTATAACCCTTTCCAGACTGATAGATCTCAATTACTTTCTTTCTCAATTGTTCCTGAATTTCTTTGGGTCTCGGCATGATGTGTAGCTTTTAAGGATCTTCTGGTGGACCTTACTGTGTCAAGCAGCTCCTATTTAAGTGATGCCTTGATTGTGAACAGGTGTGGCAATAATCAGGCCTGGGTGTGGCTAGAGAAATTGAACTCAGGTGTGGACAACCACAGTTATAGTATGTTTTAACAAGGGGGGCAATCACTTTTTCACACAGGGCCATGATGGTTTGGATTTTTTTTAACCTTTAATAATAAACGCCTTCATTTACAAATTGCATTTTGTGTTTACTTGTGTTGTCCTTGACTATTGTTTAAATTGGTTTGATGTTCCGAAACACTTAAGTGTGACAAACATGCAAAGGAACAGGAAATGAGGAAGGGGGCAAACACTTTTTCACACCACTGTAATGTTACATTGTTCCCACTGATATTAGCTTTTTCAAGTGCAATTATAAGGCCCACTTCTGATTGTATCTGCATTACTCTATTAGCCTACACAATGGATTGTATGTTCCCCCCACCTTTTTTTTTTTTACAATACTTTCCAGACACGTGGATGTCTTTTATTCTTTTTTGTATTTCTTCTTTCAAAATCAATACAAATTTATTGAAAGAAAAAGTTCTGCATGACTGAAGGACAGCTAAAATTGTAGCTATCTACAAGAAGGGTAGCAAGGTTGAAACCGTCAATTATAGGCCAGTGAGTTTAACATCTGTTGCAGTTAAGTTAAAGTGGTTCTTAAGCCACTATGTCATATGTATACCATCCCATCTGTTATAAAACGCTATGTGTCCCAGTGCCTGTGCTGTATAATAACTATGACAATTTCTACCTTATCTAGAGCGACTCCTGACGCTCACGTGACTCCTCTGCTCTCTCCTCTCCCCGGCTGACAGCTATAGCGTGAGGGGCCAAGAACTCCTGCTGATATCAGCTAGGGAGGAGAGGAGCAGAGAGATCAGCAGTCAAGTGAGCGCCAGGAGACGCTCTGAGATAAAGTAGAAATCGGCATAGTTTTCATACAGCACAGGCACTGGGACACATAGCAGATGGGATGGTATACATATAATATATTTTTTTATAGAAGCAGGGGCAAGCAGTGGAGGCAGTGGAGGGGCAGGCAGTGTCTCGCGCTGACAGGCAGGGAGGGGAGGGGGGAGAGGACGAGAGGAGAGATGCGGATGACAGGAAATGGGAGGAGGCAGGCATAATCTATATGGCTCAACTGTTCAGAGATGCGGATGACGGAGGCACGTAAACTGACCACAGTGTCAGGGCTCAGCAGTAATGATAAACCGTGGTCAGTTTACAGGAGGGAGGGCAGAACCAAGCAGGATCAGCCAGGGGTTTTAGGTGATACAGGGGGCCAAATGGCACAGCACAAGCACTGTGCTGTTATTCATGCTTTAGGGGAACGGGATCATTTTTTTTTTTTTTTAGGGTAACAAACACTTTAATGAAAAGAATGATTGATTACTTAAAAACACACAATTTGCTTGACCTAAAGCAACATGGTTTTACTGAGGGCAGATCATATCAGACTAAACTGATTACATTTTTTGACTATGGTGCTGTGGACATAGTCTATCTTGATTTCAGCAAGGCATTTGATACATTTCCACATAATGATCTAACAAAAAAGTTGTAGATGCTAGGGTAATGAGGAGCACCAGGCTCCCGCCCAAAAAATTTAAACTCAGCAGCTAAATATACTGTAGCTGCTGACTTTTAATATAAGGACGCTTAACTGTCCAGTGATGTCCTCACCCGAGCCAATTCTTCAATCGGCTTCATTTGCCGGCATCTCAAGTAAGGGGAAGCCTTAAAGCTTCACAGTCGGTTTCCTACTGAGCATGCACGAGCCGCGCTGCGCCTTTTGAATAGTCCTGTAGTCTTCTGGGAACTGTGATGTGTCCCAGAAGACTGCAGGGGAAGGAGGGGGGGCCGAACTTCTGACCAGAAGAGGGATTGGGTACCTGTGAAAACCAGGTACCTGCGCCCCCCCCCCAAAGTGGCAAATGTGGCAGTGGAGAAAAGAAGGATGCAAACAAGCGGAATTTCCCCTTTTTGGGTGAAGTTCCGCTTTGAGTGGATTTGAAGTTGTCTAAAAGATAGATACCAGAGTGTGGTTGTAAATATGGTTCATTCAGAACACAGAACAGTCACTAGTGATGTAGCAAAAGACTCTGTACTGGGTCTATTTCATCTATGTGAAAGTGATATAACTGAGGGTTGGTGGATAAAGTATGTATTTTTGCTGATGACACAAGGGTGTGTAATAGAGTTGATATAGGAAGTGTCTGTAACATAGAACAGGATTTGGCATTGCCGGAAGATTGGTCAAAGAAGTTGAAACTGCAGTTCAATGTGTCTAAATGTAAAATAATGCATCAAGGGAAAAAGAATCCCTTGATGTACAGCCTTGGGGGGTACAGTCCCGGCCAGTACTACAGAGGAAAATGATTTAGGAGTTCACGGGGGCATTGCTAGGTGGTGGCTATTGGGGCTGTAGCCCCCGAATCTGGGGCCCATAGCCCCGAGTCTCTTGCTGCAGGGTCCCTGCCTAAACAGCGGGTTGTGGCTGCTGCGGTGGGTGGGCTGGCTGCATGAGAGAGGCGGAGGAGAGGAGAGAAGCAAGCAGGCAGACGAGCAGAGATGACATCTCTCTCCGCCCGCTCCACATCAGCGCTCTTCACAGCTGGGCCTCTTTTATTTGGGAGCGAGGTGTGGTAAGCAGCAGAGAGATGACATCATCTTTCACTACATGAAAAACACAAGAGAGAGCGCCCGCCAACCCAGGTGTGTTATTGTTTAATTAAAAGTTCAAATATGTAACATACAAAGGTTGCACTCACTGCCATCCAATGGTATAACGCATATATAGCTCCACAGTGACCTCCTCTCCTGCTCTGTTCGAATTAGCTGGCTCACTGAAACCTCCTGCATAGGATGTTTTTTTTTGTGTCTGTATAAGCCGCCTGTTAGCTCAACCACTCTCCACATTGGACGCTCGCACAGACCAGCCGGCGATTGTGTGACGTCACTCGAGACCGAGGGAGGGGGAGCACAGTGGTGCAGCTGACTCCTCTCATATAGTTCAAACTAATGCCATAGACTATACGTGGTCACGTGCTTCCTGTCATCGTGGAGCTCCACTTTGCCAGACCAACAGCAGCAGCAAATCACTATGAGTACGCTGAAGACAAACCAGGAGATCACAACTCGGCAAGTAGCGTACTCATAGTGATTTGCTGCTGCTGTCGGTGTGATGTCTGGATGCTGATTTTAACTACAGGCTTGATATTGTTTGCCCTCTGGTAAGCGCACATTGTGTGTGGTGGAGGTTCACAATTATAAGTGTTTTTGTCTGCACAGAAGAATTTATTTACTTTTCATTCACTTGACTGGACTGTTTTTTCAATATTTATTCAATTTTTTTGAGGATTTGTCATTTATTATTCAATATTCATTTGGTATTTATATGGGTTGTCAAGTTGGTGCAATACACTATATTTTGTCACTTCACATATATTTCAATGCATTTGTGCAGCTTTTTCTTTTTCTTATAATCACTGTGTTTGTATATATCTCACAAGTTTGAGCTGCAACCACTCTTTTTTATTTTCCAGTTATTCACTTTCTTTTTTCACTCCTAATGTTGCTGCTATCTCTCTGATGGATTTGTTTCATTTTTGAAGCCTTACAATGGCCTGTTTCACTTGCATTGACAGCTTCGTTGAACCCATGATGTAGGTTCACAGCAATAGATTCCAAATACCTGCTTAATTGATGAAGGAATAACGAAGGAGTAGCCCACACCTGCCCATGAAATAGCTTTTGATTCAATTGTCCAATTACTTTTGGTCCCTTAAAAAAGGGGTAGAAAAAATGTAGCTGGATAGCCACACTCCAAAATATTCAACTTTATTGCAAAACTATGATTAAAATCATAGCATCTAGGCTAATGTACAGATTAACTGCACAGCCGCTGACATGTTTCACACCGAACACGGTGCTTAGTCATAGCTAATGTGCAGAATATACATACAAAGCTATATACACACCCAAACAATTAAGAAAATGAATAAAATACGTCTGTAACAAGATAGCAATTAGGAAAGCACCTGAGAACATCCAAAGTCTAAAAATTAACGCTTGAATGGATGGAAAAGATCTTTTACACCTAAATAAAGCTGACATGTTGAAAGCATAAAAATGGTAATAAATAACATGATGGATCTTATCTTTAGGGAGAAGGGTGCAGGTGCAACCTGAAGAAGAAAGAGAATAACATATATAAAAATATTTTTCATTTTGTATGTAAAAAGCCATCCCCCCCCTTAAAAAGGGGGGGACGGCTATTCTTAAAAGCTGTAATTCCTAAACCCTTTCTCCGATTTGGATGCACATACCCTCAAATTAAACCTGAGAGTGTGTACTTTCATCTCATGTCCATTATATAACTATAGCTTATATGTTTTGGTAAATACCTGAAAAAAATTATATTGTGCCTGTGCCAAATACATATGGACCTAACTGTATTTATTATTGAACAACATATCAACTGCCTACTACAGCCTTGTTGGTTTTAACTAAAGTTCAGCTGCCTTTTAGGAGAAACTATTATGGGCAAGGTAATAGGCAACTAAGTACTTTACAAGGTCAGAGGTCCCTTATGAATTGGTAGGTCATATGCTGATGGAAAAACAAGTCACTCTTTGTCGAAAATCATAAAAGTAATTTTTTTAACAGCCACATATAAAAGGTTCTGGCTACAAACAGTACTTTAAAATAACTGCAAACAATGGCAATTGTAAGCCAGAAGAGTGCTTTTTACAAAATTAAAAAAAAGTTTCCTTATTGTGTTAAATAATAAAATGTTATATATGACACAGTTTAGATAATGTATGCACTATAAGAATACCCAGAAGTATAATTCTGACTGGCACAATATATCTCTGTCTTGGTAATGGACTTTCCATATAAGCATGTTTCTGTAGGATGTCATTGGAAGCAATATAATGAGCTGCCTACAAAGGTCATGTTTAATTGTAATGTTGATGAGTGAATGCTCTACTTTGAACTTCTGTTACAAAGCACCTGGGCTGGCACACTATTTCAATTCTACAGCCCCATAATAAGGGTAGCCTCTTGATCTAATGAATTCAGGCAGAAATGTGTAAGTTGTCTCCTTAGCACAATGTTTAGTAATTATTGGATTTCCAAGCAGTGTATGTAACCCTTGCTTTCACACACAAGGGCTAAAACACATCAATACTCAATCATGTAAACCGACCCTCTATCTTAGAAATAAAGATCAATCTCACACATTAGCAAGACAAGTGTGTACATCATTTTAAACAGCTCACATTCATCTGGAATTAACGGCAACCAAACCCTGAAACCTTGACATTCTACTGAGATGTGACATTGGTAAGATGAGTTGCATTCTTTTACTGGACTACAAAATTAATCCATGGTGGATGATAAAAATGTACAGAAAAAAATGCAGCATTGAATAATCAATAGGTATATTTCACTTGTATGTCCTCTGTGTTGGCAAAATTGATGTCAATAAATTATTAAACTGGATATGTATCTAAGGTGTCACTACTGGAAAAGTATCACCATGCACATAATTCGATGTTAATACAGCTGCATGTTTACTGAAGATTGTGACTGCATTAAAAACAAATGGTAAATCCAAGAGAAGATAGTTAACCCTAATTTAAATTGTTAAGTGCACAATGATTTGTGTAATGGATAAGGTGAACCAAGCAAAAGGGATCATGCTGATAAACTGCAGAAGCCCATCCTGTAATGGAAAAAGAAGAATACTTTGTGGTCAAGCAGTTAATTTTGTGCACTCTTTATGAGCTATGTCTGCTGCTATCAGACATAAAAACAAAAAAGATAGGTAGTGGCGCTGCCAGAATAGTATCTGTAATAATCAAATAGTCCTTTGAGTTTCCAGCTCTTAGTAAAGGGAAAATAGTCCACTATATCAGGGCCAGCCTTGTGAGGGAAGTAGAAGCAAGCTTCAACATGCGGAAAGAAGAGAAAAAACAGGCGCCTCTGAGCGTAGACTGTAAGCATTTATTGTTAAGTAAGGCGGGTATATACCGCGCTAAAAGTGTATAGTGATAAATATACTCATGTGATGAGAAAGCTGCGACACAAAAACATGCGATATTCATGAAAAAGAACAAATGTAAGAGAAAAATAGCCGCACTAATTAATATAACAATCTTAAATTAATATATGTGTTCAAAAAAGTAATACATGAAGTGACTCTACATGAATGAGTGAATAAATTATAAGGGACTATACCTATCCATATCAATGAAAAAAGGCAATTGAAAAAATTCCACATAAAATTCATATAGTTCAATTCCAAAAATGTAAAAAGAAAAGCAAAGAAAACAAGAGGAAAAACGCTGAAGATGGAGACTGCAGGTTGATTCTACGACCACCAGGGGACGACGACGAGGGATGAGACTCTCCTTGGAGAACACACCAAAAGAAGATGGAGACCCTTACCAGATGTGGTGGACCTCCTGTCAGTAGCAAGGTTGTTATCGCCTGCAGATACAACCCTATGCAAGGTCTCTGATAGATCCAAGATGCCCGAACTTCCAGACTCCTAGCGTCCTTCTCCCTCCATATGCCATTTTTCCATCCAGTGTGTAGAATTAAGCACAATAAAAACTCATATTTGATTAATGGTAAACCGGCTTGACAAAGGAGAGCGCACTGTGTACATCAGCCTTCTGCACATGCTACGAAATGCGCTGCGAGCACAATAGCGACGCTTTTGCAGCCAACCAGTTTCCACCATCGAGCTCCAACTTCGGTGCAACTTGATCGTAGCAGCATCCTGCTGGCCAGGAAGATCCACACGAGAGTCTACACAAGCCGCGGAAACAGCACACAGCCCTGACCACTGCTAGTGTATCAGACATATCCTACTCCGTGCGATTTGGGTCTCCTGCCAACTACTACATTATTATAGGACACAGGAGTGACATTGGGGTTAGCAGGAGAAACCACAGTGTGCAGCAGGGGTACATACTATTCAACACACCCAGAAGTTTTGGGTAGCAGCAGCAGCTGTCATTTATGAAGAGAGCAAAGATTTAACCCACCACTTGCTGGAAGTATTTGTTTTCTTGCTTTACAGCAGTGGTTCCCAAACTTCAATTACCTCTAACCAGTCAGGTTTTCAGGATTTCCTTCGCCTTGCACAGGTGTATTAAATCAATGTCAATGGTTTGGTATTCATGACAGCTCTTTTATCTAAGGAAAATTCCCCAAAACATGGACTGTTGTGGGGAATTGAGGACAGAGTTTGGGAACCACTGCTTTACAGGATGGGCCTGGTCTAATTTCTGCAGACTAGTAACACAGGGACTATTTAAAAGTAACCTATTCACACATACACTAGTGAGATTTATTTTAACTTTTCATCTAAAAACTGAAAATACTGTTAATTTCCTTTAGATAAACGGCAATTAAAGTGGAACTAAACTGTATCACCATAAACTGAAATCGCTATTTAATTAATGTTCAAAGCAACCTCACCAATCCCTCCATTTTTTTCCATGCTTTATTTTGTTGAGAAATAACTTTGAAAACACTCCCTAGCATTTCTAGCCACAGCCATCTTGAGTAAGGGCAGATGATTCATGTAACATTTACATGCCCTTAGCTCAGGTATACAAGCGGGCAGGCGTGCTGAGCTTAAAAAGCCCCTTCTCCCCTCCTCCTGACGACTCATGGGATGTATGATATCATTTTGGCCAAGGCCAGAAACCAGGAAGCAACTGAACAAATGTATAAATATAGTTTATACGTAAATATAATATACCTTTCTATCTATTTATTAATTCTAGCAGCATAGAGATTATAAATAGTAAATTTTAATTGAGAGTTTAGCTCTGCTATAATGCATGCTTGACTATCTCTAGGTATGACCTGGTTATCACTTGTAGTCTCTTTAGTGTTATATTAAAACCTTTTATTACTGTATTGCCTCTGTTGACTGCCCAGTCTTTGCCTGTTAGCAATACTATAGACAGGTGTACTGTATATAGGAAGTTAAAATCAATAGGCCTGGTTATACATTTCTGTATTATTACTTCACATATAAGAAGCAGCTAGAAAGTCATGACCTAAGAGCCTCTGCAGGTATGCTGAGAGTTTAACATCAGTGTGATTTAGAGCAGTATATTGTCGGAATGAACCGTTGTAGAAGCAGGTGATTTCTTTATTTTTTTTTACTTTTATCTTACCATGTACCATGCTACGTTCAACTAAACCAGATGAAAGAAAAGCAAAATGAAAAGAATTTTAAAAAATGCCAAACCCATTTTGGAAATTTTGGAAATTTTGTTTACTTCTTTTCATCTTTTCATCTTTTCTTTCCTTTGTTGCCTTTATATACTATATGTGTAGTCAGGGCTTTTTTTCTGGCGGAATGCGCCGTAACACCGTTCCACCACCAATGCCAGAAACAGACATGGAAGCAGACATGAATGGGAGACTGCATAAGCTGGCGATCGTATATAGTTCAGGCTGCAGCATGCCTGAGACAGTGGAGGGCGGAGTGATATCATCCACACTTTCCGCCTCGCCCTGCAGATTGAATGCGCTTTTTCCGGCGGCAGCCTCTCTTGGATCTGTGTGAAGAGAGAGAGAGCAATCGTGCCACATGTGTAGCTTGACTGCAGAGAAGCTGTGCACCCTTTCTTAAAGGTAAAGTCTTAATGCAGGATGGGGCTTTGTTAATGCTGCTTGGATGTGGGTCTGTGAGTGTCTCTGAGCTGTAAAAGGCTGTCTCTATGCTGGATATGATATGGGCCTGTCTCTTTTCTGTATATGGAGCTGTCTCTTTGCTGAATGAACAAAGAGGATATATGGGATTTTTTAGGTGTGGAGTAAATTGCAAAAATATCAAATATAATGTTTAAAAGTTTTTTTATTTTGAAACCCAAAATAAAAATTAGGTTGAAAGATATAGCAATAAGCAAGTACAATGTAATACAGTGTTAACAAGACAGCATATAATGTAGACTTCCCAACATGTGTCGCCCATATGTCGGGCTTCTTCAGGGGATGCCGTCCAGTTTTGGGGTACAAGCCTTCTTTTAAAGAAAACAGGAACGTAAACATAGTGTATGTGCATATCATAATCAGTCAATCTAAGATTGCATATCATATATATATATATATATATATATATATATATATATATATATATATATATACAGCATAATACTTAATTTACCCAAATATACAGCATCATATTACATGCACGTGCGTCTCCAAAGCCAAAACAACGCCCCTTACCTATATCTCCTATAGTAGGTCCAAACACTGCTACAGTTTTCAGACACTTTACTGCGTCAAGGAAACCACACGTAGCAGGCGGCCACAGGGGGCAGAAAGGGACCCACTAAAAAATATATATATTGAAATATATCAGATAGTATCAAATAGATTATATTCCAGAGAAAGCTAAATATGTTAAAGGAAGTCAATTTACAAAAATAAATTCTGCAGTTGACTTAGTTCCAGGGGATTGAAAAGGCTGTCTATACCCTCAGGTATTTGTCTCCAAGGCTGTACATGAATCAAGAAAAAAGACATAAGAAGACAGCAATTGGCTTTCAAAAAGTCAATAGAGCAAGAGACAGCTTTGTGGTAATCCAACAACAAAAAAAGAAAAGGAACTTAAGTGAGCAAAACTTGCTTCAAAGTACTCAATAACAAGATCAAGACTTTAAAAAGACAAAGGAATGAAAATGAAACCAAGGTTACCCCTGCAAAACAAAACTTTCAGTGGATTACCTGATGTTAAATGGCAGCGTGTCAACATCCCTAGGCTCCTGCAGCGTCTGTTCACCGGAGCCAGCAGGCTTTTATACCCCCCATCCGGTCCTAAGACCAGAAGTGAATGTGTATACTGTCCGGCGCATGCGTGAACTGCATCGCTTCAGTCAGTCCGTTCGTCCGTCGCTGCTGGGTCCTATGACTCAACAAAAAAGACAGAGGGAGTGACTCCCTCTGGTTATGGGAGGGAAAATTACTCTCATAGGGAGAGATCCACATCCGTGGATGGGCTGAGCGGGGCGCACAGGACTAAACAGTGTATTGTGCGCCCTGTCAGTAGGACACAGACACCCTGGGCATCCATATGGCCGCCCCTAATACATGAAAGAATCATAGACACAGGGTAGTCCGATCACTGTAGATTTAGGATGGACACTATCTGAAGAGAAAGATGGTTTATATATTAGATCTTTGCTGGTCATGAGGCTTTCTGTTGGATATGGGGCTGTATATTTGCTGTATATGGAGCTGTCTCTTTGCTGGATATGTAGCTTTCTCTTTGCTGGATATGTAGCTGTTCTCTTTGCTGGTTATGGGGCTGTCTCTTTGCTGGTTATGGGGCTGTCTATTTGCTGGATATGTAGCTGTCCCTTTGCCGGATATGTAGCTGTCTCTTTGCTGAATATGTAGCTGTCACTTTGCTGGATATGTAGCTGTCTCTTTGCTGGTTATGGAGCTGTCTCTTTGCTGAATATGTAGCTGTCTCTTTGCTTGTTATGCAGCTGTCTCTTTGTTGGATATGTAGCTGTTCTCTTTGCTGGTTATGGGGCTGTCTCTTTGCTGAATATGTAGCTGTCTCTTTGCTTGTTATGCAGCTGTCTCTTTGTTGGATATGTAGCTGTTCTCTTTGCTGGTTATGGGACTGTCTCTTGAGTGATATGAGGGTGTCTCTCTGCTGGATATGGACCGGTTGAAATAATCTGCAAGTGCCTCTGCATTTACTTTGGTAAGAGCTGGATATTTCTAATGTGTTGTGCATTTTACTACATTGTTTTATGAACAAATGTTATACAAATTACTTGTATAGCCCCCAAAGTATACCTGTTCTCTAAAGGGGGAGGTGCTATGAGGGGTGGAGACATGGGGCGGTTCTAGGGGTGGGTAGGGGGTGGAGACAGGTGTGGCCTAGGGGAGGGGGGTGAGTTCCTGCACCTTTTGGCCCCTTTCACACTTATACGACTTGTCCCACGATTTGGGACTGCAAAGTAGCATGACAAGTTGTTCCCCATGATTTCCAATGACAGCCATTCATATTAGTACGACTTCAAGTCGTTCCGACTTCAAAGTAGTCCCTGCACTACTTTGGTCCGATTTTGATGCCACTTAGACAGACATTCCTTGAAATCGCGGCAAAATCGCGGCAAGAAGCGCGGCAAAATCGCTGTAAAATCGCGCGACTTTGAAGTCGCACAAGTGTGAAAGGGGCCTATCTCTGAGAAAAAAAGCCCTGTGTGTAGTCCATCTCTCTATTCATTTTTGATTCTTTATGCATGGTAAAGTAGAACTATTAGTGAAATTGATCACTGTAAGATCTTTCCTGTTTGAAGAATAGAGGTTGGAGTATAAAATATGTACAGTACAGTAATACAGTTAAAAAAAGGTAGGCACTAGTAGTTATTGGGGGTATATATAATACCAAATGGTTTATATATTAGATCTTCGCTAGTAAGACGCCCACCTGTCTGCTATATTTTACTTTACCGTAATACGTGTTTTTTAAATCACTAATACACACTGTACAAATTGCTCTGTATGGATTGATTCTAACCTGCTCCATTTGCTTGTAATCTGTTCTGTTCATTTTCATGACGTCACCAGTGCATGCGCATATTCCCCCTGATTCACAGCACACTCATTGTGCCGTCAGTCCATTTATAAATATGCATCTCCTCTCTGCGGCACTGTTCCGAGATCCCACGAGATTACAGTGTCATTCAGTTCCCAAAACACCCCCTGTGATTTGCAAGGTCAAAGGGGGTGTAAACTTCGGCACATTACAAAGCAATCCAGAGCAAGGAGATCAGCTGGATTATGTAGTGAAATGCATTTTACAGGGTTAAAAAAGCCCTACACAGTTAACATGTGCTGAAATGTTTGCCCACTTGTCTGTGCCTTAATATGCAGGACGTGGTTGCTATAGCAATCTAGGATGAAAACGAGGTTTGGCTGCACCATAGCTGAGCATGTGCGAGACAACAGCAGAGACAAACAGAAAGGGCGGAAGTAAACTGCACTGCAGACTCGGAAGACAGGAGCTGAGATGGCGCTGGCTGCTGCAAGGAAGCACAAATTTAAAATCACCTGAGAAAATAGTAAGAAATATCTGAAGGGGGAAAGAGTAATGCAGAATGTTATGGAAAGCTTTATCAGACTGGATTTATTAGGAAGCAGCATTCAAGGTGCTGAGTTTACTTCCGCTTTAAGTTTTTATGAATAAAGGGGAATTTAAGGGGATTTCATTCCATTTCTTTTACATTTTTACATATTTTGTTGTATGATTTGGTGTTTTGGATCTTTAGGGTTCCAGAAGTAAGGGATTTTTTTGAGATTAAATAATCCATCTGAGAATTTATCCCTATCAACAATGGAGGAGCATGGACTGAGGTCACCTGTTTCAGCAGGACTGTTCTCTATGTGTTCTTGAAAAGACATGTTGCACCATATAGTGGAAAATAACAGGCACAAAGTGCGGCAAGGTCTCACGTACACAGCTGATGCTGATGAGGATCACAGGTGGCCAAAAGTGACTAAGCAGTGGAAACGAACTGGAGACCAGATGACCCATAAAGTGTCTCAGAAGCAGGAGTAACAACAGGAAGGTCCTCAAGACTTAATGGTGGGAGAAAGAGTGGCAAGCGTGCATATGTCACATTCCCTATTGTGGATCACATCAGTGCTCAGTTCTCTCAGCCTTACCCATTACTGCAGTAAAATGACAATAGCAGGAATTTTATAATGTCAACCAATGGTACCATCTGTGAGGTAGATCCCAAGGCTTTAGACCTACCAGCCTAACTAAATGTTTGAATCCTCAAACGGTAGGTCGCATTAGAGGCTGTGGCATGGCTCTGGACTTGGAAAGCATACCCAGTAACACAGTAAACAATGGCTAATGAAAGTGACACTATGCAATGGAGTCATGATACAGCTTTTAAAGTGGTTGTAAACCCTTACAAACCACTTTGACCTACAGGTAAGCCTAGATTAAAGTGGAAGTAAACCCTCCTATCGTTTTCAGCCAAGGAAGCTGCCATCTTTGCCTCTGTTTAATCTTCAACTGCCACAGTGCTGCACATGTGATCCGTTATGACACCAGCCATTGGATGGTTTGACTGTTTGGTTGAGAGCACAGCCAATGTGCAGTTAGCATTCACGGCATGCCTTTTTTTTTTAGACTGTTAAATCGATGGGTTTACTTCCGCTTTAATGCTTACCTGTAGGTCCAGGAAATATCTCCTAAACCTACATGGTTTAGGAGATATTTACAAAAAGACAAGCACGCTGCAGATCACGTGATATGCCTCTCTTGGTGGCTCCCATGCGCTTGCGCGGGAGTGATGCCATTGCTGCTCCGGCAAATCACAGCGCCAGAGCAGCGAGACCCGGAAGTCACTCCGGGATACATGGCAGCGGTGAAGATGAAGGAGGACTTTGGGGGCTTCGTTCTCAGGTAAGTTATTCATAATGATCTAGTATGCTATGCATACTAGCTCATTATGCCTTTGCCTTGCAGGTTGCATTAAAAAAAAAAAAAAAATGTCAGTGCCTTTACTTCCTCTTTAAATGCCAGTCTACTTTAGGTCAGAAGTTGTGTCATGGCTTTGTTCCTGGAGAGTGCTCTGCAGCTTACTAACAAAGTACACAGAGGTCTGGAAACCACAATAATGCAGTCCCCAGTGCCAGAGGTCACATTCCAGGCTAACCCTGCAGTCTTTGGTCCAGCAGGGTCCAGGTACAGCATGCATGCTCAACCTGTGGCCCTCCAGCTGTTGCGAAACTACAAGTCCCATCATGCCTCTGCCTTTAGGATTCATGCTTGTGCCTGTCAAACTTGCAATGCCTCATTGGACTTGTAGTTTCGCAACAGCTGGAGGGCCACAGGTTGAGCACCCATGAGGTACAGCCTCCAAAGTTGTTACTGAGGATACGCCAATCTGGATAGCTGCTGTGTAGAGCCGAGCTCAAGCAACATTTCTCAAAATCTTAAAGTTATTGTAAAAAAAAGATAGAATCCTAAATGAAGAATTAAAGATAGAAAGGCAACATTATAGTTAGACTTTTTCTCAGCAGAGCTGAGTGTTCAACCTCCTATTATACTACGCATGACAGTTGAAGGCAGGGTTACTTTCTGAACCTTCTGCAGGTGGAGATATAACAAAAATGTCTGACTACTTTTTTTTTAAATATTTTATTTAATTTCATTAAATGGATCAAGGCACTACAGTATATGTATACTTACATCACATACAGTAAACTATCAACAGCATGAACATAGCAATGCGTCACATGTCAGAACAATGTCAAACAGGGGTTTTGCTATAGCATTAAATGATTGCAGTCAATCTGCTTTAACTTCAATGTAGATATTGGATAGATTGACAGGGTAGTTTTGCAAACAATTCAATATGTTCTTTCATACAAGGAAAATATGCAAACAATAATAAAGAAAGGGTAGTGTAAGGTAGTCCTACCTAAATATATAGGATAGCATCTTTGATTCCTGCCGAACCAGGGTAGATATGTCATAATACCACAAGGTGGGAGGGGAGTTGGGGAGGTGGGTGGAAATAGACAAGAAAGAAAAGAGTAGAGCGGGGTCATACGGTAAGGGGGAAGAGGGGCAAAAAAAGGGGGGGGAGGGTATAACAAGGACTTCTCGTAATGTCAGCAACCAACTCCCCTGTTTGCAAAGCTATATGGTATGTTATATATATGCTCAGGGAGTAACACGAATATAAATATAGTCAGCAAAGTAACTCTAGGCATTCCAATAAAATCAGCTGAGTTTCCTTTAATTGTAGTAGCTGTAAGGTCTTCCACCCTTTAACTGTCATTGATCTGAGTGAACCACTGAGACAGCATGGAGGCTGTGGTCTACACCATAACACCAGGATACAAGCCTTTAGTTGTGTTCACCAAAGTTCCTATTAATAAGCGTATATTTGTTTCGGTATGTTGTTATGATACAGTATGAAGAAGGCGGGGTTTTGGGGGACAATAGAAACCTGTACATTTTTGAGCAATTGATATCACCCCTGTTCAAAATTCCAAGTTTCAGACATGATCATAAAATATGAATAAGTGTCCCCTCTCCATCCTTACAATGTCAGCAGACTGATGGTATGAATGGAGAGATACAGTGTAGGATTTTGGGAACCCTGCACCGTCTTGTCAGTAATTTGTGGTTTGTTTCTTGATAAGAAGTACTAAGAGAGGTGGAATATGTAAAATATAATATATGGTTTTCCTGGTCTTTTGTTGAAGTTATCTGTAATTCTTCTCAATTTTTTGGCTATAGGACAGTAATTGTACTGAGCCTACTTCTATAAGCATTGCATTTAATGAAGACAATGTGACCTGTGCAACTCTTTGGCGATGCCAGCGTAGATCAAAAATGTTGTAGTTGTAGAATTCTCTAGAAACCCATAGAGGAGTATAACAAGTTCTGCTGCATATCAGTTATTGAGGGCCAGTTTCTAAAAATGTATTGTTCTAGTTTTACCTTTATTTCAGTATCCGGAAACCTGAGTGTGCAAGCACTGGTTGAAATAAAGAGTTTTTTTTTTTTTTTTTTTTACTACGGGGTATAACGTGGATATAGCTAGAATATTCATGGAGATTCAGAGATCTTCAAAAATATTACAAGAGTTGGACTTATCATGGGGTGGTGATGCAATGTCAAACGTGATATCTTGGAGAACCACAAAAGATTATGCAAAGGGACATAAGTGGTAGTTTGTTCTATGTGTACCCATTGTTTCCATTTTGCACGGCAGCACTAATCTACGACTCTCTCAAAATAGATGGCCAAATAATATAGTCACACATCTGGAAACCTAAGCCCACCAGTAGATTTGTGGTGTCTGAAAATGTTGTGTTTAATTCTCTCTGGTTTACTTGTACAAATATACTTGGGAAAAAGGGGGTGCGTATGATGGCAAATGTCTTTGATATCGTTATGTTGCATTAAGTATAAAGTCTTAGGAAGAATGATCTTTTTTTTTGGATTGCATCTGCCAAACCCAGAAACGTACCACTTGCCCAGTGTTGCATGTCAATACGGACCCGATGCAATAGTAGTGAGAAGTTTAGGGAGTAGAGTTTGGATAAATCATTTAAATGTGTGTACCTAGGTATTTAATTGAAGAGGAAGACCAAATGAATGAGATATTACTTTACATTGTCGTTATATCACATTCACAGATTTAGATTAAGGACCTCCGATTTTTGGTTATTAATTTAAAAATTTGAAAACATTTTGTATATGTTTAATTCTTTCATCAGAGTTGGCAGGTAGGTAATAGGGTTTGCAATGAAAGTTAAGGCTACTGCTTTAAAGAACTGACTAGCATGGATTATACCAGATATGCTAGGATCATCCCTCATATTAATGGCTCCAGAGACAAAGCGAAAATCATTGATAGGGGATAACGGCCATCCCTGGTGGGTACCATTCCTGATCTCATATGGGTCTGGCAAGACACTTTTTGCTTTGACTCTGGCCATTGGATTGGTGTATAAAGCCATCATTTTTTGTCTCGTTTTAAGTCACATACCTATATGTTTAAAGACCTCTGTCATGAAGACCTCTCCCATACCTATATGTTTAAAGACCTCTGCCATGAAGTCCCAGTTGACTAGGTCAAAGGATTTCTCTGCATCTGTGGAAAGCTGCATTCATTTCTAGTAAAGCAGCACTACTACAGCAATTTAAGAGTGAAGATTAAGAGTTTTACAAATGGCTATTTTTGACTTGTTCTCTGTGAGAACTTGTCATACTCTCATCTGACTATTTGTGCATATAGTAAAATATACGCTCCAAATAATTGAAGCCTGAGTTGAACTTCCAAATTGTGTGAGGACCATGGTGGGTGATGTAATCAGTTACACAAGGGCACAGACAATTTCTGCATTTGCATGCAGTTATTTTATGAATATACACTGGACAGGTTTTGATACTTTAGGTCACTAGTGTACAGACATATCCAGTTAGCAGATCTCCACAGCTGCCAGCTTTTTGAAAAAACTATATAATGCATGGATGCTCCCACTCTGTTCCATCTCGAGTGAATGTTTTTAAGAGAAGAGGCTTCTCCAGTTGTATATTTATATCTGTCCTTGCAAGACTTTCATAGTTAACTACAAATTACTAATCTTTAAAAACATAACTTAATTGCAATATTTTCTTTCCTATGCTAAATTTTCTCCAGTTGCTGAAAATCATGAGGAGTTTGAAGCCAGATTGACTTAAATGAATAGAAACGCAGATAATTTTTTTCTATCATCTGTGCACTGTTCAGGGAATTTACTAAGACTGGAGCAGCCAGAATATGGAACAGAACTTTATGGCAACCAATCAGCTTCTAGCTTTCATTTTTAAAGCTTAACATGGTTGTAAATTTCAGAATGAAAAATAAACAAATCACATCTCACTGTAATGTCTGATAACCTGAACCCAAAGCACCGAGTCTGGTTATTATTAATTGCTCCTCTCTGCTATCGGCAAGACTCCCTCCTAATAGATTAACTACTTTCCGTCTGCCCACAGTAGATTTTCTGTGGGTGGGTGGCAGCTGCAGGCCAGGTGACATATCTGTACATCGCCTGGTACAGGCGCACTGGAGCGCCCCCTGGGGCATGCAGCGTGCTGCTCCCATGACCACTGTGTCCATTGGACATGCAGGATTGTGGCTCTCGGTACCCAACCACTCATTACGTGATCACTAAGCGATCACACATCCCAATGTAAACACAATTGTTGTGAATGGGTTTCATTCATAACAGCTATGCTTAGCATTGTGATGCTGTAATTGGTCCACAGCTATCACATGGCACCCCCAGAGTAAAACAGTGTCACTATGTTTAAAATATTTAATAAAAATTTTTTTATTATTATTTTTTTTTACCATACGGTCACCAGTCAGTATCCCTGATCACACCACACCACACCAGTCATATGATGACGCTGTACTGCACCGGTGACAGTGTGTAAAATGAATTTTCCCAAAAATTGTGACAAAAAATGACAACTTCAAAATACTTGTCATGCCTCTTACTAAATAGCTCAGACTGTCTATTTTACAAAAAAGGGGTCGTTTGGGGGGTATCTGTACTGTCCTGGCATTTTTAGAGCCTCAAGAAATGAGCTTGTCAGTACATCAGGGCTGATCATTTTTAAAATATATCTATCATAGATGGTAGATGCTGTAACTTTCACAAAAAACAATCAATATACACTTTTGGGATTCTTTTTTTTACCAAAGACATGTAGCAAAATACATTTTGGCCTAAATTCATGAAGAAATTCGATTTTATTGGATATGTTTTATAACATAAAGTAGAAAATATTTTTTTTTTGGTCTTTATCGTTTATCGTTTATATAGGAAACCATAAAAAAAAAAATAAAATAACAGTGGTGATCAAATACCACCAAAAGAAAGCTCTATTTATGTGAAAAAATTATATGAATTTCATTTGCGTACAGTATTGCATGACTGTACAATTTCTAGTTAAAGTACCACAGTGCTGAATAGCAAAAAAATGGTCTGGTCATGCAGGAGGTGAAGCCTTCACCCCAGCCTCCCAAGGTACAGCCCGTCCTCTCCCCAGCAGATGGCATATGATTTATACCCTCGCCTCTACAGGAGGTGTGTCCCTCCCTTCAGATTTCATGGAGCTCTGTGCTTTGGCTCTGCAGTGTGTGTGATTTAAGATCCTAGCCTACTGCTTTCTGCTGCTGAGAGATGCTGTGTAAAATGTGTGCTTTGGAAGACTGTAGGAGGATATAGGGCTGTAGAGGATAGAGGGCTGTAGAAGATACAGGGCTGTAGAAGATACAGGTACAGCTTATGTAGGAGGATGTGTTTCATCTCTGTGTATCATCCAAGGCTAGTCACTTCACTGGTTATATTTAAGGGTTTACCACCACTTTATCTGAACACGTTGAAGTTGGAAGCTGTTTCAACTGTTTATAATAAACAAACCTCTGAAAAACTCTTAAGGTATGAGTAACAATATTCCTCACCCCACCTTTAGGACAGCCTTTATCTGTCTATACGTACTGGGACTCCTGTCCTTGCTCAGGTGGTGCTGAAGATGAGGATGTTCTGGAAAGAAAGGAGGTAGCGAATGCCCCCTATTATGAAATTATCAGAAGTGGCTGCATTGCAAATTGGGAAATTAAGTTTGCATTATTCATGCTTTCTTCACTAGAAGGAGCTGGAAATAAGACACATATAGCACAGAAAGTAGCTGAAAATGGCAGGGGCTTGAGGCCTAGCATTCACAGCTTTAGGAAGATGTTGTATAAGTAAGGAAATTGAAAGCAACTTTTTTATATACAATATTCTCCTATGTGCCACTTAAAGTCCTAAAACTCTATCCGTGATTAGGTGTTTGGCCCTTTAAGATTGCAATTTCGTCAGTGTAATGGCTCATGTAGAAAAGGGTGTCCTCATAGTGTAGTAGGTTGAAACTGACATTTATTAAAATTATAGTAACTTACATTTAAAGTTAAAAACATTTGGCTCCTAAAACTGTCAGCGGGGCTTGGAGGCTACCGCGTCATATCCGGTATCGTCAGTGTCACCCAGCTCCACCCAGGGAGTGGGTTTCTTACATAGACGAAGACATGATCTTCAAGAGCCATATACCTAATCACAGATAGAGTTTCAGGACATCAAGTGGCACATAGGAGGAGGAGGAGTACAGAGGAGCCCAGTTTTGCATGCCCCAGCATAGGGGAAAGCGTGATTTGATCTGGTATGAGAGGTCAAATGGAGAGGTGAGCGCATTGTTTGAAGGGGCTGGGAGTCACCATAGCGCTAGCACTTTATTGTGGATTATTTCTTTTGGATCTACCAGGAACTGTTCACATGTTTTAAATCAAAGAACATTTTGGGAATTGCAATTTCATATTGTTCACTGTGTATATGATTTATCCTTTTTTTCACAAGTATATCACTGGATGCAGTATACAAATCACGTTGATTATATATAATTATTAAAGCGGAGTTCCAGCCTCAAAAAATAAAAAATAAAAGTCAGCAGCTACAAATACTGTAGCTGCTGACTTTTAATATAAGGACACTTACCTGTCCAGGAGGAGGGGCCAATACAAATGCCGAGATGACGTACCTCACCGTGGCGAGGTTAGGATGGAAGTCCTGCTGGAGAATGAAAAAGAAGGTACAAAACGACACAAAAAAATAAATAAAAGGATATCCAAAAACGAGT
The DNA here is from genome assembly GCA_028564925.1 of Lithobates sylvaticus. Classification (NCBI taxonomy): domain Eukaryota; kingdom Metazoa; phylum Chordata; class Amphibia; order Anura; family Ranidae; genus Lithobates; species Lithobates sylvaticus. The sequence continues at coordinate 441,730,667 of CM053029.1, forward strand.
GGGGTGGGGTGATTGATTGATTAAGACCTGGTTTCAATTTAGCCTGGAACTCCGCTTTAAGGATATATACAGTGCCCTGAAAAAGTATTCATACCCCTTGAAATTCTGCACATTTTGTCATGTTGCAACCAAAAACGTAAATGTATTTTATTGGGATTTTATGTGATAGACCAACACAAAGTGGCACATAATTGTGAAGTGGAAGGAAAATGATAAATGGTTTTCAATTTTTTTACAAATAAATGTAGCGCACTACTCCCTTGGGAGCTGCTGGGTCTGTTCATACCTTTCTGTTAACTGCTTCCGTTCTTCCACCCATGAACGAATTACAATCAGCAGACAGTCCAAAAACTTTTAAAACAACTTTTATTCTCTTGCTTGCAGTATGTTACAGGTTGATTATGGAAATATGAGCTGCCTCTTAATTTCTGGTTCCTGATCGCATTAAATGTCCTTTCCCATAATGAACTGACCAATGCCCCTCTGAAAGACATTGTGGTTTTGTCGATGCTGGAAGCCCCGGGCCTCACCTGCCTATCTTGACTCCTGCAATCCTCCCACATCAGTTCAGGAAAGTCCTGGACGAATAAGCACTGCTGGGTTGCACCCCCTTTGCTCTCTCCCATCGATGGTCCATGATTGCCACAGAAGGTCGATCCCAGTCTACTCCGCCCTCTTTGCAGTTACTTCCCGCTCTGCATGGTCGGATACATCTCAGTCTGGGATGCCCGGTCCACTTCTCCCGGAGTTACATAGTGGCTTAGTTTCTGTAGAACTATTCAGCACTGAGGTCTCTGAACCCTCAGGCCTTCAAGTCCCCTCCTGCTATCCAGCGCTGGGGTCTCTGAACCCCCAGGCCTTCAAGCCTGCTCCTTGATGGTTACATTTCTGTTCCTTCTCTGCTCCAAACTCCTCCCATCTCACCCCGGAAGCATATGACCCCCAGCTTATATGTGAGTCCTGCCACTGCCAACACAAGTTAATGATTGGTCCAGGGCTCTCCATACAAACTTCCTGCACCCCAGTCCGCCTTCCTTCCAGAACATTTCCAATGGAAGGCAAGGGAGATCTTTCAGGGTCAGAGTGTAGGTTGCCACTCCCCCCTCTATTCTGTCACTCCCCTCTCCCAAAACAAACAACCAGGCCTAAAGAATGCAAGGCCCTGGGAAATTTACCTAACACTTACCTAACTAAACCTAATTAGCACCCACCTAAAGGTGGTGGGCACTACATAAATATGTGAAAAGTGTGGCGTGTATTTGTATTCAGTCCCCCTCAAAGTCAATACTTTGTAGAACCACCTTTCGCTGCAATTAGAGCTGCAAGTCTTTTTGGGGATGTCTCTACCAGCTTTGCACATCTAGAGAGTGACATTTTTGCCCATTCTTCTTTGCAATCTCTGTCAGATTGGATGGAAAGTGTCTGTGAACAGCAAATTGCAAGCCTTGCCACAGATTCTCAATTGGATTTAAGTCTGGACTTTAAGGTCTGCACTTTGACTGGGCCATTCTAACACATGAATATGCTTTGATCTAAACCATTCAATTATAGCTCTGGCTGTATGTTTAGGGTTGTTGTCCTGCTGGAAGGTGAACCTCCACCCCAGTCTCATGTCTTTTGCAGACTCTAACAGATTTTCTTCCAAGATTGCCCTGTATATGGCTCCATCCTTCTTGCCATCAACTCTGACCAGCTTCCCTGTCCCTGCTGAAGAAACGCATTCCCACAAAATGATGCTTCATGGTGGGGATAGTGTGTTCAGTGTGTGTAGTTTTCCACTACACATAGCATTTTGCTTTTAGGTCAGAAAGTTCAGTTTTGGTCTCATCTGACCAGAGCACCTTCTTCCACATATTTTCTGTGTCCTCCACATGGCTTTCTTTCAACAATGGCTTTCTTCTTGCCACTCTTCCATAAAGGCCAGATTTGTGGGGTGCACGACTAATAATTGTCCTGTGGAAGGATTCTCCCACCTGAGCTGTGGATCTCTGCAGAGAGTTACCATGGGCTGTTTCTCTGATTAATGCTCTTCTTGCTTGGCCTGTCAGTTTAGGTAAACGGCCATGTCTTGGTAGGTTTGCAGTTGTGCCATACTCTTACCATTTTCAGATGATGGATTGAACAGTGTTCCGTGAGATGTTCAAAGCTTGGGCTATTTTTTTCATAACCTAACCCTGCTTTAAACTTCTCCACAACTTTATCACTGACCTGTCTGGTGTGTTCCTTGGCCTTCATGATGCTGTTTGTTCACTAAGGTTCTCTAAGAAACCTCTGAGGGCTTCAAGGAACAGCTGTATTTATACTAAGATTAAATTACACACAGATGGACTCTATTTACTAATTAGATGGCTTCTAAAGGCAATTGGTTCCACTAGATTTTAGTTAGGGGTGTCAGAGTAAAGGGGGCTGAATACAAATGCACGCCACACTTTTCAGATATTTATTTGTAAAAAATTTTGAAAACCATTTATCATTTTCCTTCCACTTCACATATGTGTGCCACTTTGTGTTGGTCTATCACATAAAATTCCAATAAAATCTATTTAGGTTTTTGATTGTAACATGACAAAATGTGGAAAATTTAAAGGGGTATGAATACTTTTTCAAGGCACTGTAAATGATTTGTTCAGGTTTGTAATGATCACTATGCACATTTAAGGGTATAGGCGCAGCAACAATATTTATTTTGTTTTAGTGATTTACATTCTGGGAGCACAATCAGGTTCTTTGCAGCTACACACTACATAACATTTTGACCATCAACACACACGCCATTTAAAGGTAGCATGGGATAAAACACTTGTTTCATATATACAATATTGTACTGATTTAAAAAATGAAAAGTGGAGTATATGACTGCAGATCTCCTGGTAACAAACCTGGTAATAACATCATATCTCTGTACATTTTCTAATTAAAAGTAACAAAATTATAAGCCTGTAGATATGGGTTTAAATGTCAAGGAAAAAACAAGTATAAAAGAACAACATCTAAAATGTATTGCTTATTTATGCTTCGTAGTGCTGCCTCTTAGGTTTAGCCCGGAGACTTCAATAATAATTGAATACAGCAGTATTATACTATGCTACTATTATTAATTTGGGTGTGAAGATTATTTTCCCTCATCACAATATCTATTCTTTTAGGCCCGGTTCACATATGTGCGGCTGTGAGTTCGTGCCTGGGGTCCGGTGGGTGTTTGTTGACCGGTTAAGGTGTGATTCAGGTCTGACTTTTTGCCTGAATTCGCACCTGAACTGGTCCCAAACACACAAAGACCCTTTTGCAATCCGTGACATGTGTTTTGTAGTTCCCATACCAAATTTTGTAAAAAATATTTCTTATCTTTTAGATATTTCTGAGAAGGTATGAAAAAAACAGCCCGAGGGTCAAGAAAGACCACTCTATGAAAGTAGTTATAACTAAGGACCAACAGCAGTATATATCAGAAATATGAAAAAACGTTATTAGTAGCACAAACAAAATCTCAAAGAATTTCCAGACTGCCAGACAATTAGCCAGCAACCCTCCAAAACACCAATGTTATAATTGAGACAACGTTGTCACAACAGTAAAATAGCACAAGGCTGAGCTCAGAACCATACAGACATATGCCAATAGTTATTCATACAGCATATCCACATTGATAAAGCACTAGGGCTACAGCGTCTAAACAGATGGGTCTAAGCAAAGGCCCAAAATGGACTGTTTGTTCAATAACCAATCCAACACTGTTCTCTAATTATTGCAATAGACCAACTGTGTTGAGAGGTCATAGCATCAAACTTAGTTATAATTGTTCACCTTGATTGATAGCCTTTTAGTTATAATCTGTAGTAAATTGGGACAAGTTAGAGTCAAAGCACTTGTTGAATACATCCTGTGCTTGATGGTGGATCCGGGGGCCTTTCAATCGCTATGGGTAATAAATACTTTGGCTGTTCCCCTACAGGGGATATTTTGGCCTGGACCTCACTTGGCTGTCATGCTACAGAAATAAGCTTTGGAATAATGTCACTCCGGCATAATAACTGTGTCATGGGAATGAATGCGTTTCAGTTCAGAGTGTATATCCCAACAAGGTCAAAGGCTGTGGTGATAGAGCAAGCAACCATGTCATTCACAGCAGGGGATGAAGGCTGTGCACACTTTGGGATCCAGTTTAATAGTCACTGGTGCTATGCACCTCAATATTTGAGTGAACATACATACATCACAGACCAACTCAATTGCAGTAATACCAGAGCAGCAGTTCAGATGGAGTGGTATGACAGTACATCATGGTGGGCTATGCAGATCAATAAACACAATCCTGTGATATGGTATAGAGATAAAGAGAAGCAAATAGCTGCCGGCAGGCTCTCACCACTCCTGTCTGCTTTTGTCTGCCATACTCCAATCGTGAGTTATTTCCCTGGTTTTCTATGATGCATGGTAGCTTTAAGATCCCATCCCTGTCTCTGTTTCAGGGAAATTACAGTGCTGAGACTGGTTCTCATTAAACAGGCTCCGGTTGCGCTAGATTATCAATGCTGAGTTTTTTGTCCCATTTGGACTTGGAAAGGCGGCATGTGTTACGTTACCAGTACAGGCTGTTTCAGTAGGTTCCGGGCCAACTGGTGCAGCCCACGTCGACGGGTTTCGCACATTATCACATGCTTCATCAGGACCTCATTTCTGAGAAGGTGTCAAGGCAGTTTTTCTGGACAGTTTCACAGTATCTTTGTCCACACACAGACTGAGCTGCAACTCATTGACATACAATGCAGGGTGGTTTCTAAATTTTTAACCGTTTGTTAGAACAGACAGTGTTCAAATCAAGTTTACAGCTGATAATGAAGAACCGCAAACACAGTACAGACAGGGTTAATTATCTTAGGCATCACTCCACAGCCCCCTCCTAAACATTACAAAGTAGGGAGAGCATTTAAGGATTTTTAAGCAAGTAAAAATCACATAAAAAGGTAACCAGCAATTTCTATTTTTTTTATGTTATGCCACATTAATGGGAACATGTAACACATATAAAGTAGGTGTTATTCCAATCTGACTACAAAGGGGGAAATACACTTTAAGCTCCCAGTTGAATGCATATCAGATGAAGATTTCCACAGGTCATGAATAATGAAGTTCCCACGGTAACAGTTAGCCTTAAAACACTGGCTATTGCAAGAGGAGAGGATTCCTGTGGAAGACACAAGGACCAAATTGTTTTGGCGACCTCTGGGGCACTTTCAACATAAGGTGTGAGAAATCGGGAAGACAGATTTGGGCTTGAAAAGGTTTAGTAATAGGTTGCATGATAAAAATAGACAGCTTGATTCAAGCTGTCACAGTATAACTAAGCAACATTTTACACTTATTATACAGGTTGAACATGTTCTGGAAAAATAAGTTACACATATACAAGAAGCAAAATAAAGGGAAATATGCAAATGTAATCAATCAGAACCTGATAAATTGCATTCTTAGATTAGTATGAATTATTGTCCCTCCGTCTTCGCTTTTTTAAATATATCTTTCGAAGAGATCAGTGCCCCCTTATTTTTGTCTTCAGTTTGCTTTAGTCATTCTAACATTCTTTTCATTTTTGCATTAAAACATCAAATTAACCAAAAAGCATGGGGATATATATATTTACCTTTACTGCTTTTACTTTTTACTTTTTTGCTTTTACTTTTTCATGTACCAGGTAGAAAGTGTTGCCTGCAGTAGTATGGACCTGCGCAGAAATCAGAAGCCTAACTGAGCTATGTCACAGACATCAGTTAAAAGGTAAGTGCTCTGAGCTCCAGGCAAACAGTTAAATACACATGTGAAATATATATAAGCTAGATGTCTTCCCTGCCAAAAAAAGCTTGCGTTTCTGTCTATCTAGTCCTGAGATTTTGATTTACACAGCCCTGACACAGCACAGCCCTGTTTGGAAAGGCAGGATACCTGATTCTTCTCTGCTGCAGTTAAAGTGATAATAAAGGCCCATACACACAATCTGACTTTTTGACAAGAAACATGCAAATTAGCTGTTGTAAGGCAACATCTGACCGTGTGGACGCTCCATCGGATACATGTTTTTGGTTTTCATCTGACTTTTGTTGGCTGTGTGAATGGACAAACCTTTTGGCAACAAAAGTCCGATGGAGCAAAGTCTGATCGCGTGTACACAAAACCATCGGTTTTGTACAAACACGCATGTTCAGAACCAAAGCAAAAGATCAGACAACAATACAGAAGTTGACCAAAGGGTGGCGCCTTAGGAATTGAATGTCCTCTTTTGAAGTGTTGTCAGTAAGTTGAAACTTCACTACGTTCGTGTGTATGCAATACAAGTTTACGGGCAACGCCCTTTGTACAAAAATCCACGGGAAAGTTTGTACAAAGTCCGATCGTGTGTATGAGGCTTAAGCTTTCCATTTTTTTTAGACACTTTCAGCAGTTGTTTTAATCATTACTAAGTATGCAGCTTTATCTTTTAACCCCTGCCTATTCTCCAGTTTACGCTGGTACCATGGCCCCAGGTTTCCAGTTTCCTTTCTCTTGCAGCATCCTATGGAGCTACCCTTGCATGCAGTGACTAGAGTATTGTCTCCCTACACTGGGCGCTTCAATAGAAACACACAGCTCCTTAACCAAAAAGGCAAGACCTCCCCTCTCCATTCTCTAAGGTAACAGACTGAATAGAGGCTGCACTGTCCACTGTTAAAACTCTTCTGTAAAGTTCATGGAAGCAGAACAAAGAGTTGGAACCAGCAGCATTGAAAATTGTAAACTGCAAGTGCTGGGGGAAGAATTTTAACAAATAGTTTACTGGGGAATGTTTATTTTATTGTGCTCAGTGTGCTTACTGAGAGTTTAAAGTGGTTGTAAACCACTGAAGAATAAAAAAAAAACCTGTAAGACAACAGCATAATGTGCTAGTATGCATTGCATACTAGCACATTATGAAATACCTACCTTAGAACAAAGCCCTTCCAGCGGCACCCGCTCACTGCTGAGACGGCTGACGCCTGACATCTTCCCTCTGTGTTTCTTCTGGGTTTGTGGGCTCCGGCGCTATGGGTGGCCAAAGCCAATGCCAAAGCCGCGATGACGTCACTCCCGCGCATGCACGCGGTAGCTGCTGTTTCCGGCACAGGCTCTGAAGGTTTGGCACTGTAAGCTGGACCTTCAGAGCGCATGCGCAGATGATGTCATGTGCAAGTTTAGGAGATATTCACAATACCCACAGGTAAGCCTTATTATAGGCTTACCTGTAGGTACAAATGGTGTAACAGAGTTTACAACCACTTTAATACCACATTAAATAACAATGACAGACCTTGTCCTTTCCCCAGGCTATGGAACACAAACAGAGAAAGGAGAAACAGGGAGTTAATAACCTCATTCCCATTTTTCTGTCACTCTGCTTTCTCCTCCTATTAGCATATCCATAGCCTTAGCACTGCTGTATAATACAGAATGTAAAATTCAGGTACTTACATTGCTTGCATTTAAAAAATACATTTAATTATGTATTACTGAATGCAGAGCTGCCGTATTTGGTGTATTTTATATCTGATTGATTCAACTTTAATTGAAAAAGTCTTATGTCTCACAGCTATTCCAAGTTCCCACTGCCCGATTGGCTCAGTTGTGTTGCATTTTTTTTTATGTAGATCAATATTCTGATATAAATAGTACGTGATGGGTCTGTCCCAGAGAATACCGACCAACTCTATCCTTGAAAGTCATTTAAGAGGATACTGTGAGCACTGGCAAGCATAAACAATAAGGGGGTCCTGGGTATTGATAGATTAGCTAAAAGGAAACTTATTATTCTCATATGCAAATTTGATGCAAATGAAGGGGGTCGAATAAGAGTCTTGTGCACTTTCCATTTTTGGTTTGGTTTATTGTAATAAGTGGTTTTAGACATTTTTTAAATTATATCTATGTACAAGCTATTGATTTAACCTGCTAATGGCAAGCTGGTTATGGGCTCATTCATACTATGTGCAGTTACCTGTGTTTTAGCTCATGAAAAAATGCAGGTAACTGCAATGACACACAGAAAACAATAGGTTTTTGTGTGTCATATTCAGATAAGAATGCAGTGTTTTTCTGCATTCCAGAGCTGTGCGACAGGTTTGCGTAATATTGTACCGCTCTGCATGGTCCCAAATATCGCTGCACAGCAAGTACCACACACTGCACTGCTGTTCAGTGACATGAATGCCACTTTGTATACTTCGTATAAAGTTCTGTCAAATAAAAAAGGAGCTTTGTGAAGCGATAAAACAAGCATCACACTGCTCTCTGCTGCAAGGCTCTGGATCTAAAAAAGCTGTGAGGGCAACAGTGTTTTGGGCTGCAGGGTAGTATGAGTCCGTCTAACTATCTGCTATGTGTTGCTTGCACCAAGATGTAAACAGTACTGTCTGTCTCTATCTGTAGAGCTAAATTAAGACTGATAGGCCCTGTTCACACAAAGTGTGGTGACCTACATTTTACTGCACTGGAAAAAATGCAGGTCACTGCAAGGACACACAGAAAACAGTTGTTTTACTGTTTGTCCTATTCAAACTGCAACGCACCCCAGAGGTGTGGTGCAGTGAGCTGGGATAAAATGCAGACATGCTGCGTTTTGTCCCATGACACTGTACAGCAGTGCAACACAACTTGCTGCTTTACAGTGACATGAATGAAAGTGTTTATTTTTCTGTACTTTACTTAAAGTTTGCGCTAAAAAGGAAAAAGAGAACAGTATGATACGCTAAAACACACACCACACTGTCCCCCTATTGTCGGCACTCTGCAGCCAAAATAGACAGCTGCTGGACACTAAACCGCTGTGGTTTGGTGTCCAGCAGCTGTCTGTCGCTGTGTCAACGGTCCCTACTGTTTGTTTTGTGGAATGTCGAGCCTGTGCCACTGCGGTCTAGGATTTTCTAGGAAACAGGCACACTTAATGGCTCAGGTGTGTGCTAGGTTTATGTTAGAGCTATAATTAGAGGTGAGTGGCCCCAACTTCCTGAGGAGGTCAGTCTGTGAAGGGAGCTGTGAGGAGCACATTGCTCCATACTGTCCAGGTCAGGACAGACAAAGTCACGAGCCTGTGTGGATGTAGCAGCTGGATGTTGCAGGAAAAACAGTCAGAGTTGACAAAGGTACAGTGTTTTGTACACGAGTACTGGGACTGTGTGTTTGATGATCTGGAGGACCAAGCCAGGAGACAGTGAAGCTGCAAAGAAAGAGCCACGAGGCTGAATATATGTTTATCGCATTGATGGTGAGAACCCTCTGCATGGGAAGATATCCATGTGAACTGTTTTTTTTTGCTTTGTTTTAGATGAAAGTGGGCAGAAAAAGCCCCCTAATGTACTTCTGGTGTGGGATAAACTCACTGTTTGGCACTACCAAGGAGTTACAGATTCCCCAACTGTGTGTGGCTTGTTGTGAAATTTCAGGACCATTAGCGGTAACCCCGAGCCACACTCGGGATTGCATCGCAGGATCCTGGAAGAGGTTTCTTACTTGTCCCCACGATCCTGCGATGTACTCCCGCTGTGTCCGGCGGCCGGATCGTCCGCCCGATGCTCTGTGTGTCCTAGCTTCCGTTCCCTGTGAGCGTCGCAACGCATTGGGGGCAGAACCGGTGACAATTTCAAAATGTATAAAACACAACACATACACAATATATTGTAATCTTGTTGGATTACATTACTGTATCAAATCATTTGACCTCAGTTTATCCCCAGTGCTTTGTCCAGTGCCCTGCCTGCAGTTTTACTGTTCTTTCTGCCTGGAAACAGGAGAACATTCATGGCATCCAAAAAGCGTGCCTCTACATCAAAAGCGGTTTATGACCACTTGCAGAATTGAGTGATGGCGATTCTTGGGGAAATTCGTCATCAGACACAGAAAGTGATTTCAGCGATGATCCTGCTACTGAACTGAGTGATGTGAGCTTGGTGCTCTATTGACTGCGGTACAGATCATGCATCGCCCCCAAGATTCCCATTTACTGCAGCACCTGGTATGAAAGTGGACATTGAAGATGACAACCCCTTTGGCATACCTACAACTATTTCTGACCGATGAGGTCATTATAATTTATGATTTTGTGTTTCAAACTTTATCATACCCGTGATGTCTACTAGACTCTTGTTTGGACAGATTTAAGTGAGTTATTCCTAAGAATTATAGGACTACAATATAAAACGCCAAATTTCCATGCAAAACAATGTACCACTTTCAGCATCAAAAATCAGACATAACCATACAGCCAGGGAGGTTAACAGCTCTGTCTAAAGGTTTCAATGAGACACATCAAGCCAGAAAGCAGATGACTATTGCTGTGCTTTCTTTTTGCCTAAGCCATACTTCTCTGGGAATATTTTTTATAAATTAAATGTTTATCTGTAGATATAAGAACATATTAATTTTTTTTAACAAACAGGAGTGCTTTATTTGAGAAAAAGTTGTACAGTATAAACATACACAATTTACATTGGGGCAATAAGTACATTCGGCACACACAGATCTTAACATCAGGACTTGCTGTGCAGATAACAAAGACAAAGAAATCAACATAAGGTATTTAACTGGTCACTATGTAGAAGTATCAATTCGATTTATAGCACCAGCATACACTATGTGTAACACAGTAGAAGGGACGGTGAGAGATAAAAGAGAAAGACGAGGGAAGAAGGGGAGGGATGTAGTGGGATGTGGACATAGAAGGGGTGGTAGGAAGTGGAATGGAGAGTGGGTTGGGGAGGGGGGGGGAGAAAGGGGGGGGGAGAAGTGAAGAGAAGGACTGAGCACACAATGCGGTTACAGATGTTTCCATTAGCTGAGGTGAAGGGACAGTAGAGAGGAAGAAGGCAGAGAGGGTGAAAACCCCCCGCTGCCCTCAGTCCCGCTCAGAATGACGTCCATGGCAACCACACCTTGTCATATTTCCAAGGACACCCTCTGTTAATATACGTTAATTTATATAGGGGAAGTGCAGCATTGACCTTAGCCTCCCATGTAGCAACCGCAGAGGGCGAGGTCCATTGACAGAGTATTTATTTTTTGGCATAAAAGAGGAGGTACGAGATCAACAATTTGCTATGGTGTGGGCGCTGGTCATCATCATGTATTCCTAACAAGGCTATCTCTGGAGATCTGATGACTGCCAACTCCAGGCGCACATTCAACTGGTCGAAGATGTCCGTCCAGTATGTGGACAGCTTGGGACAATCCCAAAACATATGCAGGTAAGTACCCTGATGCTTCCTACAACGGGGGCATTGGGGGTCCCTACCCGGATACATCCTAGCCATGCGCTCTGGGGTAAAGTACACCCTGTGGAGGAATTTTGTTTGAATAAGCTTATCGCTTGCTGCTATGACTAGCCTCGGGCCCTGATCCAAGCAATCCTCCCAATCTTCCCTCTCCAACGTAGGTATATCCCTCTTCCAGTGTTCCCATAATCTTTTCATTCTGGGGAGGTCTTTAGGCAGTAGGGTGCTATATAATAGAGATAGGGTTTTTTTTTAGATCGTCGTCTGTTAGTAGGTCTTCCACTGGGTCTAACTGCAACACCAGTGGCTCAGGGAATTGAGCCCTGACAGCATGCCGCAACTGGATGTAACGGAAGTACATCCATCCCGGCAGAGCAAATTTGGCAGTCAGTTTGGAGAATGATAACAGGTTGCTCGAGTGTATAATGTCTCTCAGTGTCTTAATGTTAAACCTTGCCCACACCTGCGGGTCGGGTACTGACCACAGATGTGGTAGATTCGGGTTTCCACCGGGGGGCTGGGCCGGGGACCAACAGTGTGGCTGAGCAAATCTACGCCTAGCCCTTACCCATACTCTAGCTGTTGCCCTGGTGGGGCCCGGTAGGTCCTCATAGGCCCGAGTGCCTCTATACGCTAGATTTTGTAGATCCTGTAATGAGCCCAGAGCCGTTGCTTCTAGGCAAACAGCCGCATTAGAAAGAACATATTAATTTAAATAAAACTGATTAAAATCAATTATATATTCACTTTAAGAAAACGATAAAAGCGCATGCTTCAGAATTTTCAGGATATGCTGGTTAATGCTCATACTCCAAAGCTGAGGTAAGCATTGCAACTCACTTTTGCTCATTGCGCAACGTGCAGCATCCCATTAGATTTTAGTTTACTGAAGTTACATGATTTAAAGAGAATTGCTGACTGGTTGCTTTGGGTGTCTGTGCCTTGCATTGATCAAATAATCCAGTATTGCGTTTAACTTACAACGCATAATGCTTTTGGTTGGGTATGTATGGGATTGCTACCACCATTTACAGTGCCATTTCCTGTACAATCTTGATCTAACATTTTTCCATTACAATTTCAAATAAAACACAAAATATATTTCTTCCTTCATTCAGGCTCGTCTGTCAAGAAGAAAAGAAAAAAGCGCCACTTAGTGTAGTATTTAGGTGCAATTTAATATGGCCCCCATAATGGGTTACTCAAAACAGGTAGGCAGTATACAGACTCTTCAATATATACACTTTAAGGGGTCTGTCCGCTCGTTCCTCGTGTGCTGAGCAGCTGTGTGTCTTACGCTGTGGAGGATGGTAGCCACAGAAGCCCTCGTGCGTTTCTGGGATCCGGGATTGACCACAGCGTGGAGCGCAGTGTTGCGTGAGTGGTGAAGAGGGTGCTGACATCACAGGTCCCAGGATGCTGTGCGACGCATTTCGAAGCATGCGCTATGCTCAGGTTGAGCATGCGCACTCCTTTTTCAGGCTCATCTGTCATGTGGGGGGAGCATTTTTCCCCTAAAACATATAAAATCAGTCTGGCTATGGAACATGGAGGCAACTTTGAGAGAACAGATAGAAGACTGTTCATATCATACATAACTTATACGGAAATGTAATTCTAAAGTGCCTGAAGAAGTGAACTTTGTTTCATAAATCGTGTCACACAATCTTCATGGTTGCAAACAAGGACTCAATTTTATGCCAGCTGGAACATGAACATCACATTGATGGAAATGGAGGGGTCTGTGTAAAATTGCCCTATAATGTTTGGGAGTTGTTTTTATGCTGCTTTATAACACGTTTTCTTCTTTTGTAGTTGTTGTTATGATTCAGAAAATTAAACAAAATTTAATTTTATTAGTGCATGTTCTTGAGTCTGCTACAGGCAATTACCATTAAAGTCCCGTTTTTAAATTTTTTAACCTTTCATGTTGTCTATTTAGGAGTCTATTTATCAATGTTTTACCCTAGATTCACATATCTATAACCCAAGATTCACACAATTCTCAAATTCAGTTCTGTGGGAAAAATGGGTAGATCAAGCATAAAAGTTGTGTGGATCTTGGGCCAAAACTTTGAAAAATAGAACTTTACTTGCAATTGAGTCTCAATGTTGTGTCACAATCTCTCATACATATACTAGGGTAGCTACCTCCTTCAAATATGCTGTTATAGCCTATTTATAGACAATATAAAAAGCAAAACAACCAAAAAACAACAAAAACAAATATCCTGTTATAGCTCCAGCTTAATAGTTTGATGTGTGCCATATTATACTGTAGAAAATTACAGTAGCATCACTGCAGCATGGTAAGCCATTGCAGGAGATGCACACCAGTAAAGAAATAATGCAAACTTTATATAGGAAAAGATTAATAACAGTACATACATCCAATGTACAATCATATATTATCAGCAAATGTGCTGATAGGAGTCCTTGTGGAATTCTGCTCATATACCTAAGTAAATATAGTTATTTATAGAGATACCTCCAGGTGAATGTTGCAGCAAAGACCCAATAGAGAGGCTACGAGGATGATACAGCATTTGTCTTTGTGTTGGAGACCTGAAGACTAGATCTGCGGTGATGAGGACCCAACCTAGTTATCTGGAAATAATTGATTCCTCTAATCTGGTATTAGTAGCATGGACAGCACATGTGGCTAAGACCTTCTCTATCTCCACGTCTTCCTTTCAGAATTGTTTTCCAACAATGCCCTAGTCCGGAAGTGACATACATAATTTTACATTACAGTGTGATACTAGCAGCTGACAGGAGAGGGCATCGGATCCCCACAATTTGTGAATGTGTGTGTCCCTCGTGCTACTCAGTACAGTAAATAAAACTGTCAGTGTACAGAGTAGTGTGATATATTAAAAAATTGCTGCAAAATTTTAAGGGTTCACAATAACACAAAGCAAGAAATATAATAAGTGGGTAATTTCGCGCAATAATAAATATATAATATAGTGGTTAGAGAGAGTCAACCCTCTAAAAACATAATAAAGTGGAATGCTGTGAAAATTCAAACAATTGCTTCCAAGGATATGAACTAAAATCCAAATAATTAGTGGTCATTCTACCACTAGTGAAAGTAAGGGCGCCTCTTCTTATGTAGACAGGATGTAAAGGCATCCCTCCATCCCCAAAGGCAGAGCAAGTAAAAGCAACATACACTAAGCACTGAAATAAAGGACAAATTCCTTCTGCTGAAAAGCAAATTTGATGGATTTTCTGTAATTTCCCAATAATATCATATTCTGAAAATATACACTGTATACAACTGCTCATACATAGTGATGATATAATACCATTGCTGGTAATGATATAGTATCATTTAATACAGGCAACAGCTCTATAAATAAGATTAAGCTTTTATCTTTAAATGCACAATAAAGTAAACAGTTGGCACCCAGTAACTACCACGTATGAAGTCTTGTCATTGTAATATGAACTCAGTCCCATGAGCTGTCATAGTAGTTCTCCAAAAATACATTTATTTCAAAATTGTGCTATGATTCAGTGTATGCAAGATTATTCATATCTTTTGGGATATACAGCTTCTGAAATGACCTCAATTAGCTTAGAATGAAAACCAGTTCAGTAATGCAGACTTAACACAGGACATCTATTTATACTGCATTCCTTTACCAAGGTATTTATGTTTTTTAATCCTAAATATCATAGAAACATATTTACGAAGCCTCCTTTAGACATAAATAATTTCTCTAAATGTTTTAAGATGCTTATATGTTTAACAGTGGTAAGACAATATTTGAATGTTTACAAGGCAGATTAGAGGCAAGGTTACATTCATACTCAGGAAAATAATATTTGTTTTAGGACTAACATTTTTTTATAGGCTTAGGTTTGGGACTTTACTTTGGCCCCGTTCACACTTGAGTGATTTGCTGCTGATGTAAATGAAATGTAATTATGTAATTAGGTTTTTAGCATCCAAATTCTTGGGTGAACATGCACCTTTCAAATGGTTGTGTTTGTCCTTAGCAAACGAATTCAAAGCCATACAAAACAATAGTCACATGACTTAAAAATTCCACTTTTAAAGGTACAAAAAAAGCTACTGAGTATTTTTCCAGAGCCTTGAAGACTTCTTTGTACGACATGCACACAACCCCAATTATCAGGCGCGTTTTATTTAAGAATTGATGTTTGGTGCACACAACATTAAGAATGTTAAGAATTAAGAATCTTAATTTTAAAGTTTTCCACCAAATGGAGTTTTTGATGGTCAGAAATAATTCTAATCATTTCCAACTTGTGCAATGTCAAGGGAAGCAAGTGATTCCAGGGTATTTGATTTCAGCCTAGCTCTGAGGAAGGTGGTGCGCCCCCGAAACGTGTTAGCTGTAACCCATGTTCTGTGCATGTCCATGCATTGTTTTTATGGCCTTTTGTCAGTTGCATTTTGTGAGTACCCACTTTTATGTAAAACATTTTTATTATTAAATTATCTTTGGTAATGCACTAGGTGTGCGCACCTTTCATTTCTGTTTTTCTTATAGTTCCTTTCGGATTACTCCATCTGAGGAAGGCAGCATTCACCCAGTTTTGGATACCATATATACCTTTCACACCACCATTTTATCTGACATCTGTTACTCCACACCTTCGAAGACCTATTAGCGCTGTAAGTGACTGTGTTTTTTGTATCTCAGGGTATTTGAGTGCCTGGAACAACAACTCTGCCTCCATTCCATTACTTTTGTTAAGGTAATGGAATGGCATGAGTCAGAACAGGGCCATGTTTTAAGACATTCTTAGGCAGGTGATAATCTTAATGATACAGTGCCTTGAAAAAGTATTCATACCCCTTAACATTTTTCACGTTTTGTCATGTTACAACCAAAAACATAAATGTATTTTATTGGGATTGTATTTATAGACCAACACAAAGTGGCACATAATTGTGAAGTAGAAGGAAAATGATAAATGGTTTTTAATTTGTTTTACAAATAAATATCGGAAAAGTGTGGCGTGCATGTGTATTCAGCCCCCTTTACTATAATACCCCTAACTAAAATCTAGTGGAACCAATTGCCTTCAGATGTCACCTAAGTAGTAAATAGAGTCCACCTGTGAAGCCCTCAGAGGTTTGTTAGAGAACCCTGGTGAACAAACAGCATCATAAAGGCCAAGGAACACACCAGACAGGTCAGGGATAAAGTTTAAGGAGAAGCTGGAGAAGTTTAAAGCAGGGTCAGGTTATAAAAAAAATATCCCAAGCTTTGAACATCTCACAGATCACTGTTCAATCCATCATCCGAAAATGGAAAGAGTATAGAACAACTACAAACCTAGCAAGACATGGCCATCCACCTAAACTGACAGGCCGGGCAAGGATAGCATTAATCAGAGAAGCAGCCAAGAGGCCCATGGTAACTCTGGAGGAGCTGCAGAGATCCACAGCTCAGGTGGGAGAATCTGTCCCAAGGACAACTATTAGTCGTGCACTCCACAAATCTGGCCTTTATGGAAGAGCGGCAAATATAAAACCATTGTTGAAAGAAAGCCATAAGAAGTCCCGTTTGCAGTTTGCGAGAAGCCATGTGGCAGACACAGCAAACATGTGGAAGAAGGTTCTCTTGTCAGATGAGACCAAAATAGAACATTTTGGCCTAAAAGCAAAATGCTATGTGTGGCAGAAAACTAAACACTGCACATCACTCTGAAATCACCATTCCCAAGGTGAAACATGGTGGTGGCAGCATCATGTTGTGGAGATGCTTTTCTTCCGCATGGAAGGGGAAGCTGTTCAGAGTTATGGGAAGATGGATGGAGCCAAATACAGTGCAATCTTAGAAGAAAACCTGTTAGAGTCTGCAAAAGACTTGAGACTGGGGCAGAGGTTCACCTTCCAGCAGGACAACAACACTAAACATACAGCCAGAGCTTCAATGGAATGGATTAGATCAAAACATATTCATGTGTTAGAATGACCCAGTCAAAGTCCAGACCTAAATACAATTGAGAATCTGTGGCAAGACTTGGAAATTGCTGTTCACAGATGCTCTCCATCAAAAATGACAGAGCTTGAGTGATTTTGCAAAGAAGAACGAGCAATAATTTTCACGCTCTAGATGTTGAAAGCTGGTAGAGACATACCCAAAAAGACTTGCAGCTGTAATTTCAGCAAAAGGTGGTTCTACAAAGTATTGACTTAGGGGGGATGAATACATATGCACGCCACACTTTTCACATATTTATTTGTAAAGAATTTTGAAAAACATTTATCATTTTCCTTCCACTTCACAATTATGTGACACTCTGTGTTGGTCTATCACATAAAATCCTAATAAAATACATTTACATTTTTTGGCTGTAACATGACAAAATGTGGAAAATTTCAAGGGGTATGAATCCTTTTTAAGGCACTGTATGTAAATCTAACCAAATAACAAGGAATCCAACACATTCACCGCTAAACTCCCCAGATGGCCCTTAGCAACTGTTATAATACAAACCAATATGGTAAATCTATTGCCATAGAATAACATTTACAGCTCGTAGCACTATCCAGGGGTACTCAAAACTGTGAATGGCAAAGCACATGTACTAAATAGCGCATATCTATTTTTTTATTTAAAGGACAAGATTAAACAGCATGTATTGCGCTTACAAAGACTTGTGAGTGTACAGGCTAAGATCAAGGCCAGGACAAGTGCACCTGGAAAAGTCCCTGGGAAAGTCCCTCCAACAACCCATTCTATAACCAAACCTCAGTATTTCGATAATACAGCAAAAAATATACACTTCATGTGTTGATAGAGGGGTGTTGCCCTGAAACACATCAGTGGTGGTGTGGACTCACCAAAAAAATAAAAAAATTGAAAAAAAAAAAAAGCGTAGGGGTCCCCCCAAATTCAATAACCAGGGCTTCAGGTCTGGGATGGATAATTAAGAAAAAAAAAAAAAAACCACAGCCAAAAAAAAAAATGAGCTTGTTGGCCCTTAGCAACTGTTATAATACAAACCAATATGGTAAATCTATTTTTGTCTACTTCTTCCATCTTCTTCTTCGGTCCAATATCTCATTCACATTTAGACGATTAGGAATTGTTGGAGATAGAATTTGATTTATTTATTTATTTTTGCTACTTTACTGGTCCAATATCTCATTCACATTTAGACGATTAGGAATTGTTGGTAGAATTGATGTGATTCTGTCTGCGATTCCAAATCGTGGCAAATGTGTATTGCTTATTGGGTGCAATTTATCCTAAATGAGAGCCCAAGTACGGTACGATTTTGCGGCAAAACCTACGTGTGAAAACGTTCCTGGCTAAGGCCAAGGCCCTGTTCATACCTGGGTGCAGCAGAAACACAGACTGCACGTGTTTCTGCAAACAAATGAAAAATAAACTAAAATGTGCAACAAGCTTGCAGTGCCATTATTTCTTATTTTGCTGTATATTTCCCGTGCAACAAAGTGCATGAAAAGCGCGCAAACACAAGCATGCGAAATGCACTTGGCTCAGTGCCAAAATTTGGCACAAGACCTTCTTTAGTGCATTTTTGTAGTGGAGGGAGGCCCATTCAAATGAATGGTGCTGTTAGAAAAACATGCTAAAAAACATGCGAAAAACAAACATGTGACACAGTAGTGTCGTTTAAGTGTGAATGGAGCCCAAAATTTGATCACTGAGCTTCTTTGGCGCATTTAAGTGAATGGTATACCCAACATGCCACACGCAGAGATGCGTGTGAATCTTGCTTTTCAAATCATGAGCGGGAACCCACTATCCTGCTATACGGTATGGGAATTTTCTTAGTGTTTGTGCACTCAGGAACCTTTGTAAGTGCAATATGTGCTTTTTAATCTCGTCTTTTATTAAATAGTTTGATCTGTACTATTCAGCATGCCTACATTTTAATTTGTCATTCACCAATTACCGTATTTATCGGCGTATAACACGCGTCGGTGTATAACACGCACCCCAATTTAAGAGGGAAGTTTCAGGAAAAAAACGTTTTTTTTTTTTTTTTAAATAAACCAATTTGAAGCAAAATAATGGTCAGTGCCAATCAATGCAGCTTGATTAGTGCCCATCTGCAGCCTCAATGCAGCCTGATGCCCATCTGCAGACATAATGCAGCCTCTGTGCCCATCTGCATCCTGATATGTGCCCATCCATTGCAGCCTGATGCCTATATGCAGCCTCAATGCAGCCTCTGTGCCCATCTGCAGCCTGATATGTGCCCATCCATTGCAGCCTGATGCCTATATGCAGCCTCAATGCAGCCTCTGTGCCCATCCAATGCAGCCTGATGCCTTATCTGCCATTACCATTTCTCATGCAGTGCAGGAAATCACTGAATCACCGAGCTGTCATCTTCTGTTTACAGTACTCGGCTCTCTCACACACACGTCCCGCCTCCGCCATCACCATTGGACCAGCTCCTGTGATTGACAGAACACTGGTCCAATGCCAGGGGCGGAGGCGGGACGTGTGTGTGAGAGAGCCGAGTACTGTAAACAGAAGGTGACGGCTTGGTGATTACGGCGGCGCTCGTGAACTAGACATGGCGGGTCAGTTTGTGCAGCGGAGCTCATCCCCCTCCTTCTCTGAGGTACGATATCGGTGTATAACACGCACCCCTGAGTTTCCCCCTATTTTCAGGGGGAAAAAGTGCGTGTTACGGTATGTAACATGTGTAACGCTATCGGTAACCAGTCCTGGCAAATTTGGCTCCACTGATGCCCAATAGGTACATGTGAATCCCAGACCCACTTACTTGGTGATAAATGTCCCAGGCACATTCCTTCTCAGGGTGAAAGTCCTTTTTCCGGGTGGTGGTGGATTAGTTAAGGGCGCCAGTCACTTTGAATACATTTTAGATGTTTTATTAATGAACATGCATGAAGAGTGAGAAAAAGGGTGGAGGGAACACAGGATACCTGAGGGTTCCATTACCAATACACAGTTTCTGGTCCCATACATGGTCTTCTCACTAATATCAATTCTTCTGTAACTGAACTCTGCTGGATGGAATACATCTCATAAATGTGGCTCCTTGTCAACTGA
The DNA here is from genome assembly GCA_028564925.1 of Lithobates sylvaticus. Taxonomy (NCBI): domain Eukaryota; kingdom Metazoa; phylum Chordata; class Amphibia; order Anura; family Ranidae; genus Lithobates; species Lithobates sylvaticus. Next base: position 441,750,984 of record CM053029.1, read on the forward strand.
GGTTCCTGTGTATTCTCAGTCTTAGGATTCAAGGCAGAACAGCAGTAGGAAGGTTCATGTGGTGCTTCCCAGCTCGGTCGGTCACTCACCATCCCTGTGGTAGGACAACTGCAGCTTTGCTTCCTCAAACGGCCAGTAGCACTTCATCTCAGCCAGCAGCTTAGGGACACCTCCCATGACAGGAGATCCCTCAACACTCCATACCTCTAGGCCCTTAGGCCTGAGGCCTAGATAAGTGGATCACACAGACATCCTCTCATGGGGAAATCCCTGGAGGGAAAGAGAAAGAGCAGGAAGTGACTCAGATATTTAATAGCTCTCCCAGCACGCACAGCAAGCTCCCCAGGCCTGCTGATTGGTCAGGTATTAAATATCTATAATGTACAGTGATATCTCTAGCACACCCTGCTGGAGAACACTCACACAGCATGTGACTGAGAATAATCACTGGACACTTACGTACACACTATAGGATTTTCCGACAACAAAATCCATGTTTTATTTCCGATGGATGTTGGCTCAAACTTGTCTTGCATACATGCGGTCACACAAATCTTGTCGAAAATTCTGAACGTCAAGAACGCGGTGATGTACAACACGTACGACGAGCCGAGAAAAATGAAGTTCAATAGCTAGTGCGGCTCTTCTAATTTATTCTGAGCATGCGTGGAACATTGTGTGTCGGAATTGTGTACACACGATTGGAATTTACGACAACGGATTTTGTTGTCGGAAAATTTGAGATCCAGATCTCAAATTTTGTGTGTCAGAAATTCCGATGGAAAATGTCCGATGGAGCCTACACATGGTCAGAATTTCCGACAACAAGCTCCCATCAAACATTTTACGTCGGAAAATCCTATCGTGTGTACGGGGCATTGGAGTGCACAGCCAGAACACAACTAAGCTGACTAATACTACACTAACAGATCACAATACACAGCAAAAAGAATTTAGGAAATCACTAAAACCCTACACATGCAAAAGCTTATCTCCCAGTCCATAGGTACATACTGTATGCACATTGAAAAATCCTATGACTTTGAGTGCACATTATAAGTACTGAGATCTGTGGAACCATTCTTAAATGTTTAAATAGCTTAACATCTTGGAAGTGTTTGGTGGCTTTGATGAAAATTTATACTAAGCTCACTTTTGCTGTGTATAAGCTTTTAACAAATTCACGCAAAATCACCTACCTGTATGTCATTTTGTTGAAGTGGTTATGTAGTCAGAGGCATTACCCCAGTACCAATTTTCAGATCAGACGGTTGGATTTCATGTGGTAACACATTATACGGCTAAGCAGCTGCTCAGCCATTATCACAAGGAGCAGGAGGAGACAAACCCCCCTCCCGCCGCCTTCCAACGCTCCGCTCCTCACGTCCGCCGGCTGGCTGGAGTCCCGAACAAAGGGTCTCCGATGTAGTAACCCTGAAGCAATGTCACAACGTCACCTCCGGTTTACTCGGCAGCCAACGGCGTCGATTTTTAACCGCTTCAGCACCGGGCCATTTTACACCCCTCCTTACCAGATCACTTTTTGCGATTCGGCACTGCGTCGCTTTAACTAACAATTGCGCGGTCGTGCAGCGTTACACCCAAACAAAATTGACGTCCTTTTTTTTCCACAAATAGAGCTTTCTTTTGGTGGTATTTGATCACCTCTGCGGTTTTTATTTTTTTGCGCTATAAACAAAAGAAGAGCGACATTTTTGAAAAAAAACACAATATTTTTTACTTTTTGCTATAATAAATATCCCATTTAAAAAAAAAAAAAACGATTTTTTTTACTCAGTTTAGGCCGATACGTATTCTTCTACATATTTTTGGTAAGAAAAATCGTAATAAGCGTATATTGATCGGTTTGCGCAAAAGTTATAGCGTCTACAAAATAGGGGATAGATTTATTGCATTTTTTTTTTTACTAGTAATGGCGGTGATCTGCGTTTTTTTTTTTCGTGACTGCGACATTGCGGCGGACACTTTTGACACATTTTTGGGACCATTCACATTTACACAGCGATCGTTGCTATAAAATTGCATTGATTGCTGTGTAAATGTGACTGGCAGGAAAGGGGTTAACACTAGGGGGCGCTGCAGGGGTTAATGTGTTCCCTATAGGAGTGATTCTAACTGTGGGGGGAGGGGACTCACAAGGGGAGGAGACCGATCGGTGTTCCTCCGTACTGGGATCACATGATCGGTCTCCTCGCCACTGACAGGACGTGGAGCTGTGTGTTTACACACACAGCTCCACGGTCCCGCACGGTCCCGTTGTTTTAACGGGCAATCGGGGGGGCTGGCGGACATCGCGGCCGCCGGGCACTTGCAACGGGTCCCGAGCGACGCCGCGGGCGCGTGCGCGCCGCCGGCGCGCGCACGCCCCCTAGGCGGCCGGGAATGGGAGGACGTCATATGACGCCCACCCAGGATGGGAGATCCACCTTGTGGGCGTCATATGACTATGGGCGGGTATTGAAGTGGTTAAAAATCCAAGGTATTCAACATTTTGGCGACCCCAGATCCCTCCATACAGAGTACCTGGCACTGCCTATTACTGTCACAAGGGATGGTAAATTCCTTGTGACAGCAATAAAAGTGATTTGATTTTTTTTTAAAGAAACAGTGTAAAAATAATAATAAAACAAAAATAAATAAGATTTTTTTTTTAAAGCGCCCCTATCCCCACGTGCTAGCGCACAAAAGAAAACGCATACGTAAGTCTCACTCGCAAATGTAAACAGTGTTTAAATCACACATGTGAGGTATCGCCGTGATCATTAGAGTGAGAGCAATAATTCTAGCAAAAGACCTTCTCTTTAACTCTAAACTGGTAACCGTTATATTTTTTTAAAGCGTTGCCTATGGAGATTTTTAAGTAACGTAGTTTGTCGCCATTCCGCGAGTGCGAGTCATTTTTAAGCGTAACATGTTAGGTATTTATTTACTCGGCGTAACATTATATTTCACAATATACAAAAAAATTGGGCTAACTTTACTGTTTCGTTTTTTTAAAATCTAGTGTATTTTTTCCCACAAAATTGCGTTAGACTGCTGCACAAAGACCGATGCAACGATCGTCATTTTATTCTCTAGGGTTTCTAGGGTCTTTGCTAAAATATTATATATAATGTTTGGGGGTTCTAAGTAAATTTCTAGCAAAAGATACTAATTTTTAACTTGTAAACAACAAGTGTCACAAATAGGCTTGGTCTTGAAATGGTTAAAGTTCTACTTCACCCTAAATTATATTTTATGTAGAACAAGGAAGACAGCAATTTTTATTCTCTAGGGTCTCTAGGGTCTTTGCTAAAAAAATTACATATAATGTTTGGGGGTTCTAAGTAAATTTCTAGCAAAAAATACTGATTTTAACTTGTAAACAACAAATGCCCCAAATAGGCTTGGTCTTGAAATGGTTAAAGTTCTACTTCACCCTAAATTATATTTTATGTAGAACAAGGAAGACAGCAATCAAATTTGATTGTTGTCTACCCATTGGGGGAATTATCCCCTTACTTTCTCTCCTGGTGGCCCTAACACCTAGGTTATCATAAGCATAAAAAGCAAGCACCGGTCTTGTTGAAGATAAAGTGAATGGATGGATTATCCCTAGGTCAGAACCCAAAAAGGGATAGACTTCCTCATATTAGAAGAGGACAAATTACTTTTTTTAAAAATAAAAAACACTCCAAAGTCTGCAACTATCTTTCAGTAATGATTTTGTAGTCTGAACTTTATTCATAGTAGTGTCTTGACATCTTGGGAAAAAAAGAGCTGAGGATGCCAGGTGTTTTATCAAAACGAATAATGGTATTTTATTGCAAGATGTAGATGGAATGTTATTGTGCAATCAATACATGACATGATTCCATTTCTGGAAAGATGGAAAAAGATGGAAGCAGACATGCTAAGTTTATCCCTTGTTCAATTGAAATATAAATCTTTCAACAAAGCTATACAATATTTAAACTAAAAAAAAAAAAAAAAAAAAGATAGTTTATTTATGTAAATATATAAACCTAACAAAAGAAAGACACTGCTTTATACTCAGTATGTCATTTGCTGCTTCTGTTTTTTCAGTGTGTATTTGCCACTTATTTCTTTGTTTGCTTCAAATATATTAAGTATATTATAGCGGTTTCCTAGTAAAATAAAAAGTTTCAGATTCTCCCTGCCCCAAATATTAAATCTAAACTCCAGCAAAACCAGAATACATGATTGGTAATGCCCCCTCTCATCCCATCTGAATGTCGTTGTACATGCGATTGCAAGAGTTTCATACCCCTTTAAATTTGCATTTTTATATTACTTGCACTGTAAAAAAGCTGTAAAAATCCGTGGCTTTTATATCTGCTTGAAATTCAGCTTTAACACACAGGTCCTCCTTAACAGCTACCTGGTTTTCATGCCACAGAATACTGCATTCCCTGTAGGCAAATCGGGTATAATAGACTGTCCATTTAGATCTGAGTAGGTGGACCTACAGAAAACCTGTATTTGTTTTAAAGAAATAGGCTAATTTCTGACCTCCTAGTTGCCTTTCTTACTGTGTTTTAAATATCCCGTCACTGATCTGGGAAACTATGCAGTTAGTGACAGACTGAAATCAGAACTTATAATCTGTTTGGTGTTATTGATTTAGAAAGCACTTAGTCAACAAATCAATCGGCTGATCGCGAGGGTCAGGTCCCTAGAGTCAACCCATTAAAAAAAAAAACTGGCGTTCTCCTAACTTATGGATTCAACCAGAGCAAGAGAGGACCTCAATAATCTGCTATATGAAAACATGAACACAATGACTGGCATGAGCCAAACACTACTTCTATGAGTACTCCAATAACCTGGGCTCAGTGTTGGCATGTGAATTGAGGGTCCCTAGAAAAATGACTTATATCCCCCACCTGGTGACCAAACAAGGGTCTAAGGTCACGTCATCTCAGGGGATGGCAGATGAGTTTTGTGACGTCTTCAAGGGGCTCTACAACCTACACTTATGCCCTGACCCCCAGAATTCGACCGAGAAGCTGGAGGCTGCCAGGGAATACATCCACTCCTCTGGCATGTTTACGCTATCAGATTTGGCACGGAAAATAATGGAATCTCGGATTTCTGCAGAGGAGCTAGTGGTGGTAGTGGCCCAGATCGAGTGTAGAAAGGCTCTGGGTGCTGATAGTTTTTCCCAGGCCTATTACCCAACCTTTTTCGACAGACTGGCCCCACACTTTTTGATGACCTATATCTCTTTAGTGCAACAAGGGTCCATGCCGATAGATTCCTTAAGGGCTTACAGCTCCCTTTTTTATCCCACTACCCATTCACATATGGGGGGGGCCGGGATCTGGAGGCCCCCCTTCCAGATTCCGATAAGCCCCCCACCCGCATACCCCGACAATCACCGGCCAGGGTTGTCGGGAAGAGGCCCTTGTCCCCATCAACATGGGGCCTCTTGCTCATTCCCTCCCTGTCCTGGCATGCCAGGCTACATGCTCAGATAAGGGTCTGGTATGGATTTTGGGGGGACCCCACGCCAATTTTATTTTAAATTTTGGCATGGAGTTCCCCTTAAAATCGATGCCAGACCCAAAGGGCCAGGTATGGATTTTGGGGGACTCCAAGACGTTTTTTTCTTAGTTCTGTCATAGGGTTCCCCTTAACCACTTCAATACACTGTATTATATACTCTGCAATGCACTATATTATATATACTACACTGGCTACTATAGGCCCATCTCTAATATCCCTTTCATATCAAAAGTATTGAGAAAGTAGTTGGCACTTACCTTCAGGACCACCTCAAACATAATAATCTCTTTGAAAAATTCCAGTCAGGTTTCTGCTTTGCTCATAGTACAGAGACTGCTCTCGTCAGAGTTACAAACGATCTCCTCATATCATCCGATGCTGGCTCTCCCTCCCTCCTTATACTCCTTGACCTTTTTGCTGCATTTGATACTGTCGACCATGGCATTCTTTTAAACCGGCTCCACCTCACCACTGGACTAAATGACACAGCTCTCAGTTGGTTTAAATCATACCTCACAAACTGGACAGAACACATCTCCCTGGGCCACTTCAACTCAAATACACATATAGTTACTTGCGGTATCCCCCAGGGTCAGTCCTTGGCCCAATCCTTTTCATCCTCTAACTTACCCCCTTGGTAAAATTATCAGCCGCCACAAAATTTCATTCCACTGCTATGCCGATGACACAGCTATATGTAAATGCAACAGCTGAAACCCCACCTTCACAGTCATCCCTATCAGCACTCACTACTTGTCTGGAGGAGATAAAGGTATGGATGGAGCACAATTTTCTTCAACTAAACAGTTCCAAAACTGAAGTCATCCTGATTAACACTCCTTATCAGACCAAATCATCATCCATAACCAGCATCACATTTTCTGGCTCTAACATCCCTTTCTCATCAATAGTCACAAATCTTCGTGTAAAAATGGACTCCCAACTCAGTTTTGAAGACCACACTATAAATCACCTATATAAGACCTCTTTCTACCATCTTCGTAACATCTCTAAAATCTGTCCCATTCTCTCCCTTTCAGATGCCGAAAAGCTGGTTCATGCTTTTGAATGAATGAATGAATAATTTGTATAGCGCTACAATGCGAACTGAATCGACTCAAGGCGCTGTATTCGTGCTTTTATCTCCTCCAGACTGGATTACTGTAACGCATTTATTATTGGGACTCCTAGAAAGAGTCTGCAGAGGCATCAGTACGTCCAAAACTCTGCAGTAAGGATCCTGATGAGAGTGCGGAAACATGAGCACATTACCCCCATTCTTCACTCACTCAACTGGTTTCCTGTCTCTGCCAGGATTGAGTACAAGGTTTCCCTTCTCACACACCAGTGTATCCATGGACATGCCCCCCCATACCTCAAAGAACTTCTTAAACCACAAAACACAACGCGTTTCCTCCGCTCCATTCACTCAAACCTTCTTCATATACCCAGAACTAGACTTAGGACAATGGGAGACAGGGCCTTTTGTGCAGCTGTCCCGTGCCTGTGGTACCGGATACCTTGAGGGCTCCTCAATCTACTGACTGTTTTAAAAAGGGTCTTAAGAGATTTATTTTTAGCAAAGCTTTTTGTCCCTTTTAGATGTTTGTTTTATCGTATAAATTGCTTAATTTTCTTTTTTGTTTTTTAACCTATAACACTTTGAGATCTTTTGATAAAAAAGGGCATTAAAAATAAAATGTATTATTATTATTATCCTTGTAAATGTAAGTGAAGCCTTGTTGTCCCATTCTCTTCTCTAGTTACTCCTGCATTCCCTGCATTCTTCCTGGGAATTATATGGATGCACCTGCTACACAGTTTGGGAATAAAAAAATCTATATGCATTAACAGTTTTGAGAGAGAGAAGGAGAGGGAGAGAGAGAGCGAGCAACATTATGCTGTATGAAATATGAAATGTTATAACATTTGCCTGAGATTATTATAGCTAGACCTCTATAATATGAGGAAGCAGTGTCACTCACAAGCTGAAAAACAACTTAAGTTGTATCTAGCCACTTTGAAACCAGTATGAAGATAATGAGTGAATTTATTAATATACCCATAGCTGTTCTGTGGACATTGGGATTTGAACATATGGACGTCCAATGTAAATCATTATTGAATGATGATTCTTATGCATAAATAATCTTGAAATGGCACTTTTATTTATTTATGTATAATAAACATGTAATTCAGATATCAAATATTTTACGTATAAGAGTGATACCTCAAAGGTTCGATTCACTTCACCTTGAAATTCTCTATGTTTGTGTAGATGTGGCACTGATTAAATTGACACCACTAATACTCTATACTTAGTACGCTAGCAGCTTGAAAATACTTGATACTTACTAAATTGTACAACAAAAAAGGTGAAGTAACTCATAGCAACCGATAAAAACTCATCTTTTATTGCTCAGGCACCCACGGAGTAAAGCATTTTACTCTGTGCCTGACTGCCGTCCTTACCCTGCACTATTTCTATACACTATACCTATACACTGGTATGCCTATTTTTGGAAACAACGTGAAGTATGTCTTACAGTATTGTATATGTTGCAATTATCATCTTAAATAAATTAGATTTAAATAACATGTTTTGCCATGTTTAGCAATTATTAGTATCTCCCCCCATGATTCTCAGTTGCCTATATAGAATAACCTATATACAATTTTACAATCATGTTACATAGTTACATAGTTAGTCTGGTTGAAAAAAAGTCCATCTAGTTCATCCATTTGTATTATATAAGATGTAATAAAGTGATGTGTATTATTATTATTATTTTTTTGTCTCAAAAGTTATATTGAAGTAAATATCAGTATACAATCCAACAGTACAGGTTCCATAACAATTGTTGACAGGCATAATCCGAGTGCAAATGCGTATGCAGTACAACATTTCTGCAGTTTACCCCGACCCTCCTGCCCTTCCCTCCTCCCTTTACTTAGTCTCCTACCATAGTTATCTGCAGTGCGCTAGCCTAAAGGGCCACCTCTTCATATGTTGACCAGAGTCAACTATTGTGTTAGAGAAACAGTCTATCCAAGACCAAGTCCACCGGGCTAAGACCAAAGGTATCTTACCATGCAGACCATAGAGTATTGAATTTTTCTGGGCTACCCCTGTGCTGGAAGACGTACTTCTTCAGACGCAGAGTGTCCCTCATTTGAGTCGTCCACTCTCTCAGAGTGTGAGGTTCCGTTCCCTTCCAATGTCTAAGGATAAGTTTGCGTGCCTGAAAGAGTGCTCTGGCTATAGTTTAGGGATTTATTCAATGGAGAGGTTGTCTAGAATACCTAATATACTGGGCTTAGGATCCATCAGGACCTGGACCCAAAACACCTTATTAATGGTAGCTACCACCCCTGACCAGTATAGATGGAGCTTGGGGCATCTCCACAATAGATATATGAGGTCCCCATGGTCCCTGGAGCATCTAGTGCACTCCAAGTTTTCTCTCAGACCCATCCTCCACAGCCTTGCTGGGGTAAGATGTATCCGCAGCACTATGTACAATTGGGACAGGCGCTGTGCCACGTTGAGAGAACACAGCTGAACCGCCTGCAGTGCCTCCTCCCACTGTTCGTCCTCAAACACTCCCATATCACTCTCCCACAGGGGTGTCACTTTGGTCGGGAAGCTCTTCAAGTGTATGGACATAAGCATGGCTCAACTCCGGGATATAAATCCCTTAAGGTGAGAGAAGATGGGGGCTGGGGACAGGACCCATAGGGATCCCTCTGATTGCACTTGGACAGCGTGATGTAGTTGTAGATATGGTAAATACATCAGCTGGGGAGGCTAAATTCAGTCTGTAAAGATGAGAAGGAGTGCAGTTTGCCACTGGAGGATATGTGTACCAGGTGTGTGACTCCATACAGTTCTCTTATTTTTTGCAAATCATGGCAAATCAGGCCCACTTCCTCCTTCAAGCCCCCAAAGTGGGTTGATCTGCATCATCTTCCCCCTCTCCCTCGTCTGTGTCAGCAAGCTGCTGGTTAGTGGAACCAGAGGGGCCCTGTGTACATTGTGTGTCTTCCTGTTCATGTAAGATGGTTGGGGTAGTTTCTAAGTCCTCCTCTATTTGCTGTTCGGCTGCCTCATTTAATTTCTGAGTGTAATATAGCATGTCCCATGGGGGGTCTTTTCCTAGGGTTTTAAGGGCTTTGGGAAGCTTGCCAGCTCCTTTCTGTGTGTCTCCTCATGAGCGCTGAGAAGAAGCCACCTCGGCTCCCTTCTTTTTGCAGGTCACCATACCGCCGGATCATTTGGCCTTGCTCTGCAGGAGTGAGTGTCTGCTGTGGCTGCGGCGGGTGTGTGGATGAAAACCAGGGGATTATTCGGGCCAGGAGCAGGGTAAGTTTAGAATCTTATGCTTGCTCTGTGGAACAAGTCCATTCACATGCCGCTCTTGGCCACACCCCTCGATGTGTATACTTTTTAAATGCACCAGTAAAGTCTGATTATTATTTGCCTTTTGATGGATTTATAGGAGGTAGTATAGAGGTGGTTGGTCCCTTTTAATTATATTAGAAATGTAAAGAAAAAAATAAATAAATAAAAATTTATTATTAATGATTGTGGTTCTATTAACTCAGGCCATTAGAATAGCTGAGGAGCAACATAGCCTTGCATTCAAAATAGTTCTATTATACAGTCTTCACATAGCTATTTTTGAATCCAAGACCATTTTACAACTTGATAAATCTAGGACACTGGATTTTTAATTTAAGAAACAATCTTGGAAAAATGGTAGTCATTAAAATTGTAAAATAGCACAGGTGTTCTTGCTGAGTGATCCATCCCTGGGTTCATTTCACCCACAGGGATAGCAGCAGTGCTCATATAATGATCCAGGGAAGTTGTTTTACATTCCTGTAGTACAGGGGCACCAGCACCGTCTGCTTGCTCCGCTGAGAAACGGAGACCTCCAAAGTCCCATCAGTAAGTTGTGCCATATGCAGCTTACTGTCCATTTAAACAAAACATATATATATATATATATATATATATATATATATATATATATATATATATATATATATATATATTATATTTATATATATATATATATATATATATATATATATTGTTTGTAAATGTGTATTGCCTTATATTCCATTTCATACTTTTCTATATATTAATTTCAGCAGACCTGAAACATAGAAAGCAAAACAATAGCGATAGCATTTTAAATGTGCTAAAATGGTTAATTACATTTCAGAATTCATGCTTAATAATAAATCTGTTCTTGTACTCACAAGGGACTGTGCAGATTTCTCTCTCACTGATGGACACTTTATCACAGATGGGGAATATGTGAAGCAGGCTCTCATGTGAATTAAAACGTCCATATATATTATAATGACAAACAGGGATCTGCACTGACAATATAGCAAGCTCACAGCAGGATGTGAATTAGGAGGATCATTTGCAGTCATTAGATCACATGAGAAAGAAAAATACACTTTTTTTTTACATAGATGTCGCATGATATATGTTTTAAATATCTTCCTTACTGAATGTTGAATTTGCAAATTTAATTGAATAAGCATAGGAGCTATTTAATTTGATGTTTGCCTCTGCCTACAAAGTCATTGGAATATCTTCTTCACTGGGATACTGCAGTAAGCGCAGCTCATCAATCAGTCTCAGAGACTGAGATTTAAAGTTGAGGGCATTTTTATTGTGTTGCGGATATTTGGCTTCAAGTGCTGTAAAATCTTCCTTATTCTAAATGTTTATTTTAATGATTTGTGTCACTAGAGGCATACTATGATGTTTGTAGGCACTTCATGCTGTGTAGAAAAATCTGGGAATTATATTTAAAAAATATTTAAACATGCTCGGATCTCTGGGCTCCCATTAACCTCATCCCCCCCAATCCCTGGCATTAAAGAAAAAATAATAATGTAATTTTTACTCACCTAAATCTGCAGTCACAAGGTACACCAGTCCTAATGCCCCGTACACACAGTCGGATTTTCCGACGGAAAATGTCCTATTGGACAATGTTGTTGGAAATTCCGACCGTGTGTAGGCTCCATCAGACTTTTTCTGTTGGATTTTCCGACGGACAAAGTTTCATCTCCTGCTCTCAAATTTTCCGACAACAAAGTCCGATCGGACTTTTTCCGATCGTGTGTAGCGAATTCCGACAGACAAAGTGCCTTGAATTCTCAGATCAAATTACAAGACCAAAGCTATTGGCTACTAGCCTCTACGTAGTTCCGTCGTACGCAACGAACGTCACCACGTTCAGAATGATCGGATTTTCCGACAACTTTGTCTGACCGTGTGTATGCAACACCAGTGTCGGACAAAATCCGTCGGAAAAAATCAGACGGATTTTGTGGTCAGAATTTCTGACTGTGTGTATGGGGCATTAGTCTTCTCTCTTCTTCTGTGTACGGGAGGTGGGGTCCTTGTTTGAATTATCACATGACTGCCTGCATGATGGGGTTCTTTCAGAATCCAGAAGAGGTCAGAGTGTCGGAGGTGTTGTCAGCAAAGGGGGACTGTTGGTTACTGACTGGCATAAGCCCATTACATCGCTGAATTACTTCTTCCCCACACCCAATAATGGCAATGGCACAGGATCCAGACTGCAGCCTTATGTAAGTAAAACATGCTTCACAAAGTAAAACAGAAAAAAAGTGCTAGGTTCATTTTTACCTTGAGATGGGTTCAGGGTCCTTACAGTCTATGAAGGTGTCTACTCTTGCACATGCAAGACAAGTGATCAGATTTTAGTAATGCCTCTGCCTGGGACCTCTGCCACTTCACAGAATTATACTTATTGTTGAAAGGAAATAAGTGCTGCTTTTAGTACACAGAGTTTGAGAAGAAATTGTCAATTCCTGTGAATAAAACAGCAAGCTATTTTGTCAAAACAAACCTCTGTAATAAATGAAATAACTTATTTTTTTCTTTTGTTGTTGTGCTTTTTTAAGGAAAGTTTCCCGCACATTTTTATTAAGTAATTTTTAACGAAGATATTTTTAAGATACAAGATCAATCTATACGACACAGTCTATATATGCGAAACTGGTTCACGGAGACGAGTGATCATACTTAATAGTCACATTTATTGGTTGACAGAAAAAAAATATTTACATGAAATTAAAATACAGATTGCATTATTTGAACATTTGACAATTGATGGAAATACCCTCAAAATGGGCGTAGTACCTTGGACACAATATCACCATGATAACTTCTTCAGTAGAATCAATAACCTTATACTTGACAATTTAACAGAATGTCTGTATTTCACACACCCAGCCATTGCTATGCTGCAGGTAAGCAACGTTGAACAATGCGAAATACTTTAGACATTTGTTTGTCAATAAAAAGCAACTATGCAAAAAGTAATATATAATAAAAATTGAATATTAGAGAAAAATCTATGAAAAGGCGATTATTGATTCTGGAGAATGATTATCAATACTAGAATATTCAATACATCAATGGTTAAGAGAACATACAAGATAAAATCAACATGGCATATTTACCCATTCCAAAATGGCTATTAGTCTAGATTTAAGATAGCTACTGGGTTCAGGAATCTCCTTGGAGGTTTAAAGTATATTTCCAGTCATGGCTGTCAGTCTATCTGGGAAGATGTTTCTCTCCCAGTGTCCCTTCCCCAGGGTGGGTCCCTGAGCTCTCAGGTTCCCCTGAGCTGTCCTCACTCACTATCTATCTAGCTTCTTAAATATCCTCTCACACAATAAGATCATAAAATTTGTAATATGTTCAGCCCAAGAGGTATGTGTCTCTTTCCTATAGGCCTAACTGTTGTAAATGTAATTGCGCCTTCAACCACCAGGGGTCTCACATGTGTTTTGGGGCTGCTCTGTAAAGTAATATATTTTATTTTATACTGTATATTTTACTTTAGTGGAAATATCTATATCTTTAATATTTGGGAATTCAACTAACCCCATACTATCAAATTGCCTAGCATAATTATTGATCAATCACTTTGCATAAAATGGTGATATATATGCATATCATTGTATATCTGTAAACATTTAGTCCATTTGAAAAGGACACAAGTTATATGTGTATATATATATATATATATATATTAATCAACATCACATACAGTTTTTATCTATCTGGATACCTGTATAATTTGGGTATCCAATCAATATTTGTTTATCTAAGCATTTCAATTCTAATACATTCATATCATAATCATATATTGTCTTAATACTAATTTGTTCCTAAAACAATTCTATTAATAATCACCCTATATTTATTATGTTTTCTTTATAACCGATTTCATCAACTCATCAGATACTAACTCATAGTTTTCTTTTGTGACCTACGCATCTCACAGATATTCTGAATGATTTATATTCACTGTCTTCTGAATATATATATATATATATTTTTAACATAGGTCGGTTTGCCTCTATTTTTAAAATCATGTTTTGAAATGGACTTTGAACAGTCCGATTCATGTTTTGATAGCTTAGCTATGTACACAATTCCTAGGACTCCACATAATAGGCTTTGTCGGGCAAGGTGTTGGCTTTAGAATTTTTGTAGTGATGGTTGTAAATTGTCCAAACAACCTTTACTTCAGCACAAAGGATTCTTCCCAGTCAGGACCACCTCCAAGTGATGACACCTCATAAATTTGGACTTCTCAAACTAATCAACAAAAATAAGTACACACCTTGTGTTTGGTGACAAAGGCTACCATTGTTCCTGTTCTCTTTTTGGCTTCAATACAGGCTTGTAAAAACCCCTTGAATAGAATGGTTGTAGTAATTTAGAATACATGAGTTTCCTGTGTCTTAGAGGTTTTCGAAAGGTCAATTATGGTGACCTCACAGTTCACGTGTCTTTTTGACATTATACATTTCTGTCATTGAATAGTAAATATATTTCTTCATAAATTCATAACAAAGCCCCCCTTGGAAATTTGTCGGTTGCCGGAAGTCATCTGACAGATTTTCCCAATGCAACTTATTGAAGAAATATGGCTTTGTTTGGGCCTTGTAAGTCGAGTTGTGAAAATGGATCCGGATTGTGGATATATTTAGAAGGTATAGACACCTGCAGATGGGTGTAATTTTTTTTTGGAAAACAAAAATGGGTTTGTGATCGATGTGTGCATCTCAGGGCCGTCATCCGTTCTTTGGCGGGAAATGGATCACTCCGGGCACCTTTTGGTTCTTGGCTGTCCTGGTGGGTTTTGTCCCTGTAGACTGGCCATCAATGATGTCCCTGGATTCCACATACGGTTCCTTCTCTGGATGTTTCACACATGTTGGACTCTCGGTTCTGTTGACCGGCTCATGGACATATTGGTTCTGTAAAGGAAAATAGATTCCATGAGAAAAACATATATGTCCTTTTTCTTTTTATATGATTTTGAGATATCCATGTCAAGCAGGTATCCTGGGCTTCCTCTGAGCCCCCCTCTTTCCCATTGTGTTATCAGTCCTTTAAATAAACACCTTGGATATAAAGACAATGTATGACACATTTGCTATGGGAGACCAAGCTCCAGGGCTCATTATCATGAGGACATTTATTAATAGCTGTGGATACCAGACATTTATGACTGACTTATGTTCTTCAGAACCATTTTTTTTTTTTTTTAGCTTAATTGGTTCTGGAGTAACAATAAAAGCATTTCAGTTTGACATGTAAGTGACAACTCACTGTCAGTAATAAGATATTTGGCATTATAGTCAACCTTCTACTTGTGAGGAATAAAACAAATAAATTCTCCCCCCTTTGGGGTGTCAATATAACTCATTTGAGGCAATCAAACTACCTTATGCGGGTGACTCCTCATCTTTTACCAAAATATCAAACCATTTAGGCCTCCTGATATTAATGTCTTTAGGATTCGGTCTTCCTCTGGAATTACCGTCTTCGTCGACTTCTTGAAATTAGGCTGTTTGGAGCGACCTGTTTATGTCAGAGGAATGAAGTGACCACTGAAAAATAGGAGAATAATTAATATCTAACAACCACAATCCCCCGGAAGGGATTTCAGGATCCTCATTACTGTGACCTGGGAGAAACATAGTGTTAGAACCTCTGCTTCCTATATCTTTATTCAGTGCATTCCTCTGATTTATTTTAACATAGGCGCTTAAAAGGCTCTGTGGCCCTTGGCTGGCCACAGGATTTGCCCCTTGAAGAATTTCTTTTCATGTTCATTTTAGCCATGAAACCATTGATACACTCGTGGTTTTTAATCTATTCAATTAATTAAGTCAATCTATTTATTTATTTCACAAATTGGCACAACACACTGAACTAAAGTAACCAACTGGTCCACACCATTTGCCGGTGTACTATAGAAAGTTCAACATTTTAGATCCTATATATCTGTTCCTAATTTTACCAAGCTTTGGTTTGCACGGATTATCAAACCATATATTGTATGAGGTTTATGCGCACTGCAGCCATCTATACCTCAGCAAATTCACCTTTTGAAGGAAGTTTTAATACACTTAACACTGTTTTATTTATTTTATCACGTATTCATATATCACATATTATTCACGTTTTGCGCAGAGGTCTCCTAAATAACTTATTTTAAACAATCTATTGAGTTTTTAAGGTTGATTTAAGCGCACCTATTACACAAAAATGTGTACTTGTCTTTAACTTATTTTACGTGTGGGAACACTATTATATGGGTTGCAGCTACATCATTTGGTTATCTTAAATATCGGTTGCATCTCTGATTTTAAATTCATAGTAGCGCTTGAGTACATGCATTCAGTACTTATTCAAACCGTGTAACATATCCGTAATTTTGTCTATTTTGGTTTCTGTATTGCTTATAAACTGATCAGAATTTGGTTGTGGGACCCGGTTTCTGTACTTTCTGGGGACTACTGGCTCAGTTTGATCAGACATATCACCATCAGAAACATTGTCTTGATTTTGGGATAGTTGTCTGGGCCTTAGTTGTTCCCTATTGTTCTGGGGATTTTGAGGTGTCCTACCCTGTAGTTTCTCCCTATTTACCCGTGTAGGCCCCCGAAGCCAATTACACCGGTAAAGGTGAGGGTGTCTACCCTTAGGTTTAAATCTGACCCGTTGGAGGTATACCCTATAGTTTCTCCTAAACCTCGGGTCTGGATCCTTTGGATGAGACTCCTGAGGTGGTCTTTGAACTCCCCCTCTAAAGGGTACTCTCTGCTCCCCCCTTCTGATGGGTGGGGACATTGGTTTCCCACTGGGGAAACTCGGTAGCATCTCTCCTCTGACTATATCAGCGTATCTCTTTTTCTTGGTTTTGGACTGTAATGATTGAGGAGATACATAAAATTCATCCACAAATTTCATTATAGGGCTTTCAGGCCTTCCATTGTTTTCACCAGTCTGTTGGATAGAGTACAAATTGTTACTCTCTTTTACCAAAGACTCCAGTGAACACCCCCCTTTGTAATCTTTCGCTAAATTTACTTTCACGTGGGTAGGCGGGGCCTCGAAGAACATGGGTTTGAACCCAGGTTTATCATAACCTGGCTCCTTTTCTGCTAAGTGGTCATCACTTTTGAGCACAGCCATAAATTCGGTGGGGCTTTGATTATTGGTACATGTGATCTTGTGTATATCCGCGCTAGCCGCATTAACATTTTTGTGCGGGACAAATTCTAGATGACAGCCGTTTTTAATTTCTTGCCAGGCAGTACCCAACAGACTTTTTAAATCTTCGCAAAATGGACGGTGTTTGGTTTCAAATACCCCCGGTAAGAAATTAATCCTAGATTGGTCATCATTTAGGCCTAAAGCTGATAAAGCATTTTCATAGGCCTCAATGTGGTCAATAATGCATACGGATCCCTCTTCCTTAAACACTGGGACAGCATCTTTTAAAAATTCTATTATTTCTGAGGCGTCCTGTTTAGGGGTGCCTGTAGTTTTCTCTGATCCCAAAGAAAACTGATTAGACCTATTTTCATGTGGTGGTTCAATTTTTACCCCCCTTTGCTCTACAGTTGGCTTGGGGTAGAACATGGTTGTTTTTTTTAATTCCTCTTCATTATGTAACTCCCAAACTTTAGGTTGAGAGTCAAATTTTGGAATATTATCAAATTCTATACTTTCAGGGCTAAGCATCTGAGCATTATTCTGGGGCATAAACTTCCCTTGTTCTTTTAATTCTTCTTGTTGCTTAATTAGGGATTCCTGTCCTGACCTAAGCTGATTTGTTTCTTCTTTTAAATTGCCACTGCTTATTACTCGGCAACTTTCTAAATTTCCACTGCCTATTACTCTGCAACTTTCGTCAGGAGACTCGTTTTCCTGCAGAAAACTCTCCTTCTTTCTTTATTGTTTATACTCTTTATTTAATTGGTGACATTCTTCCAGTATTATTATTGCATTCTTTTGCATCTGTTTTATTTCATATTTCATCATTGTCACTGTAGACTCATCATAACAATCTGCCTTGTCATTAATTTCCTTTAGCTTTTTAGTAAGCTCATATTCCCCTTCTATTAAATGGGACTGGGGTTCTAAGATATCACTCTCCTGTTGGGTATATTGACTTTTAAACTCACTATAAAGATACATCAGGTTATCGCTTAATTCAAAATGCATGGGATCAGGCCTATCTATTTCCTTTGTCTCAGAGGAGCTGTCTGTGAGTTCATCGCTTTGACCTTCCACGTTCCACACGTCTTCCATTAACTGACGGGCGTGGTTTATAAGGTTTTCAATGCCGGCTTCTAGACTAGTCTCGTTAGACAAACTTTTTTCGGCATGATTTGCCATGTTAATTTTTGAAAACCTATCCAACATTTCCTTTACTTCCCTATCAACATAAAATTCACTTTGACCAGACATTTTTCTTGGCAAAAATATTTTTTTTTTTTTAAAAATTAATAATTAATAATTTCATGCAAAATATTATTTCTGTCACCACCGTAACTATGACTGATCCTGTACAAAATATCGACGTTATCTCACGCAGTGCCTCCATTTAATATGTTGTGCTTTTTTAAGGAAAGTTTCCCGCACATTTTTATAAAGTAATTTTTAACGAAGATATTTTTAAGATACAAGATCAATCTATACGACACAGTCTATATATGCGAAACTGGTTCACGGAGACGAGTGATCATACTTAATAGTCACATTTATTGGTTGACAGAAAACAAATATTTACATGAAATTAAAATACAGATTGCATTATTTGAACATTTGACAATTGATGGAAATACCCTCAAAATGGGCGTAGTACCTTGGACACAATATCACCATGATAACTTCTTCAGTAGAATCAATAACCTTATACTTGACAATTTAACAGAATGTCTGTATTTCACACACCCAGCCATTGCTATGCTGCAGGTAAGCAACGTTGAACAATGCGAAATACTTTAGACATTTGTTTGTCAATAAAAAGCAACTATGCAAAAAGTAATATATAATAAAAATTGAATATTAGAGAAAAATCTATGAAAAGGCGATTATTGATTCTGGAGAATGATTATCAATACTAGAATATTCAATACATCAATGGTTAAGAGAACATACAAGATAAAATCAACATGGCATATTTACCCATTCCAAAATGGCTATTAGTCTAGATTTAAGATAGCTACTGGGTTCAGGAATCTCCTTGGAGGTTAAAGTATATTTCCAGATATGGCTGTCAGTCTATCTGGGAAGATGTTTCTCTCCCAGTGTCCCTTCCCCAGGGTGGGTCCCTGAGCTCTCAGGTTCCCCTGAGCTCTCCTCACTCACTATCTATCTAGCTTCTTAAATATCCTCTCACACAATAAGATCATAAAATTTGTAATATGTTCAGCCCAAAAGGTATGTGTCTCTTTCCTATAGGCCTAACTGTTGTAAATGTAATTGCGCCTTCAACCACCAGGGGTCTCACATGTGTTTTGGGGCTGCTCTGTAAAGTAATATATTTTATTTTATACTGTATATTTTACTTTAGTGGAAATATCTATATCTTTAATATTTGGGAATTCAACTAACCCCATACTATCAAATTGCTTAGCATAATTATTGATCAATCACTTTGCATAAAAATGGTGATATATATGCATATCATTGTATATCTGTAAAATTTAGTCCATTTGAAAAGGACACAAGTTATATGTGTATATATATATATATATATATATTAATCAACATCACATACAGTTTTTATCTATCTGGATACCTGTATAATTTGGGTATCCAATCAATATTTGTTTATCTAAGCATTTCAATTCTAATACATTCATATCATAATCATATATTTGTCTTAATACTAATTTGTTCCTAAAACAATTCTATTAATAATCACCCTATATTTATTATGTTTTCTTTATAACCGATTTCATCAACTCATCAGATACTAACTCATAGTTTTCTTTTGTGACCTACGCATCTCACAGATATTCTGAATGATTTATATTCACTGTCTTCTGAATATATATATATATATATTTTTAACATAGGTCGGTTTGCCTCTATTTTTAAAATCATGTTTTGAAATGGACTTTGAACAGTCCGATTCATGTTTTGATAGCTTAGCTATGTACACAATTCCTAGGACTCCACATAATAGGCTTTGTCGGGCAAGGTGTTGGCTTTAGAATTTTTGTAGTGATGGTTGTAAATTGTCCAAACAACCTTTACTTCAGCACAAAGGATTCTTCCCAGTCAGGACCACCTCCAAGTGATGACACCTCATAAATTTGGACTTCTCAAACTAATCAACAAAAATAAGTACACACCTTGTGTTTGGTGACAAAGGCTACCATTGTTCCTGTTCTCTTTTTGGCTTCAATACAGGCTTGTAAAAACCCCTTGAATAGAATGGTTGTAGTAATTTAGAATACATGAGTTTCCTGTGTCTTAGAGGTTTTCGAAAGGTCAATTATGGTGACCTCACAGTTCACGTGTCTTTTTGACATTATACATTTCTGTCATTGAATAGTAAATATATTTCTTCATAAATTCATAACAGTATGGGGCATAAGCCTACACGTTTACACCTATACACTATACATAGTCTGCAGTCCTCCCCCACTGTAATATCCACATCCTTTCCCCCACTGTAATATCCACATCCTCTCCCCCACTGTAATATTGTCTGAGTATGGCCGAGTATTGGCAGGGTATGGCCGAGTATTGGCAGGGTAATGCAGAGTATTGGCAGGGTAATGCAGAGTATCGCAGAGTATATGCTGGGTAATGCAGAGTATATGCTGGGTAATGCAGAGTTTGTTTACAAGTGATCGCTTAGTCATTTGACGGAGCGATCACATTGTAAACAGCGGCCGGGTGTACCAAGATGGCCGCCGCTCCGGAGCTAGGCCGAAGCCGCGGCCTTTCCTAAGCCCGAGGCCGCGGAGCGCTCCGGGGATCGCGGGGTGTGCCGATCCGAACTGGGTGACCCGTTCGGATCACGGATTGACGACGATCCGTTGCACCCCTAATTCTAACACTGTCTAAGTCTACCTTAAAAAAATAACTTATTTTACAATGTTTGTATTCGTTTTCACATAGGAAAAGCACAGTGTATTGGGTGAATTGACACAAAAATGAATATTCCAGTCATATAAAGAATAATATGTGTTATAGAAGATCCAAAACAAAACTGTAATGACAAATAGGAGAAATAGGAGCACATACAATATCTCAGAGATCTCATTGGACTTCCAAGGTCTACCATGAGTTATGTATGTATGCCTTTCTCCTGGGCTGGCCTCTGCAGCAACATATTACCCTGTCACACAATGTAAGGGGAAACAAGGGGAAAAAAAAAAAAGGATATGGGTGAAGGAAAGTAGGGAAGAAAGAAATGGTCTCAAAATAGGGCAGGGTAGAGAAGGAAAGAAACAAAGAAAAAGGGAAGATAGATAAGAGGAGAGAGAGGAGAAAAAAAGCCTACGATGTGAAGCATACCATCCATTTTCCAATCAATTTACAGATGCCAAGAGAAGGGCATCATAGCCTTGAGGACCACAATAGGTTACCCATAGTTGCCAAATGTTGAACAATTTCCTGTGGGAATAATTTAAGGCTGATATTAATTTTCCAATCATCATAGTGCCCAGGATTCTAGGTTTGACCCTGTTAAAATTAAGGGCAAGCGTTTTCCATGACTGCACTTTAGTTTGAATGGTGGCTGTGAAGATGTAGGTGATCAAACTTTGTTAGTGTTTACATGGAGTCTTAGATAGGTATATACCCAAATCCAAAGTCATTTCACCTTCGGATATGTCCACCATACACAAGCAATATTCATATACATGATGGTTGCATCTCCTAAAATGATTAGAAGGGTAAGAGGGTATGGATTTAGACAGGTGTGCCAATATGTAGTGCCAAACTAAAAGGGCTTTGTATTAATTAGTTAATTTCTGGCGGTTTTACCATAGTGGACAAAATATCCTCTCAATCCTCCTCTTCCAAAGCCGTAGCTAACTGTTCAGCCCATTTAATTTGATATAAAGTAGTGATTGTACTATATGTAGCAAGGTCCCAGACCTCCTTAAGTCTAATGAGAACCTCCAGGGCCAGAGATAGCTGACATCCTTCTGTGTATAGTAGGTTGTGAGGCATTGTGGGTGCAAGATGATTAAAGTCATTGGGCGCCAGACACTTCTTGAATGCAAAAGACAGTTTATTTCTCTTAACAAACTTTTGTGGGAAAGAGGATTGGGGCCAGGACACCCTTAGGTAGATGAAAGTTCAATTGGCAGACTCCGAGACTTCAACAGGAGGACAGCCATGTATGGAAAGGCATCCAGCAAGACGCCACATCTGTATGTGCAGGAATGCTGTCTCCTATGGCACCAGTCTTTAACAGTTCCTAACACAAACGTAACAGTTCCTTTCTCTTTCACTACAACCTCTCCTTGTAGTTCTTCAGCCCACTGAGCTCCCGGTCTTTCACTAGACCCGCTGATTCACTGCCACTGAATCCCTTGAGCTCCTCCAATCTTCATGGTGGTATCTTCCTCAACTGTAACCCCCGCTTCTCTGCTGGGTCCCTAGCTTGGCACTCAAGATACCTCTCAAGCTTCACCCCACTGGCCTGCTCGGTCCCTGGATTGACACACAAGGCTGTTCTGCAAGCGTCACCTCCACTGGCTGGGTCCCTGGCTTGATAGCCACTGAATTTTCCTGATTCTTCACCATCCCCGGTTGGTGAGAATACTGTTCTGGTACTTGCTTCATTTACTCACTGTGGTCCCTAGTATAAGTTTTTTTGGTCCCTTAGTGGCGACAGTTTCCCTTCTACCTCTGACCATGGCAGGTTCTCTGGCCGGCAAAACCGTCAATTTTGGTTGGACTGCAAGCCGGAGTCCCAACCCTGAGCTACTCTCTCTCTTTTATATTCTGGATAGGTCCTCAGACAGCCTAGCAGCTAGATGTGTCTGGGATAGGCCCAATTTCAGGCATAGGTTGAGGAAATAAGGCGTGACCCTGCATTAACTATATCTGGTCTCCCACAGTACACAGGACATGGAAATGCAATCTTTTTTTGTTGAATACCTTTTCTCATCAGCAGTGAGGGCAGTCTTTGACTTGTATCAGTGTCTAGTTAAAGCTTGTAGGAGGAGTTTTCATTCTCCCATGATTTTCCTATGAGGATGCAGGATCCCTGACCCTCTGTCTAAGCAGTGCTGATTCGCCCTGTGCTGATCACATGCACTCTCCCAAGGAAAAAAAAAACTCTTGCAATACACACCAAACCGAGCATGTGCAGCTTGTCCCCTAGCCCTTAGCCTCTGTACTATCCGTATTTGGTTTGGGGACTTTGGAAGAAGGGGAGGATCAAAGGAAACAGGATCAAACTGCCTTTTTACACAATGCAGAGGATCAACCCCCTAGGATCCACAGTGAGTATAACAAGCATGCTTACACTGATTTTACTGTTGTGGGTTATACTTTAAGCACAGAATTGACATAATGATTCAATCAGGCGTAATGAAAAAATTCTGTTCATGGGATTTTGTAAGATTGTTTTAATTGGGAAAAAGTCAAAAGTCCCTGAGATGTAAAAATCGCTTTAAGAAGAAGTTCATTAAAAAAGCTGAAAATGACACAGCAACCTGAACCGGAATTTCAACCCTAATTGAGAGTCTGCATTCAAAAGTTGTGTGAATATTCACTTCACTTTGAATATCCACTCAAGTGCAGATACATTTTATATGTTGGAAAATTAAACTGAATATATTCACATAATGAAGTGAAGATCCTTAACTCCTTTTGCAAATTAACCCAACTGTGTACACTAAGCTAGGTTTGCAGGCAACCAAGGCCTAAGTCAGAAAAATACCATAATTAAATTATATTAACATATGGTTTACTGATTCATGTGAATGTTAATAAATTGTTCCATTTACTCTACAAAGCTAAACCCCTGACAGATAAAAAATACCAGCTATTAACGTGTTTATTAATTATATTTCTAAATGCAACCAATGCATGTATCTGAATTTGCCTTGTTATCAGCCTCATGTGATCTACTATATATTAGAACTGACACTGGGAAAGTAAGGTCCTGCACTAGAAGAACATTAAAGTGGTTGTAAACTCTCCCCCACAACTTTGTCCCATGTAAATCAGCATACAAAACCCTAATGAACACTGCTTGTAGATATCTCCTTTCTTGCTTAGTATTCTTGTAGAATGATGTCACTGAGCATGCCCATATCTCCCCTGATTTACAGCACACTCTGTGTGCTTGTCTGTCTATTATCAGGACTTCCTACGGCACAACACAGAAATCCCACGAGACTGCATAATCACTCAGAGCTTCCTACTACACCCCATGTGACCATGTGACATCACATGAAGTGTAAACCTGGCATTACTGCAGTCTTATCAGCTGAAGATGATAAGACTCACATAGGCAAACACTAGATAATCGGCACAAGTAAATACTATGAAATAAAACAAGTCAGTTATGAGCAGGGAAGCAGGGTTGCCATAGAAATGTTGGATTGAGAAGGAGGCTTGGTTAACAGTACAGGAAGTGCTCAATGTAAGGGCAGAAATACACACTACTGTGGACTCAGAAAACAATACTTAAGGTGACGCTGCCTTACCCCTGAAAACAATTTTTTTAAAGTTTCTTGAAACAGTAAGTAATATGCGATTTGGGCTGGATTACAGTGGCTATAGTTTGATAATTACTTATTATAATGGACTAAATGAAAAGAAGCATCAGAGTGGCAGATTTGACTTCCTCTTTAGGTGTGCTGCATGCATGTGTGATGACAAGGACTGTCCTGACAGAAGGAGAGAGCAGAGTGAGACGAAGAATGAATTCATCAATCTGTTGCTACTCCTTTACTGTTCAGTTCACAAATGTCAGCTCAACAAAATGGCTGTGCTATTTAGCAAAGCTGTATAAATTTCAGAACTGGTCCCTGAAACAAAAAGACAAACTAGGCATATCGTTTTTCACCTGGAGTTCAGCTTTAACCTGACTGTGTGAACATAACTTTACAAACCACAGATACCATTATAAATAAGCCCCTGGTGCAGCCTATGACATTTAAAGTTTATATTTTGTTGTAATTTGTTTTGTTCATTGGTAACATTATGGAAGCATGATATGCATGATATGTTTTTATTTATACCTTTTTTTACAAGCATAAAATAAATTCATACTAATATGAGTATATTGTTTCACTTAAATTATTCTTTGCTATGAAATATTTCACAAGGCAAACATTTTTTTTCTTCCAGATATTGTTGTGCTGTAAGTTCTTTAACTGTTTTGTCCCTTCTGTCTCTGAGGAGAAGTCAGGTGAATCTCATCATTATTCGTCTTTTCAAGGGCGAAGCTGTGATAGACAGGGCTTAATGTGTATCTTGGTAGAATTGGATTTGATCCTCAGGGCTGGGCCAGAGGGCTCCTTTTGTTAGATATGTTAGATTTACTTTCTCTCCCACAAACAAAATTACCTCTTGAAGGCCTGCATCACTCCCAGCATCCAGAGATCCCCTTTTCTTGATTTCAGTCACATCTAAATCTGTTTAAATTGTCGACATGATGATTTGTAGAGAGAGAGACAGGGATTAAGCAGGAAGGAGATTAACACAGTTGTCTGTCTTCTAAGAAATAATATACCTGCTGACAGTAAGGGCATTCTGCAATTTACATAACTTAGTTTACAAAAAGGCTTTGCAGTTGTTATTGGGTTGCTTCTTTTGCCTTTGACCACGTAAACTCACCTTTATTGATACATACTAAAGATCTGGCTGCCCTGCCGTTTATTCTCCAACACACTTTCTGAATATCATCTTTATTTGCATATGCTTCTCTTATACAACAAATGGGCCATACGTGACATATTTTTTCAATAAGAGAATCTTATTTGTTGAAACGTATACTTTAGCTGGAAAAATATACATTTTTGTTTCTTAGTCTATCAGAATCAAATATGCTGTTTTGTGTGGGCAGAGAAAATCTACAGCTGGATAAATACAATATATCTTAACAGTGTTACAATTAGACAACAGATATTATAAAAGATCCAATATCTGTCTAAATTTTTCTACAAATGTTGGCACAAAAAAACAGTGGCATACATAATCAAGACTTTTCATCACATATGCACACTTGTATTTTTTTTTTTTTTAGCAGATACCCTACTCAGTTATTGCAATGATCAGATATGTTGCATTGTAAAGCCCCATACACACGGTCAGATTTTCCGATGGATTCTGTCCTATCGGACAATGTTGTCGGAAATTCCGACCGTGTGTAGGCACCATCGGACATTTTCCATCGGATTGTCCGACGGACAAAGTTGTATATCCTGCTCTATAAATTTTGCGACAACAAAGTCCGATCACACCAATTCCGATCGTGTGTAGCGAATTCCGACGGACAAAGTGCCACGCATGCTCAGATCACATTACAAGACCAAAGCTATTGGCTACTAGCCTCTACGTAGTCCCGTCGTAGGCAACAAACATCACCACGTTCAGAATGATCGGATTTTCCGACAACATTGTCCGACCGTGTGTATGCAACACCAGTGTCGGACTAAATCCGTCGGACCAAATCCGATGGATTTGGTGGTCGGATTTTCCGACCGTGTGTATGGGGCTTAAGTAAGAATTTCATGCCATCAGTGTATAGCTAGCCATAAACACTTACGAAGCTTGAGCATCACATTTGGCAGTTTATTAAAAAAAATTACATTTATTAATTATATACAGTGCCTTGAAAAAGTATTCATACCCGATGAAATGGTCCACATTTTGTCATGTTACAACCAAAACCATAAATGGATTTTATTGGGATTTTATGTGATAGACCAACACAAAGAGGCACATAATTGTGAAGTGGAAGGAAAATGATCAATGTTTTTCAATTTTTTTTACAAATAAATATGTGAAATGTGTGGGGGGCATTTGTATTCAGCCACCCTGAGTCAATACTTTGTAGAACCACCTTTCGCTGCAATTACAGCTGCAAGTCTTTTTGGGGATGTCTCTACCAGCTTTGCACATCTAGAGAATGACATTTTTGCCTATTCTTCTTTGCAAAATAGCTCAAGCTCTGTCAGATTGGATGGAGAGCATCTGTGAACAGCAATTTTCAAGCCTTGCCACAGATTCTCAATTGGATTTAGGTCTGGACTTTGACTGGGCCATTCTAACACATGACTATGCTTTGATCTAAACTATTCCATTTTAGCTCTGGCTGTATGTTTAGGGTCGTTGTCCTTCTGGGAGGTGAACTTCCGCCCCAGTCTCATGTCATTTTGCAGACTCTAATGTCCCGTACACACGGTCGGATAATCCGATGGAAGAAGTCCGATCGGATTATGTTGTCGGGAAATCCGATCGCGTGTAGGCTCTAGCAGACTTTTTCTGTCCGAATTTCCAACGGAAAAATTTGAGAGCAGGATCTCAAATTTTCCGACAACAAAATCCGATCGGACTTTTTCCGATCGTGTGTAGAGAATTCCGACGGACAAAGTGCCACGCATGCTCAGATCAAATAATAAGACCAAAGCTATTGGCTACTAGCCTCTACGTACTTCCGTCATATGCAATGAACGTCACCACGTTCGTAACGATTGGTTTTTCCAACAACTTTGTCCGACCGTGTGTATGCAACACCAGTTTCGGACAAAAAAACGGACGGATTTTGTGGTCGGAATTTCCGACCGTGTGTACGGGGGGTTACAGGTTTTCTTCTAAGATTGCCCTATATTTGGCTCCATCCATCTTCCCATCAACTCTGATCACCGTCCCTATCCCTGCTGAAGGAAAGCATCCCCACAACAGGATGCTGCCACCACCATGTTTCACGGTGGGGATGGAGTGTTCAGGGTGATGTGCAGTATTCGTTTTCTGCCACACATAGTGTTTTACTTTTAGGTCAAAAAGTTAAATTATGGTCTCATCTGACCAGAGCACCTTCTTCCACATGCTTGCTGTGTCCCTCACATGGCTTCTTGCAAACTGCAAACGGGACTTCTTATGGCTTTCTTCTTGCCACTCTTCCATAAAGGCCAGATTTGTCTAGTGCACGACTAATAGTTGTCCTGTGGACAGATTCTTCCACCTAAGCTTTTGATCTCTGCAGCTCCTCTAGAGTTACTCTGGGCCTCTTGGCTGCATCTCTGATTAATGTTCTCCTTGCCCGGCCTGTCAGTTTAGGTGGATGGCCATGTTTTGGTAGGTTTGCAGTTGTACCATACACTTTCCATTTCAGAATGATGGAATGAAAAGTGCTCCGTGAGATGTTCTAAGCTTGGGATATATTTTTATAACCTAACCCTGCTTTAAACTTCTCTTCACAACTATATCCCTGACCTATCTGGTGTATTCCTTGGCCTTCATGATGCTGTTTGTTCACTAAGGCTCTCTAACAAACCTCTGGGGGCTTCACAGAACAGTTGTATTTATACTGATATTAAATGACACTCTATTTACTAAATGACTTCTTCAGGCAATTGGTTCCACTAGATTTTAGTTAGGGGTATCAGAATACAAATGCACGCCACACTTTTCAGATATTTATTTGTAAAAAAAAATGAAAACCATTTATTATTTTCCTTCCACTTCACAATAATGTGCCACTTTGTGTTGGTCTATCACATAAAATACCAATAAAATACATTTACATTTTTGGTTGTAGCATGACAAAATGTGAAAAATTTCAAGTGCTATGAATACTTTTTCAAGGCACTGTACCTTGCGGCACTTATGCATTAAGACTCATTTACATGTGTCCATTTTTCTGCAGTAGAACATAAGAATTTTCCTCAATAAAAATGCATTTTAAGTAGAAATCCCTATCATCCCTATGTGGCTGGTTCACTTTTATGTACAAAAGCTTAGTGCATTGTCATGCACAAGCTTAGTGTAATAGGACATTTGGCCCTTTTGTGTTCATGCACACTAACCACCAGGCCAACTGAAATTAATGGTTAAAGGCATTGAAATGCATGCATCATGCATTGTGTGCATTTTTGGCCTCCTCTCATTTTGCAATAAACAAATAAAAAATGCACACTTAAAAAGCACATAAAATGTGAATGAACACATTTAAAACATACACAAACACATAAACAAATGTAGCATATATTGTATGTGAAAGGGCCCTTATGTACATAATTTTTTATTGTAAAGCTATCCATGGCAATGCACGGGGTGTTTTGAGTGTGCTAGAATGTAGGTGCATTGTCTTAGGCTGCTTTCACACTGGGGCGTCGGCGGTAAAGCGTTGCTATATTTAGCGCCGCGTTACTGTCGTATTTGCAGGGGTTTTTGCCCACTAGCAAGGCGCTTTAAACCCAGCTAGCAGCCGAAAAGGGGTTAAAACGACCCTCAAAGTGGCGCTTTGCCAGCGTTGGCGGCGCTGCCCATTGATTTCAATAAGCAGGAGCGGTTTAGGAGTGGTGTATACACTGCTCCTTCACCGCTCCAAAGATGCTGCTTGCAGGAGTTTTTTTTTTTAATGTCCTGCCAGTGCATCGGCTCCGACTTTCACACTGAGACTGCAGGGGAGCCATTTTTCAGGTGCTTTACAGGCGACATTTTTAGCCCAAAAGCGCCTGAAAAACGCCTCAGTGTGAAAGGGGTCTTAGTGCTGTCAGGTGCCATTCAAAATGAATGGCACCACAATGTAGTAACATATGTTATGTGTGTTATCATGCCACTGAAGTCTAAAAAAGCCCTAAATATTCTGTGTATGTGAATCAGGACCACACTAGCAATATACTGTAGACCATAGATAATCAAAATTTTATTTTTCAGATATCCTGGCAAGCTTGTATCAAGATACAACGCTGTCCCTGGTGCAGTTCAGTATATGATCCTGGAAGATGGTGAAAAAAAAAAAAACATAATAGCCACTGAAGGACTAATAAAATGCAAGAGCACTCTCTCTGCCTATAAGGGGAATTTAAAAGCAGCATACAAATTCAATTTTTTTCAGTATCAAACTGCATTAACTTAAAAGTTTAATCAAATGCCAAAGCAGAGGGCAAAAAAAACAAACAAAAAAACACTTAAAAACCACTACATTCCCTAAATCCCTTCCCATCCCATTACCCCCTCAAAAATTAAAAATATAGACTTCAGGTATGTGTCTGGTTTAAATTGATAGCAAATAGAAAGAGCTCTACAGTGTGGGAATTTTTTTAAATGTATCTTCTGCTGACATCACCTTTGTAGTCTACAGTAGACATGTGCATTACGTTATGTTCCGAATCGAAATTCGGACGAATTTTTCATTATTCGGACATTCGGATGCATCCGAATTACCGAATTACAATACTAACGAATTTAACCGAATCCGAATTTTTTTTCGAATCGAAAAATCGCGGACGAAATTCGAAATATCTCAGGGTCACTTAGTGAGAGAAACCCCAAATATGTTGTAGTGCTAGTTCTACTGTGTTTGCATACCAAATTTGGGGTTTCTAGCTACAAGTGGCCCCGAGATATGTGGCCCCAAAGTCGGGTCGAAAAATGTCATTCTCTGCTGCAGAAAAGTGCTTGACATTTTGTGACCCGACTTTGGGGCCACGTATCTCGGGGCCACTTATAGCTAAAAAACCCAAATTGGGTTGGCATGCAAACACAGTAGAACTAGCACTACAACCTCTCCAAATTTGGGGTTTCTATCACCAATTAACGTGTACCCAAAGTCAGGTAGCAAAATATTTTCGAATTCGGTTGAAATAATTTCAAATGCAGTTGAAAAAATTTCAAATGCAGTTGAAAAAATTTCAAATGCAGTTGAAAAAATTTCAAATGCAGTTGAAAAAAATTTCAAATGCAGTTGAAAAATTTCAAATGCAGTTGAAAAAATTTCAAATCATGTTGATACTATTTCAAGCGGATTCGAAAATATTTTGCGACCCGACTTTGAAAAAATAAATGAAATTGATTCTAACAGTCTGCAGAAGATCTGCAAAAAAAAAAAAAGTGAAATGGCTGTTAATAGTCTACAGGAGATCTGCTATTAAATTATATATTTTTTTCTATTCTGTTCTAATCTTTTCTATTTGAATTATACATTTTGGAAGATGGTTATTTACTTATATACATCTGTCACATAAAAAAAAAGATGTGAAATGGCTGTCACGGATTTCGATCGCAAGGCAAGTACATATGCTGTATGTCATTGTCCACTTGCCACAACACCTGCCACAAGTGCCAAGACACCTGCCATGAGTGCCACGTGACCGACCACAAGTGCCACGTGACCTGCCACGTGACCAAGTTGTGGATTGTCCACTTGCCATGTCACCTGCCACAAGTTATGGGGTTCCTAGCACCAAGTGACCCCCAGATATGGGGGATATGTCAAGTACTTTTCTACAGCAGAGAATTACATTTTGTGACCCGACTTTGAGGCCACGTATCTCGGGGCCACTTATAGCTAGAAACCCCAAATTTGGTATGCAAACACAGTAGAACTAGCACTACAATCTCTCCAAATGGGGTTTATATCACCAAGTAACCCCGAGATACGTGGACCCAAAGTCCGGTCGCAAAATATTTTCGAATTTGGTTGAAATAATTTCAAATGCAGTTGAAATATTTTCAAATCTGGTTGAAATAGTTTCTAATGCAGTTGAAATAATTTCTAATGCAGTTGAAATAGTTTCAAATCTGGTAGAAATGATTTCAACTGCATTAGAAACTATTTCAACTGCATTAGAAACTATTTCAACTGCATTAGAAACTATTTCAACCAGATTTGAAAATATTTCAACCAGATTTGAAACTATTTCAACTGCATTAGAAACTATTTCAACTGCATTCAACCAGATTTGAAAATATTACTGCATTAGAAACTGTTTCAAATATGGTTGAAATAGTTTCTAATGCATTTGAAATATTTTCAAATCTGGTTGAAATAGTTTCTAATGCAGTTGAAATAATTTCAAATCCAGTAGAAATATTTTTAAATTCGGTTGAAATATTTTTAAATCCGGTTGAAATATTTTCAAATCCGGTTGAAATAATTTCAAATGCGACTGATTTTTCGAATTCGGTCAAAAACGAAACAAAATCCGAAAACAAATTTAACGAAACTAACTAAACAAAATGAATTAATTAACGAATTAAAACGAAACAAAACATTTTTTTTCCTTTTGCACGTCTAACACGGATGTCGATCGCAAGGCAAGTACATATGCTGTATGTCATTGTCCACTTGCCACATCACCTGCCACAAGTTGTGTATTGTTCACTTGCCACAAGTTCCACGACACCGGCCACACGTGCCACACGACCGGCCACGCGTGCCACGTGACCGGCCATGAGTGCCACGTGACCGGCCACGTGACCAAGTTGTGGATAGTCCACTTGCCACGTCACCTGCCACAAGTTGTGGGGTTCCTAGCACCAAGTGACCCCAAGATAGGGGCGATAATGTCAAGTACTTTTCTGCAGCAGAGAATTACATTTTGTGACCCGACTTTGGGGCCACGTATCTCGGGGCCACTTGTAGCTAGAAACCCCAAATTTGGTATGCAAACACAGTAGAACTAGCACTACAACTACAGACTATTAGTATATATTTCGTTTTCTCACCAGATCTCCTGCAGACTATTAGCATCTATTTCTTTTTTTAGCAGATCTCCTGTAGACTATTAACAACCATTTCACTTTTATTTTTTTTGCAGATCTCCTGCAGACAATTAGTATCTATTTCGTTTTCTCACCAGATCTCCTGCAGACTATTAGCATCTATTTCTTTTTTTAGCAGATCTCCTGTAGACTATTAACAGCCATTTCACTTTTTTTTGCAGATCTTCTGCAGACTGTTAGAATCAATTTCATTTTTTTTTTTTTCAAATTCGGGTGGCAAAATATTTTCGAATCCGCTTGAAATAGTATCAACATAATTCGAAATTATTTCAACTGCATTTGAAATTATTTCAACCGCATTTGAAACTATTTCAACCGGATTCGAAAATATTTTGCGACCCGACTTTGGGTCCACGTATCTCGGGGTTACTTGGTGATAGAAACCAAATTTGGAGCGGTTATAGTGCTAGTTCTACTGTGTTTGCATACCAAATTTGGGGTTTCTAGCTATAAGTGGCCCCGAGATACGTGGCCCCAAAGTCGGGTCGCAAAATGTCAAGCACTTTTCTGCAGCAGAGAATGACATTTTTCGACCCGACTTTGGGGCCACATATATCGGGGCCACTTGTAGCTAGAAACCCCAGATTTGGTATGAAAACACAGTAGAACTAGCACTACAACATACCCATATTCTATCACCAAGTAACCCCGAGATACGTGGACCCAAAGTCTGGTCGCAAGATATTTTCGAATTCGAAAATCGGTCGAAAACTAAACGAAATCCGAAAACGAATTTAACAAATTTAATGAATCTAACTAAACGAAATTAATTAATTAACGAATTAAAACGAAACTAAACTAAACAAATTTTTTCCTTTTGCACATGTCTAGTCTACAGCCATGCTAAAAGTACCAGCCATTTGAGTAACACACGCAGGAGAAAACACATGACTTTGCACTGCAGAGCTTGGTGGGAGCAGCAAAGGCTGGAGGCTGGTTGAGTTGGCAGCAAAAGGCAAATCCCCCCTTCCCCCCTTATGGTTCCTCACTTTCTGTATTTTCCTTCCTCCCCAACATTCTTCTTTTGCATTGTTATAACATATGTGGCCTCTAGTGACAGGGAGAGATGTCTTACAATGGGTTTCATAGGCTTATTAAATGCCATATCAAGTGGGGGAAGAGGAGGGTCAAGCAAAGGCTTTTCCCAAAGTTTTACTGCAGGGGTCAAGTTACTTGTTCCGTTGGTTGTGTTAACATAACCTTTGCATGGATGCTAACACTAATTTGAGTCCCAGGGAGAAATCCCCAGTGTGCTACTTGGAGTCAGGAGAAGGAGAACAGCTGTCAGAATGAGAAGAATGGGTGCCCATGTCTTATGGACAATGCTGCTTGTTCTTTGCTGGCACTGGGTACAGGCAGCTGTTAGGATGAGAAGAATTGGGAACTAGGTGTAATGGACGGTGCTGTGTTTTCTGTGCTGGAACTGAGTAAGAGCAGCAGATCGAAAAGTGGCTCATCTGCTGGTTTTACGGCCCCTTGGCCACCCATGTAAAAAAGTCCTAATTCCACGTACACACAAGATGGCTTTTCGACAGCAAAGGTCCAACGGAACGAATCCATCAGACAATTAGATCGTGTGGGCTCCATCGGACTTTTGCTGTCGAAAAATCCGACAGACTTTAGAAATAGAACATGTCTTAAATTTTCCCGCCGGAACTCCGCTGGACCCAGTTCCTAACGAAAAATCTGCCTGTGTGCTAGTCCGACGGACAAACAACAACGCTAGGGCAGCTATTGACTACTGGCTATGAACTTCCTTATTCTAGTCCGGTCGTACGTCATCACGTTCGAATCCGTCAGAATTTAGTGTGTATGTGTGTGGCCAAGTCCGTTCATTCAAAAGTCCGTCGGAAAGACCGTCGGACCTAGTCCGTCGAAAAGTCCGCTCGTGTGTACGCAGCATAAGAGGAGAGATAGAAAGAGAGAGAGAAAGAGAAGAAAATCAAATGGACCTGGATTTAAAAGTGCCAGGATTTTTCTTAGCTGTGGAGAACAATAAAAGTACATGCTCAAAATTTCTCTTGATTTTTTTGTAAACTAATCTGCATAGTGAAGAGTCAAAGCACATCCAATCAATTATAAAGTGGTCAGCTGTGCACAAGATCTTCTACTAGTGTCTTAGTATAGGTCTTCAAAAGTACTTGAAATAATTTCCCTGTGCCCTGTCTCCAGCCCTCAGTATACTCGGTGAACAGCATTCTGACAGTTCCCTAAAGGCACGGGCAGAACTATGCTAACTTATTACAAGTGCTAATTGCAAGTCTTCCAATGTGTTCGCAAGAGTGCTTGTGACATTTTACATATCTGGACCTCAGGGCATTTCGGACATTTTGCCAATGGTTCATCTTTAGCATTATGAAGTGCCCCCCTTGCCACGATTGGATGAATTTAGAGGAAATTGGCAAAGAAAAATGTCTATGACCCTTATAATCTCCAGTAGTGCAATGGGAACGTCCTATTTGCCTGTGTACAATCATGTGAAGGTACTGCACAGCAATTACTTTCAGCTGTATAGCCATCTGTTTTTTATCTTGGCACTTTCAGAGAGATTTCAGCAAAAAAAAAAAACAAATATTTTTGTCTAATGCACTGCCAAATGTGCAGATTTTCTTGACTGAGAAAAAAGGCAGATCCCACCTGCTCATCATCTTTAGAAATTCTTAGCTCAT
Source organism: Lithobates sylvaticus (assembly GCA_028564925.1). Classification (NCBI taxonomy): domain Eukaryota; kingdom Metazoa; phylum Chordata; class Amphibia; order Anura; family Ranidae; genus Lithobates; species Lithobates sylvaticus. The sequence goes on from CM053029.1 coordinate 441,786,282, forward strand.
TTATTTCAACAGACACCACACTTATGATGTACGTGCAAAATAATTGCATGGTCCATGAAATTCTTCAATTAGCAAAGATAATAAAGCAGTTTTAGCAAAGAAACCACAGTGCCTGGTTTCTTACCAGATCAGAGATTTCTTTTGAGCTGTAGATACAAATATGTTTTCCAAAATACACAGATTTAGTGATTTTCATGAAACATCAATATGGATTTTAGTCACTTTCTCATTCATCTGTCTGACTTGTCTTGTAGGAAGAGATACTGTCACTCCATATACAACATTTTGAGCACACAGTCTATTACTGTTTGAGGGATTGATGCATATGTCATCCGTGTAAGGTTCAGCTGCCAGTTTCCAGTTCATTCTTGCTATTCTCTGAAAATCTGATATCGAAAGATACAGAATTTCATTTTGTTTAAAATATGTGTTTTAAAGTAAGACAAAACTTATAAAAATGTACGTTTGAAAGGGTTGGAGAATCTCCCATTGTGTTCCACTTACAGATAATACAGCAATCGTCAGCTCAGTCAGAAATTTGTATGCCGCTGTTTCCAGCTAAAAAAAAAAAATCCCATAATGCACCTATCATCAGCTTGGTCAGTCATTTGCATGCTGCTATTTTCCGATTTTAACTTTGCAGATGTGAAAAGCAGTTGGTGCTCTATAGGTGAAAAAACACGCCATTTAAATAATAATACCTTAGCATCCTTTTAGAAGGCTATCCTCTGTGAACATTTTAGGTCTATTGGCAGGAGAACATAAATGAACAAGCATCTGTTTACATCATTTTACCTTTGATGTCATGTTTAGGCCAGAAAAAAAAAGAAAAGGCAAACATTTTCTGTATTTTCTTTCAGTAATTAGAATTAGTAAAATGAAAACACGTAGACTAATGTGGCGTACACACGGTCGGAATTTCCGATGTAAACAGTCCGATGGGAGCAATTCATTGGATTTTCTGACCGTGTGTATGCCCAACGGTCTTTTTCTGTTGGAATTTCCGACGGACTTTGGATTGAGAACCTGTTCTCAATTTTCCCGACGGAAAACCTTTCTATCGGATTTTCCGATCGTGTGTATGCAATTCCGACACGCAAAATTCCGACGCATGCTCGGAAACAATTCGACGCATGCTCAGAAGCATTAAACGTCCCTTTTATAGTGCTGTCGAACGTGTTTTATGCCGCTGTGTTACAGACCCTCGGAATTTGGTGTGACCGTGTGTAGGCAAGACAGTTTGAGCAAAATTCTGTCAGAATTCCGACGGGAAAACCATCAGCTTAAATCCTGCAGCAAGATGTCTGCCCCCACACCCGCGACATCCGATTGGTCACTAACCTCGCACATGCTCCGTCCACTCGACTTCTTGTAACTACTGCGGAACACACCACCATCTTGCTATGACCAGAGGGCTTGATTGTAGCTGTACAGCGAGATCCCTGGGGCTCCACGTGCCGTTGCATGTTTGGGAGAGGAGAAACAATGCCACCCCTGCTGCAGACCCTTGGTCCGCTTCTCAATGCCCCGAAAACCAGCATAACGGGGGCTACATCCAGGAGGCCCACACTGGTCAGACGGACGAATCCTTGATCCAGCAAGGTAGGAGACTGCACCAGGTCTTGACCACATAGAGGAAAGAAAAGGAATGCCGTGTGTGGTGTGAGGGTCAAATTTATGAGTTAGGTCCTGACATTGAGCTGTCAGGAAAATGCCTGTTATACAACTGAAAAATGTCTGTAAAATGCCTGAAAAAATTCTTCAAAATCATGGGAATATACTCTGCTTATGCTCTGCTCAGGTGTAAATGCAGGTTAAGTGTTGCACATTGTGGCAAAAATTTCCTGGGGGCCCCAAAATGTTTATTTAGCTTGGCACTTTACTACCACTTTAAATGTATAAAGTAAGCCTGATTTTCTAATCCAAACTTTACAGCAACAGCATATTTATATTTACTTGTCAATTACAGCAACCTCAGCAAAAATCTCTGCTTCCTTAATTATAGATACATTTTGTTTCTGTATAAAGTATTGTTTTATTGAGTAAAATGACTTTAAGACACAATCTAATGCCTGAAATTTTTACATTATTCTCATTAAGTAGTGTGATTAGTAACAGCAGAATAACATTATAAACACTCCAAGGACATGCAAATTGGGATGCTGGTTGTTGAGATGTAGACTAATAAGAAAGCAGACATTCAGTAAATAAAATCTAATATGCATTTACTGGCAGCTGCTGTTTGTTACTATTGCAGTTATTGACAATAATATAAATGCTTTAATCAGTTTTTTGTTATGTGTTAGAGAACAGGACTTATTAGCCAGGGAAATGTCAATTGAAGGCTGTAGGGGCAGGCACTAATAAGGTTAATGAATAGCTGGCCTCCAAAGCAACAGATGGCCCTACCTGAGTGAGAATTTTAATGCCATTTATTATGCCTGGGGTCAGCTGCAGTTTATCTTAATTCTAACTCATTTAAAAATATTCTAAAGGCATATTAAAATGTGTTTAATATCTCCCTACAGGGAAAGGAAATTTCATGCTGGATTGTTTATAGAATATCAATTTGTTTAGTGGCCAGAGGTAATATGCTATTGTTTTGCCGGATGTTTTTTTTTTGCTGTTTTATGTAAGCATATTGTTCTATCAGAACTTTTAATAGTTCATGTCTTTTGCAGTCATCCACACAGGCAAATTATATTGGTCTCGCCATTTCTATTAGCAAATATGTTAAATCTGATTCCACAAAAAAAATTGAAGGATGTAGCTTTGTTAGAAATAGTGTTATTTAACTGCTTGCTGACCACCTCACATAGGAGTACGGCGGCAGAGCAGCTTTCCTGTTCTGGATCATGTATCTGGTACGTGATCCGGCACTTCTATGTAGGGGGAACGCGTGCTGACCACTGATTGGCAAGGAGTAAACAATACAGAACTCTGTCCTATCAGTTAGGATGTGCCGGTTTTTGTTTCCCTGCAAAGCAGGGAATCAAAAGCGGAACATCCCTTAGTGGAAGCACCTCACAGTACACACATTTAACCTATTGATCGCCCTAGATGTTTAACCCCTTCCCAGCCAGTGTTATTAGTACAATGACAGTGCATATTTTTTAGCATTGATCACTGCATTGGTGTCACTGGTCCCCACAAAGTGTCAAAAGTGTCAGTTAGTGTCAGATTGCCCACCATACTATCGCAGTCCTGCTGATGGCTGCCATTACTATGAATCAATAAACACAAATTCCAGTATATAAAGTATCTCACAAAAGTGAGTGCACCCCTCACATTTTTGTAAATATTTTATTATATCTTTTTAGGTGACGACACTGAGGACATGACACTTTGCTGCAAAGTAAAGTAGTGAGTGTACAGCTTGTATAACAGTGTAAATTTGCTGTCCTCTCCAAATATCTCAACACACAGCCATTAATGTCTAAACTGCTGGAAACAAAAGTGAGTGCACCCCTAAATGAAAATGTCCAAATTGGGCCCAAAGTGTCAATATTTTTTGTGGCCACCATTATTTTCCAGCACTGCCTTAACCCTCTTTGGACATGGAGTTCACCAGCGCTTCACAGGTTGCCACTGGAGTCCTCTTCCACTCCTCCATGATGGCATTATAGAGCTGGTGGATGTTAGACCACCTTTCATTTGAGGATGCCCCACAGATGCTCAATAGGGTTTAGGTCTGGAGACATGCTTGGCCAGTCCATCACCTTTACCCTCAGCTTCCTTAGCAAGGCAGTGGTCATCTTGGAGGTGTGTTTGGGGTCGTTATCATGTTGGAATACTGCCTTGAAGCCCAGTCTCCAAAAGGGAGGGGATCATGCTCTGCTTCAGTATGTCTCAGTACATGTTGGCATTCATGATTCCCTTAATGAACTGTAGCTCCCCAGCACTCATGCAGCCCCAGACCATGACATTCCCACCACCATGCTTGACTATAGCAAAGACACACTTGTCTTTGTACTCCTCACCTGGTTGCCACCACACACACTTGACACCATCTGAACCAAATAAGTTTATCTTGGTATCATCAGACCACAGGACATGGTTCCAGTAATCCATGTCCTGAGTCTACATGTCTTCATTAAACTGTTTGCAGGCTTTTTTTTGCATCATCTTTAGAAAAGGCTTCCTTCTGGGAGGACAGCCATGCAGACCAATTTGATGCAGTGTGCAGCGTATGGTCTGAGCACTGACAGGCTGATCCCCCACCCCTCCAACCTCTTCAGAAATGCTGGCAGCACTCATATGTCTTTTTCCCAAAGACAACCTCTGGATATGATGCTGAGCACGTGCACTCAACTTCTTTGGTCGCTCATGGCGAGGCCTGTTCTGAGTGGAACCTGTCCTGTTAAACTGCTGTATTGTCTTGGCCACCTTGCTGCAGCTCAGTTTCAGGGTCTTGGCGACCTTCTTATAGCCTAGGCCATCTTTATGTAGAACAACAATTCTTTTTTTCAGATCCTCAGAGAGTTCTTTGCCATGAGGTGCCATGTTGAGCTTCCAGTGACCAGTATGAGAGAGTGAGAGCGATAACACTGATTTAAGGGAAAATGGCTAATTGGGCCCAATTTGGACATATTTACTTAGGGGTGTTCTCACTTTTGTTGCCAGTGGTTTAGAAATGAATGACTGTGTGTTGAGTAATTTTGAGGGGACAGCCAATTTACACGGTTATACAAGCTGTACACTAACTACCTCACATTGTAGCAAAGTGTAATTTTTCAGTGTTGTCACATGAAAAGATATGATAAAATATTTAGAAAAATGTGAGGGGTGTGCTCACTTTTGTGAGATACTGTATGCCATAGTTTGTAGATGCTTTCATGCAAACCAATCAATATACGCTTATTGTTTTTTAAGTTTTTAACAAAAATATGTAGCAGAATAAATATTGGCCTAAATTTATGAAGAAATTCGATTTTGAATTTTTTTTTGTTGGATATGTTTTATAGCAGAAAGTAAAAGAATTTTTTTTTTTTTCAAAACTTTTTTTATTTTCTGTTTATAGCGCAAAAAAAAAAGCTCTATTTGTGTGATAAAAATATATCAATTTAATTTGTGTACAGTGTTGCATGACCATGCAATTGTGAGTTAAATTAACACATTGCCAAAAAACAAAGAATGGCCTGGTCATGAAGAGGGGTAAACGTTACAGAGGTTTACCCATATATATATACAGTATACTACAAAGCAAAAACAAAACATTTGCAAATAGAAACAGCCACCATAAACTGCCAGGAGATATCTTATTTTATTATTTCTGTTTTTGATGTGTTTCCCAAATATACTCGGCAAGCAATGGCTTCCTAGTTTTAGAACTTGGGGCAACCTTACTTCGCAGACCACAAGAAAATTCTTGGTGCTGAGTGTCCTGTCACCTGGTCCGCGCATATTATAATGATATGCCAGTGGTTACTCACTTTAAGAAAGTTGTTGTTCACATAAACAACTTGTCAGGTTCCATGTACACAATGGAAGGAGTAAAAGCAGCAGTAGACTTTGCTACTGCAGTGCCTGCTTTTATGTGCAGATGTTTATTTCAACTCTCAGCTTTAACCACATGATCACATTAAAGGGTAGGTTCACCTTTGTGAATAAGTTACATATAGCACCTATATTTTGTATGTAACATGTTACATGTTCAGCAACCTCCCCCTGCACCCCTGATTCTCCTCCTACCCCATGACAGCGGATAGGGGATCCCCTCACTGCACCAGCTGTCACATTTTGAAAACAGTGCATGTGAATGAATGTGCTCTTCGAGCAAATGTCATTCATTCACAGGAGTTTGTGAATGAAAAAACTAAAAGTCCCATTTTCCACTGCGACAGATGGCATAGTTTAAATAAGCGGTGAGCATGCTGATCAGTACACTTGTAGTACATTCTAGTCCTTTTGGCTTACAAGCTGATAGCATGTACAGAGGTATGAGCCAATTGCGAGTGTAATACTTTGCAGGCTCCTGTTTAAAAAAATAATAAATGCACTATTTTTAACCGGCAAAAATGTGTGCATTTATTATTTTTGTAAAAATGTGATCTTATCCCTTAAGGGATTTCTATCACATGCATCCAATAAAGGTTGGCCCAGTGCTCAGGGAAAGAGTATGGAACTGAGTCCCCCTTCTCCTCTACTAATGCATGCCATAAAATTGGTGTACTACCATTCATTCTCTGTATTTTTGTTTTGACTTCCCTTGGTTGCCATAGAGTATGCACTGCACATGCATGGCCAGTCCCTTGCTTTCTAACAGCCAGAAGAAAATTGTGCGTGCAAGGTGTGTTTTTTGTGTCAGCTGCGGACAGATAGATGGAGAGTGGGTGCGTTGGAGCACAGTGTGACAGCAGTAGCTGTCAGAGCATATATGAAGTCACAGCCCACTGGTTGCCAGCCGCTGATCTAGAGACTGCATGTGGTAAGTGGGCGCCCCCCCCCCCCCCACTGCCTACACCTACAGTATGTCCATGTCCTGATCCAGTATACATATATAGGAACATCCATTGCACAATCCAATGCTAATTTAAACTGTGAATTTACACTAAACACTTAGGGGGCAAATGTTAACTGCTTTCACACAGCTTTCATCCAGAGTTTGCACATTTTTCCAAACTGGGTCAAAGTTGTGCGAATCTTGTGTGAAAACATTTATAAATACACCTTTATGGACTTACTGTTGTTATCACAATAGTGCATTGCATTGAAAATTATATCAACAATAATAGCAGCATATTAAAGCTAATATTTATCACACTGTAGTGGCTGTTGGCACATATGTAAACTAGCAACCTCAGCTTTTTTCAGTAGGATACTCCTCGGATGTATGTTGCAATGGGAGAGTTGCAGCATTTGTACCTCTTGAAACACCTTAAGCATTATGGAATAAAATTGGCTTCACACAATCACAGCATTGCAACATTTATTGCAATATTGTCTGACTGTAGTCTATAGATGCAGGCAGCTATTGCTTTTTTGAATTTTCAGTTTGCAGGCTGTGTCCCTGGGGATAGAAGGTTTTGTTATGCAATAGTAGGGGCTGCTAGCCAGTAGGGCACCGGTACAGATTTCTTTAAGCTGTTAGGAGGCACCTAGTGAATCCACCAACTCATAGAATGTATAACTCTGCAAATCTTTTCTGAATTCTAGCATTCACAAAGTCTGCAGGTTGGCAGGTATGCTGTGTACTAAAAGAGTGACTGTATTTTTTTCAGTTCTTTGGTAAGAGGGAATAACCTCACTGTATCAATGAACATTATAAATGTAATGATGCACATCAAGCCAATGTGAACTGTAAGGGCACTTGTATTATACCATTCTAATGTTGGATCCTCTGTGCAGTGGACTGTATAGCTAATGCTGGGAAACGCTTTTCAACCCTTTTCACATTTCTTTCTAGGGATATTAATACACATAACAATGCATATGCATACAAGTCTATATTAAGTCTATGCATATGACCATATAAAAAAGTATTCCAGTACTGTAGATATTGTAAAAGAATTCCATGTGAAAAGATGGCGATATACAGTATACAGATGTTTGGAACACTCAATGGAAGCTCTAATGTGATTACGTATTTGATAAGAGATTCCTCTTGGAGATGCCTGGATCCACCAATACAAAACCATCATTCCTTTGTTGACTGCTTAAAGTTCTATACTGACTTTTTTGCTACTAATCAGCTATATAATAATACATTGTTTTTCACTTTGTCATAGAATAAAGACAATATTATAGTAATATTATTAATATTTTTAAAAGCTACCAAGCTAATATATATAAAAAAATGGCAACAAGGCTTCAATTCTGTTAAAGTATGTGAAATTCTAATTTTAAAGAGACACCGATGGCTATTTGCTAAAAGCAAATAGGCATTTCACTTTGCAAGGGAAGTAGCGCTATACAGGGGGATTTTCCCCAGAGCTTAATGGATGTGGCGACATTTCACTGTGCAAAGAATACCCAATTATAGTGGTGTGAAAAAGTGTTTGCCCCCTTCCTCATTTCCTGTTCCTTTGCATGTTTGTCACACTTAAGTGTTTCGGAACATCAAACCAATTTAAACAATAGTCAAGGACAACACAAGTAAACACAAAATGCAATTTGTAAATGAAGGTGTTTATTATTAAAGGTGAAAAAAAATCCAAACCATCATGGCCCTGTGTGAAAAAGTGATTGCCCCCTAAACCTAATAACTGGTTGGGCCACCCTTAGCAGCAACAACTGCAACCAAGCGTTTGCGATAACGTGCAATGAGGCTTTTACAGCGTCCTGGAGGAATTTTGGCCCACTCATCTTTGCAGAATTGTCCTAATTCAGTTACATTAGAGGGTTTTCGAGCATGAACGGCCTTTTTAAGGTCATACCACAACATCTCAATAGGATTCAGGTCAGGACTTTGGCTAGGCCACTCCAAAGTCTTCATTTTGTTTTTCTTCAGCCATTCGGTGGTGGACTTGCTGGTGTGTTTAGGATCATTGTCCTGCTGCAGAACCCAAGTTCGTTTCAGCTTGAGTACACGAACAGATGGTCGGACATTCTCCTTCAGGATCTCTTGGTAGACAGCAGAATTCATAGTTCCTTTTATCACGGCAAGTCTTCCAGGTCCTGAAGCAGCAAAACAGCCCCAGACCATCACACTACCACCACCATATTTTACTGTTGGTATAATGTTCTTTTTCTGAAATGCAGTGTTCCTTCTACGCCAGATATATTTGGACACACACCTTCCAAAGAGTTCCACTTTTGTCTCATCGGTCCACAGAATGTTGTCCCAAAAGTCTTGGGGATCATCAAGATGTGTTGTGGAGAAATTGAGACGAGCTTTGATGTTCTTTTTGCTCAGCAGTGGTTTTCTCCTTGGAACTCTGCCATGCAGGCCATTTTTGCCCAGTCTTTTCCTGATGGTGGAGGCATGAACGCTGACCTTAACTGAGGCAAGTGAGGCCTGCAGTTCCTTGGACGTTGTTGTGGGGTCTTTTGTGACCTCTTGGATGAGTCGTCGCTGCGCTCTTGGGGTAATTTTGGGCGGCCGGCCACTCCTGGGAAGGTTCACCACTGTTCCATGTCTTCGCCATTTGTGGATAATGGCTCTCACTGTGGTTCGCTGGATTCCCAAAGCTTTGGAATTGGCTTTATAACCCTTTCCAGACTGATAGATCTCAATTACTTTCTTTCTCAATTGTTCCTGAATTTCTTTGGGTCTCGGCATGATGTGTAGCTTTTAAGGATCTTCTGGTGGACCTTACTGTGTCAAGCAGCTCCTATTTAAGTGATGCCTTGATTGTGAACAGGTGTGGCAATAATCAGGCCTGGGTGTGGCTAGAGAAATTGAACTCAGGTGTGGACAACCACAGTTATAGTATGTTTTAACAAGGGGGGCAATCACTTTTTCACACAGGGCCATGATGGTTTGGATTTTTTTTCACCTTTAATAATAAACACCTTCATTTACAAATTGCATTTTGTGTTTACTTGTGTTGTCCTTGACTATTGTTTAAATTGGTTTGATGTTCCGAAACACTTAAGTGTGACAAACATGCAAAGGAACAGGAAATGAGGAAGGGGGCAAACACTTTTTCACACCACTGTATGTACAAGGAAAAAAAATAAAATGCATTGTTGCACATGATATAATGATGAAGTCAGTAGAGCTTCACTTCATTCATTAAGCTCTGCACCATACAAGTTTCTTTGAAAGTGTACAGTCTATTTGCCTCTAGTAAATTAGCCTCGCTGTTACTTTGCCCATTCAGGGCAACGAACACAGGGATCACTGGTCTGGTTAGCAGGAGAATGTGCCCAAGACACTTGTAAATGTTCCTGGGAACACTTCTTTAATAGTTCAGTGTGAGTGTAGACCAGCAGGGGAGTGTGTTTGTGTGTGTGTGGGGGGGGGGGATCAAACTCAGGCGTGCTTTCGTTTAGCCGGCTCCAGTGTGTGTGTACATTTTTACTTTATTTTGCGGTGAGCATTAGTGATATAAATGATTACCAACAACCAGTTGTTGTTGTAGGGGGTCTAAAGATGCCAATAAATATGCATGTTATCTGTAAAGAGAGGTTATTTAGACCATCACTGATAATTACTGGCCTAAGGCTTGCCATAGATAATCCTTTTTTTTTTTCGATCAGCTAATGGGCTGATTAAATCTACACAAGCAAGGAGGATGGAAGAATTCTACCTACTGTGCCATTGTATTTTGGTAGCAGGACTCCTCTGCTGTCAGGATACACTGATCAGTGGCTGCATCTGGCTGATCAAATATTTTCAACATTCCTAATTAATAGAAGTCGATTGTTAGATTGACTTATGTCAAGCAGGAATGGCCAAAGGCCCTGCTGAACTGGTTGGACCTAGATCTATCTATGGTCAGCTTTACACTGACCTTCAAGTTTTGTCACTGGGATTAACATGGAAGTTTTTGGTTTCCTGAGTCTCCCCTGTAACATAGTATTAATACCCACTGACTCTTCCAGTAGAGCTATTATTTTTCTATTTACTTTGACAGGGCGATAGTGCCATTTGTTCCTTAATGAAATCATGCAACAGTATTTTTGGGGTGATCTTAGATGGGCATATAATTTTTCTTTGATTTTAAAGTGGAACTTAAAAAATTAAGCCCTGATATATCACTTCTAGCTGGCCCTATATATATAGGTATAGCTAAGTGAAACATTAAAAGTACTAAAAAACAAATAATCAGGTGCAGAGAAAAAATTCCAAGCAAACAACCAAAAAATAAATGGGCTGTGGCCACTGCTGTCCAAAACTCATAGACTAATGAGATGTCAATAAACAATCAGGAAAAAAGACAGCGCTGACTAACAATCATAAACAAACTCCTGACGTATGAAGCAGAGACTCTTTATTTCATAAAAAGTAAAGGTAATCCCCAAGGTTTACAGCAGTCTATAGATGGTCATACAGAGATTTGGATAAGAAGCTGACAATAGCTGGAGGCTGGAGCCTCATGGATGTCACAGGAGCTCAGGGGAGAATACACAGAGCCATGGAGCAGAGAATGCAGGAGTACCTCTGGCAAGGGGCCAGACCAGAACCGTAAGGCCAGGTGGGGGTATATGTAGTATATTATATCTAATATATATATATATGTATACATATATATATATATATTTATATATATTTATTATATGCTTCTAGTAGCCGTTAGTAGCCGTTATCTAATTGCGCATATTAAAAGAGGGTTTGTTGTCAAAGGGGCCAGACCAGAATTACTCCACATATGAAAGGGAACAGATAATGATTATCTTAATCTAATCAGTATTCACACATATCAAAGGGGGAATATGCAAGAATGTAAATTGGGACAGCTTTATAATTGGAAGTGGGGTTGTCTCCGGTCACTCTGAAAGACCGGGGCAGATCAAAGCATTTAATGGGCGGCCTAATCAAATTGCTCAGACATTCAGTGTGTGTGGGGGGGATATAACAGACGTTCAATCTGTTTAGAAGTGTGTGTTCTTACGATGGGCACCCAAGAGTCACATGGTTCCATGGGGCTCCAAATATTACTGACTAGGTCGTGATATGGACTCTGTTGGATTTTTTGTCATCTGTAAGACTGTTCTGTTTGGAAGTCAATAAAATTGTCTCTCTCTGGGAGAATCGGGTTTTGCTGCGGAGACAATACTTTCAATAACTATATACCATCTACGAGGAAGGAACGACGATTATAGATTAGATCACTACATTGGTGCCGTTCAAGCGACCAGAAGAGCATTTTCAGGACTTAGTAGCAGAAGTCGTAACAGAAGTCGGTGATAACAATCCGTGAGTTGGACAGAAGTCTGATGGAGACCCAAGACCTGTGCTGTGACTCTAACGTCTGGTTGTGACATAAGAGAGTCTGATCTACAAAATCAAACAAGTTTGGAACCCCAGAATTATTCTCTGAGACTGGAAACGAAGAAAAGGACTGCATCGTGGGGGAGAAACGCTGAGTAAACAATATCATGGACTCTCTCAATATTCATCAAGCAATGGACATTTTTTTTTTGGAACATAAATTTTTTTTTTTTGTCAATGGACTTTTCCCTATTTTTTTATTTTTCACCCTTTCCCAGTTTTATTATTCAAGCCCTATTTTTTTAATTTAATTTTTTTTTTTATTTTATTATGTTTTATTTCTTGAACTTCATCTTAAAACCAGAGCGAAACATTTAAACCGAAAATAATTTTTCATGTTACATTACATGTTGCATATTACATATTGCATATTGATCAATATATTTGATATCTAAGGTGAGATGCTGCACAATGGCTTGGCATAGCATAAATTATAGTATGTTGGGTGGTTTTCCTAAATTTATAAGAGGGGTGAGTGAAGTTCATCACTCCAGTCATGATTTGAAACTTTGTTGAATCAGTCATTAATATTATTGACATATGGATGAAAAAAAGACCTAACTTTACTGGCAAGATTTTCCACTGCTGCTTTGTCTGGATAGAAGATCTGATAAACGCTGATGTCAAGCTGATTCTATCTGAAAGTGGGGGATTATATATGGATTATATGGATATATGAATTATAGATTGGTATATAGATTGGTATACCATTCAGGTGGAATTATGGACTGAATGATTCAAGCAACTGCTCTATTAAGGATGGAAATGAGGAGTCGGCCTACAGCAAATTACAAAGTACAGCAATAGCAGTTTTTTTCAGCCTTTTGAACTTGAAAGTGAATGCTGGTACATGGATGGTTCTTCTTACTATAAAGATGGAAGTAGAATTTCGGGATTTGCTGGTGTTTGTGCAAAAGCATCTTTAAGAAAATGAAAACCTTGAGCCTGGAGAGGAATCCTGGAGTTATGTGGATCGGAGCTCCCAGCACACCAAGTCTACTTTCAATGAGAGTTATGATGAAGTTGAAAATTGAAGAATGAACTGTGAAATCAGCTCGTTTTTGTGCAATATTCAAGATCTTGATGTGATATAATAAGGATGTTTACCGAATCCTTTTCCAGTCATGGTCTAAAGCTATATTATCTAATGACTGTTTCATGGGGATATTTTAGAGGCTGGTGAAGAGAGATGTAACCAGTTTCAACTTTATATTTCATATGAGCCATTGTGAAGCATCCAATACCTCAAGTTGGTAATGCTATGTTTGTTGCTTGATTTATGGGTCAGTTCTAGTAGTTAGAACGACCCAAGTGGGGGTATATGTAGTATATTATATCTAATATATATATATATGTATACATATATATATATATATTTATATATATTTATTATATGTAGTGTTTTTATTTAGGCATTCTAAAGACAAGGTTATTCTAGGCAGACCGCTTTAGTAGCCGTTATCTAATTGCGCATATTAAAAGAGGGTTTGTTGGTCAAAGGACAAATGGCCAGACCAGAATTACTCCACATATGAAAGGGAACAGATAATGATTATCTTAATCTAATCAGTATTCACACATATCAAAGGGGGAATATGCAAGAATGTAAATTGGGACAGCTTTATAATTACAACTATTCACAACGTGGGGTTGTCTCGGTCACTCTGAAAGACCGGGGCAGATCAAAGCATTTAATGGAAACGCCTAATCAAATTGCTCAGACATTCAGTGTGTGTGGGGGGGATATAACAGGACGTTCAATCTGTTTAGAAGTGTGTGTTCTTACGAAGGCACCCAAGAGTCACATGGTTCCATGGGGCTCCAAATATTACTAGCACTGTCGTGATATGGACTCTGTTGGATTTTTTGTCATCTGTAAGACTGTTCTGTTTGGAAGTCAATAAAATTGTCTCTCTCTGGGAGAATCGGGTTTTGCTGCGGAGACAATACTTTCAATAACTATATACCATCTACGAGGAAGGAACGACGATTATAGATTAGATCACTACACTGTGGAGGGGGAGCGGCCGCTAGGACTGCGTCTGGTGCCTGGAAGTGATGTCACAGCCTGGCGGAAGTCAGCCATGGAGATCCTTGGTTATGGGCAAAACCTTGCTGCTGAGGCAGATCAAATGATGCTGATACCAGGGGAACAAGAGGGTGCACACACTGGCTACTGGAGATACTACATGTTTCGGGGCCACGTCCCTTCTTCAGGTTATCTCAAATCCAGTAAGGCACTGTCTTGCCCTGCTCTGCAAAACCAGTCCTGAATTATCAGCACTGTGCCAATAATTAGTGAATGTTTAGAGACCAATCTGCTCACAGCCTCAAGATTTACTGCTGCTGAGGGGGAGAAAGAATGACAAAGACTGTGCCAAGGAAGGGACAGATTAGAGAAAGAGAAAAGAAAAGCAGGAGAGGTGAGAGGACAAACTCTGCCACTAGGGTGACACAAAAGAGTTAAACTTACAAGGGTAGTGTCTTATCTTTTGTCCCTGATATTCTCTCCTTTCTCCTTCAGGGGGGGTAGCCTGTGCACTTCAGTACTGTAAGGCTTCTGCAGCCTTTTCCTCTAGCTGTGCCAAAACATGGAAATCCACACCTTTTAGTTACAGAAAGTGACATACAGTTTTTGAGACTAAGGAGGGGGGAGAGTTCTCAGCAAGGAAGTAACTGCTCTGGGCTTCAGCAAAGTGGTGGCCTCTGGCAAGAAGAAACAGGAGCAAAGTTGGAGTCAATTTTGCTAGAATAATTATTAATGTGTAATGTATGTTCTTTTGTTAAAGAACATTAATTGGTATTAAACTGTTATGGTTTACGTCCTGCTTTAATTAGGAAACAAACAAAACAAAAGCCCACCTAACACATTATTCTAGCAACATTTTTTTTCTTTTGGGGAAAAATGTTTAAGCCATATGGATAACATTGGCCCATTTTAAGCACCTTCCTCTTAGTGCCAATTTTGTTGGACAACTTGGCCACAGACATAAAGTGAAAAACCAATCGATTTACTGGCAGGATTAACAGGTGATAAAACTGTTACAGGGGCCACCAGGAAAACAAAAACTGCTGTCATAATGCTACTGACAGACTGCATTGTATATATGTAATTTTTGATTTTGCCCACAGTTCTGCTTGTAAAAAAAAAAAAATTAAAACAAGAAAGCGTTATATAATTATATCCATTTACAGTACTAAGGCTAGCAGCATAAGGATTAAAAATAGTCAATGTTGATTGAGAGAGTGAAATTCCAGCTTTAACCCCTGGGTGCTGGCTTCACGCAAATATGCGGCCCCTCGATGGCTGGTTCTTGGCGCGGAGGGGCTGCATATTTGTGTGAATTGCTGCCCAAACAGCTGTGTGGAGAGTGCATGCTCTACACGCTCCCAACACAGTTACTGGTGCCTTTTCAGATCACGTGACCGCCGTCATAGCCGATCACGGCAGTTACATGCTCTTAAGCCCTGCCTCCCGGCATCATAACTTAAAGGGCTGGGAAGTGCTGGTGTGAAAAGGTTAAGCAACCCTAAAGTCTGTAATATGATGTTAAAGTAAAGCTCCAGTGTCTTAAGTGAAAATTAAAAACTGTAGCTACTGACTTTTAATAAACAGATACTCACCTGTCACTTGGTCCAGTGGTGTTCTCGTCCCACTTGTGGGCACCCGGATTTACACCTGGGTGCCCACTGCACATGCACTAGTGGTGCTGCGCGCTGTGACTGGTCTGGCAGACTTCTGGGACCAGTCATGTGTCCTAGAAGTACAAAAAGAAAATTGCGCTGGACAAAAAATGAATGAAAAAATAAATTAAAATAAGAGCAGCAACCGAAATGTGATAAGCATATAAAAAGTAAAAATTGGAAGAGGCTGCGCTGTATTAAATATAAATAAACAGCAATGATAGTGCTAAAACGTGATAACAGTGTCAGTGCATATATCTCACTTGTTAAAAGTGGAAAAGTGACTAATGAAAATAATAAATGAGATTACTACGTATCCATAGCGGTCA
Organism: Lithobates sylvaticus; assembly: GCA_028564925.1. NCBI lineage: Eukaryota > Metazoa > Chordata > Amphibia > Anura > Ranidae > Lithobates > Lithobates sylvaticus. Next base: position 441,802,173 of record CM053029.1, read on the forward strand.
TAGCAATCAGATAGTCCACCAAAAGACCATACAAAATCAGTTATATAGTATCAACAGAATTCAGTGAACTTAGTATCCAAACAAAGTAAAAAATGTGATATACAGTACAAAAAATTATTCAAGTGGGCTGTGTGATAACCCAACAAACGTTGGTGAGTAATGGGCTTAATAACCCAACAAGTTATCAAATTATATTATACCGTGCATTAATAAATGTCCAGATAAACTAGTATAATAACCCAAAATGAAAATGAAAAACAAAGTCCAAATATGCAGCGAGATCAATCAAATCCAGCAATAAATGGCTTCCGCGTGTTGAAAGATGGTGACTTTGTGTAGATTCAAATTTAAAGTGACACGTGCTTGTGGAAATCCCTCCACCAGAAAAATTGCAGGCTTACCAGACTGTGGAGGGAAATTCGCATGTGGCTAATACCCAGCCAGGGCCTTGACTTCCACCGCAGCTCGCTTACACCCCTCGCGGTGTCCAGAAAGGCTGCTCGCTTCAAATGCAGGTAAACGCGGGGCTCACCGCTGGTAATAGTGGGTCGTAGCCTCTAGGTTGCATAAGCTACTTTTATGGATCTCCAAAAAGGTTGGCCCAAAAAGAAAAGAGGGGGACACACCATGGGTGGAATCCAAAGGATTTATTTGATAAAAAGTGCCAATAAGCACAAAAAAACAGGATACATAAAAAAGTTATAGATACTCTTAAAATTATGCCGGCCGGCAGCAGTACTCGTCCGTGCTAGGACGTAAGACGCGATGACGTCAGCACGTCTTACGTCCTAGCACGGACGAGTACTGCTGCCGGCCGGCCGCATAATTTTAAGAGTATCTATAACTTTTTTATGTATCCTGTTTTTTTTGTGCTTATTGGCACTTTTTATCAAATAAATCCTTTGGATTCCACCCATGGTGTGTCCCCCTCTTTTCTTTTTGGGCCAACCTTTCTGGAGATCCATAAAAGTAGCTTATGCAACCTAGAGGCTACGACCCACTATTACCAGCGGTGAGCCCCGCGTTTACCTGCATTTGAAGCGAGCAGCCTTTCTGGACACCGCGAGGGGTGTAAGCGAGCTACGGTGGAAGTCAAGGCCCTGGCTGGGTATTAGCCACATGCGAATTTCCCTCCACAGTCTGGTAAGCCTGCAATTTTTCTGGTGGAGGGATTTCCACAAGCACGTGTCACTTTAAATTTGAATCTACACAAAGTCACCATCTTTCAACACGCGGAAGCCATTTATTGCTGGATGTGATTGATCTCGCAGCATATTTGGACTTTGTTTTTCATTTTCATTTTGGGTTATTATACTAGTTTATCTTCGGGGGGGGGAAGGAGAACTTCTGCTTTCGATCGCCTAGGCAACCGTAAATGGAAGTGGGAGTCGGTACCTGTCAAAATCAGGTACAACCCCCCCCTCCCCAAAAGCTCATTTCACAAAAAGGAAAAGGAGGAGGCCTTAAAGCAGAAATTATTTTGGGTGGAACTCTGCTTTAATATACCTGTTACTGTACAATGTTTGTTGCATAGCATTTGCACATTTTCTAATGTGGTGTTTAAAATGGAAGACAGCTACTTTTCAGCTAGACTTTTTGTCAAAACCTGTCAGGAAATTAATTATGCTCTATAATAAAAATGCTCACACATAATTGTAAACAGTGGAAAACAATGTACCAGTATTTCATGTAAACATTATAGGTTCAGGGCGGTTGAAAAAGCAGTATGGAATGGAATACTCAGCAGTGAGATGATAGTAATTATGAATACTAACAAAGTGCTATAACAACAAATCAAAACTATCAATGTAAGTCTAGCAGCTGGCAAAACATCAGGGGTGCTTGCATAAATAATTAAGCAATATCAAATAGAAGCAGATGATGTCAGACAACTATATCACTGCTTTATAGTCACATCTGTATTATTCTCTTTCTTTTCAATCATAATCACAAAGACCTTGAAGAAAAGATTGCGAAAAACTATTTTCAATAACCTTGCTCTGTAGGTCCTGCAGACACAAATATTTGGGATGCTAGTACGGTCAATATTGTTTATTTACTATTAGTTCATATAGGAGTTTAAAGTATATTTAATTAGTAAATATATGCCTGCTCACGAACAGATTAATTTAGGGAGTGGGTTTAGGTTTCTCTATAACCTAATTATAACTGCGTAGGGCAGCTTCAGACTATACTGTTCATGTAACAAATGCCTAATGTTAAAGCTTGTCACATACATCGGATTTGCATTTCTTTTGCATTTGCATTTCGCTACACTAAAAGTGCGGGAGGAGGCTGTTTTTTTTGTGTGGTGGGGGGGGGGGGGGGGTTGTCATTTTTGAAAAAAGTGTTGCCCTAGGCCTGGGCCTTGTCGGCCTAAGCCAAGATACAGCGTTGGTGTGTATGTTGGTCTTGTTGAAGTGTATTTAGGTGATATTCAAAAATATATTTTTAATTTATATGCTGTAAAAGATTGACTGGGTAAAAAAAATTGTGTGCCAATCGTGTTAAAATGTATTATTATTATTATACAGGATTTATATAGCGCCAACAGTTTGCTCAGCGCTTTACAAAATGAAGGCAGACATTACAGATACAATACAATTTGATACAAGAGGAATCAGAGGGCCCTGCTCCTTGGAGCATACAATCTAAGCCCCCATACACACGGTCGGAAAATCCCACCACAAAATCCGTCTGATTTTTTCCGACGGACTTTGTCTGAAACTGGTGTTGCATACACATGGTCGGACAAAGCTATCGGAAAATCGGATCATTCTGAACGTGATGACGTTCGTCCGTTACCACAGGACTACGTTTACGTTAGTAGCCAATAGCTTTGGTCTCGTAATTTGATCTGAGCAAGCGTGGCACTTTGTCCGTCGGAATTCTCGACACACGATCGGAAAACTGATTCTGTTGGATTTTGTTGTCGGAAAATTTGAGATCCTGGTCCTCCGATGGAAAAAGTCAGATGGAGCCCGATCCGATCGAAAATTGTTGATTGTTACATTTTCAGATTGCATGTTAAGGAAATTGGCTTAAAGTGAGCAAAACCATTTTCAAACACCTCCATTTTCTACATATGATCAGATCAAAACAATGATAATAGAAAATAAATAAAGAGCACATTGCCACGGTGCAATGAAATATTATATGTTTATTAAAAAGAATAATCCATAAAATGCACTCACAAAAGAAGTGGAAAACAGCCCACCCTGGCCATCAGTGGGGAAGTACACAGCACTCCTCTGTGGCTCTCCCAGGGACCATGCTCACGGGTCATGGTAATTTGAGATCACACTGTGTAGGATGGACCACTAGCTCTTATTTAATAGAAAATATTACAAAAAAGGATTAATCTTAACAGGAACATGTACTACCTATTTAATTTAATGTGTGGATTTATATACACTTTAAAATGTATTGCAAATGTTGCATGCATATTACTTGTTTAATATATTTTCACAGAAAAATAATTTGAATATATGAATTATGTAATAATTAGGAAGCAACTTTGTGGTTTGTGGACTGTTATAAATTTACCAATGCAGGCAATGTGATTACTAATAATAACAAGCATTGGTTTGAAAGTTTTGTACATATTTTTAAGCTGTCAGTCTTTTATATAATAATTCAACCACCGAATGAAGTTTCTTGTGCATTCCTATAGTTATTTTTAAGTTATACAGTAACTAGAATTGAAACAAAAATAAAGATACCAACTTTATCTTAATATTAGATTTTTTTTTTCTCTTAAATGGATCTATATTTAATAATTCAGGTCATAAAAAAAGCATGCTTCATGAATAATAACAGCAACATTTCTTAGGTTTGTGATAATGGAAGTTGGCCAAAACTAATGTATTTTTTGCATTAAAATCAACTTAAGAAATGTAAAAAAATGGTTCCTTTAATGGTATTTAAATGGCCAAAGCAGCTTAATATATTACCTTGTTTGCTTAGCAGCTATATTTTATAAAAATCTAAATGGTATTCAAATGAGAAATCCTGCAGATTTCATGGGAAAATGTGCACATTTTCCACAAAAAGTATGCAAAATGTGTGGTTATTGTGCCGTATGTATTCTATGTCAATTCTCTTTTTTTTACGTTTCTAAATGAACACAATATGCTTTATTGCCATTAGAACACTTTGCTTTTACAGTGTAACTACAAAAAGAGCTCTAGAATGATTTGGGTTACATAAAGCTTCAGTTTATGTAAAATTATCATTATTATTTGCATATAGCAAAAACATTCTCTTCTTCTCGGGATATTGCAGATGTGCTTTCCAAATGGTTTCAGTGTATTTTAGCCATAAATATAATAAAGGGAACAACATAATCATATTCATATCCTTAAAATTAATCTGTTCCCACGAAAGAGACAGCAGTTCAATACATTTGTAAAATTATGCTATCTTTTCACACTAATTTTATAATGTAAGTGCTGGTACTTTTGCAGCAGTTGTTGAGAGCCTTGCTGAGATATAATCTTGCAGAGATATAACTAAAATATTTCAAGTTGCTCAGCAGCCTCCTTTTTGTGAGATTATTAAGCACTCTCTGAACTTCATGCAAGTCTATAGAGGAGAATATTTAGTAACAATTTATTGAGACTGCTGCTCTATGCAAACGTGTGAGCTTGGTCAGATAACCCCCCCTCTGTGTTTTAACTGCTAGAGAAATCAATGTAAGTCAAGTTATAGAGAGGGGAACTAACCCTTTGGTCTTTAAGGGCTGGTCAGGGCCAAATTTCCATCACTGGGCCCATGTGTACACAACCTTTGGCACCTAAAGCAATATGTCTCGGTGATAGGTTCCCCTCTTTCACAAAGAACCCTTTCTTTGTTTCACCTATCCTAACATCCATACCATCATACAGTCTACTATAATGGTTTAATCTTTCATTGTTATTATGACTATATGTTACCAATACAAATTTGATCTACATGCCCAAGTTTCACTACTGTGTATAGTATCTATAATTACGTTGAGTCAAATGTATGTTATGAACTGTACAGAGTTCATCCATTGAGACTTAATATTCTATTATACCATTTTATCGATTTTATGTGTATGTATATCATTTTGTTAATAAATAACAATGTTTTACAATTGATTGACTCATTCGACTTGGTAATGTGCTTCACACAAATTCCCACAATCAGATAAACCTATCCTAACCTATTTTAGGATATTGTGACAATGTGTAAATAAGTATATATGGGATTGCTGTATTTTTTTACCAATGTTGCAAAAAATATGTGGCCGATAATTATAGGAAAAGGGGTTCATTTTTCCCTGCTGCCTATACTCTAGGCATAGGTCTACTGTGCCTATTACTAAATCTGGTTGTGGAGTGTGGTATCTGTGTTTCCGGCTTTCTGCTCATGCTGCTGATGCAAGCACCAATGAAGAAATACCAAACGTTGTAAAATTCTCAGCACCTGGCCTAATGAACTAACATGCTGTGTCAAGCAGCTGTATATATAATAGCATGAAAAGTTGTTAAAGTAATTTATACATTTTACAGAATGTTCCTTACTAGAAGTACCTATTGTAAAGGCTAGGTAACACAGGTTATATGCATATTTAAAAAAGAAAAAAAAAAACTATGCACTCTATTTAAGATTAGGGTAATCCAGTTTTCCCAGTATTAATGTCTAATGTGTACCCACGTTGGTCTATGGAATGGGTCATGTGCTCATTTGTCCATGTGAGCATTTGTGATTAAATTTATTTGGTAAATTCTGTGCATATTATAGATAGTTGTTACAAGTTTTGTATTTTTTTACCCTCAGTTATTGAAGGAGACATCTTTGTATAATCATTTAAGTTGTGTTAAGTAATACTAATTGAGATAAGTGACGCACTAAGTGTTGTGAACATTTTTAAATAGGCTAATTAGAGTATTAGTTAAGGTAATTTACAGCTTCAAGTGACATATTTATCTTACTGGAAATAGAAACATTTTGGAAAATTACTGAAGTGAAAGAAATATATTACTTCACCTTATTTGAGTCTTTGTCCTCTTAGGGTAATTATGGCACATAATTTGCCTTTTGTAAATGTTTCTGGGACCTTTTGTACAGCAATATATATTGCTAATTGAGACACTGCTCTTTAAATGGTCAAATCATTAAACAAAAAAAAATATTTTTTTTTTACTTATGCACAATGATGGTAATATCTTGCTCTTAGTTTTAATATGAGTGTACATGGGCTACGTGTTTCGATACTGACTTGTCTGTTTGCAAAATTTTTGAAGGAACTTAAACATAGTGTTTAAATTATTTATTGGATCTTATTGTTTTTTTTTAATATTCACTTACTTTTACTGCTTACTGTGTGTTCTTTCTTGAATCAGATATCCCAAATTCCATCCCAAATTTCTACCATGTTATGATACTGTATACTTTACCGCTCTGTTACCTTGTACGTTGTATATCGCTAGGTTTTTACTTTTCATCTGGTATCTTGCTGCTTTTTTGCATTACATCTTGTTGCTACCTTGTTGTTTAATATCTTTGTTTTGTTTTATCTGCCATGTTACCTTTCACCTTTTCCTTTCTTAAGATTTGTCTTTGTCATAAAATTTTAAATTGTATTGTGTCTTAGGCAGGACATACATTATACATATTTTTGTAAAAAATTTGCCATTTTCCCCATGCATGCATTCGAGGTAAATGGAGGAATCACTCCTGCTGTGCAATCGTGTTCTCATGGCGGTGAGCCTTCCCTGCCCTGAAAACGCAATGATGAGTGCTGAAAACAATAGCCAGCAGCACTGATCGTTTGGCAAAAAACCAACAGGATGGTTGTACATAAGTTGATCGCTAGACCCTGTACATCCAGGGTGCCCATACATGGATCGGAATACTGGTCCCTGCTGAACTGGCTGAATTTCAATCAATGTATGGCCATATCCTTAGTTACTACCTAGTTGTTATCATCAGTAAGCATCAGAGTCCCTTGTAACACAATTCCATTCCTCACAACTAGAGACTCTGGCGAAGGTTAGGTACTTTCAGGTTCTGTCCCTAATGATTCTTCTTTTACTTTATGGCAATATGACTTTCTGTTTTGCAGTCTTAAAGAAAACCCATAATACGAGAAAAAGAAAGGTCTCGGTTCTGAGTTAACACTCCTTATTTTAATTCTTTGTTCAGGCCAGCCCTTAAAAAATGAATGAATGAAAACATTTATATTTTAGAAAACATTAGAATCTGGTTAACTTTGTCTCCTTTCTGTGAAGGCTATCAGACGGCCATCCTAGGGGTTAAATTTTTTTAAAAACAGGACCATATAATATAACACTAATGTAATCCAGATCCTTGACCCCGGATATAAACAGAAAACACAGAAAAACAAGACCTTATTATATACATTTGGCCTAAAATGATACAGTTGTTTCATCTATCCCATGCAATGTTTTCCCCATCTCCCTCAATGTGCTTCTTTTTTAATTAAACGCTTTCAGTAAGGCTCAAACCACGGGATGCTCTCCATGGGTAGTTGAGAGAAATCCTTCCTAAAAGTGAGCTATTCACACTAGTGTCAGCTGGAAATGCTGGAATTCTTTATTTATAGTTCGAGCTCTAACAATATTTTCCACTGAAACATATTCAATAAAATAGTACCTTATGCATATACTGAGCATGATGGGTCAAAGTACTGTGTATGAAAAAACAACCATTAAATCTTCTTTCATTGTATTAATATCTTGTGATTCTGTTTTGATGGTCCTTGTTCAGGCACTTCCTGTGTATAGGATGACAATGTTCTGTCCATGTCCCCCAGTTGTGCTCCTGTGTTGTCATCCTGTCACATGCTTTCTCAATGGATACAAGAGACTGCATGGGCACACATTGCACAGGCACTGCTACACCATTGTTACCATTAGGAAGCCCACCCTGAGAAAGTAAAGTTATTTTAAATAAACAATTGTTTTCTATGTGTCCATGTAGTGACTCTGCGTTCTTCCAGTGCAGTAAAATGCAGGTCCGTGCAGTATGTGTGAATAGGGTCTCAATGTATTTGTTTTCACGTGTGTGCATGTGTTTATGTGCATTTAAGTTCATTTAGATGCAATTAGAGTATGTAATCTGTCCTTGAATGCACAGAATTAGTTTTCTTCTGAACACAGCTAAGATGAATGCACTGAAACACAGGTAAACTCACAGTGTGTATCACTTAAAGAGGAAGTAAAGCCTTCCCCCAAAAAAAAACGGAACCTGCAAGGCAAAGGCATAATGAGCTAGTATGCATAGCGTAGGCAGCGATGCCTCTTTTTTTTCTAAATATCTCCTAAACCATGTAGGTTTAGGAGATATTTATTGGATCTACAGGTAAGCCTTAATCTAGGCTTACCTGTAGGCCAAAGTGGTTTGTAGGGTTTACAACCACTTTAAAATCATTACATGCATGTATAGTAAATGGATATCACTGCCAGTATGATTAAGGCCTAACCGAATGGCATTCAATTTGCTAAAGCACTGTGCATCAAAAACAATTGACTTTTTTATGAAATAAAATTTTGCTTTCACAATTTTTTTTGTTGCATATTTGTTTTTTTACTTAAATAACGTGTTATTGCATGCTGCCACATGATTTAATGCAATGCACACATTCAGCATGTTCAATTGTCACCCAGCACACACCACTGTAGTGGAAATGTTGGGATATATGGGTGAATAAAAGTCTGTACCCTATACCAACTCCCCACTGCTATGACTAAGCTCCGTCCAAGGTGAAACACATTTGAGGAGAAGAAGCAGGGTTTAGTAAGGAAGCATTTGATGTATATGCTTCGTCAATACAGGGTGGAAATATGTTTATTGTAAGTTAAAAAAATATATATTTGTCAGAAGCGCTGCTTTCTATGTTGTAACTTTGGCTCTTTGAGAGGAAAATGAACCCTATGAATGCCAATACTATTTGTACTTGGTTTACATACAGCGGAAATACCCCAATCTGCCACTGGCCAATTTCTATCATAAACTCAGTAAGAATTAAGAGACCACAGATGATAAAGCAGTGTGAAAATTGGTCAGCCACACAACAGTTTTATGTGGAGACACAAGGCACAGGCAAGTGTCTTCCTACAAGAATTAAGAGAATCGAACAACAAGCGTTAGGGCTGTGTAAAATTGGCAAGCAGCTAGACAGTTTTTCCAGGAGATTAGGCATAAAAGTATATGCCTTTTTTTTCCCCATACCCTATAAGATTGAGCTCACCTGTACAGACTGTGTTCCTTTTTTGTCCTCCTCCATTGACCTTCACATGCTGTTCGTGTCTGGTTGGAGATCTCTCTTCTGGCATACCTGTGTGGTGCAAGCTCAGTGCTCAGCCATGGGCGGGCGAGTAGCTTTGAGGCTGGATGGTTCCCCATTACTGGGTGATTGCCTCTGTATGCTCATCGGACGGACGGACAGGTCTCATCAACGGCTGGCAAGGTCTGCATTTCATCTCCTTCCTTTGCTCCATGGCAGTCATGTATTTGTTGATTTTTGTGTGTGTGTCCCTCTCGGTATTTCCCTGTATCGCCGGCACCTCAGTGTCCCTCATGGCGATTGGAACGCTTCTGCGTTCCAGGCCGCAGCGGTGCTTCCGGGTCGCGGCCGCCGCCGTCGTTCTGCGCATGCGCGGGGCCTTCATGGAAGCGAGGCTTGGTTCGCGCATGCGCGGAGCGGCGGAATGTCCGGCGGCCGCGCATGCGCTGTCCGGCTGTTTTCCCTCAACGCAGGCGCGATGTTGGGGAGGGCAGTGACGTCATTTCAGGCGGGGGATTTGATTGTCTGCCATCTCCTGTCATGGTGGGATTCCCACAGGCAGTGAGCGGCAGCTTCCCCCAGCCTGGTCTGCATTTATCTGTCTAAATTTTCTTCCCTTAATGGGGAAAGTAATAAATAAATAAAAATATTCAGGTATATAAAAATTTATATATATTTAAAAAAAAAAAAAAAAAGAGAGAAAGTGTAAAAAGACAGGATACGTATAGACACTTGTACTTTGTTTTTATGCATCTATGTTTTATTGTTTTGATGTGAGTTAAAAAAAAAATAAATAAATAAATATAAATAATGAATATTTTAATCTCACTGATTGGCTCGGTATGTGTAGCATTCCGGGTTATCTGCAGACCGTGCGTGTCATGATGACGTTGTGTCCAGTGGTTATGGACAGGTCACTGCCTTCATACGGCCAACCCTCACGCACAAGGTATGTGCAGGTGAGGGGAGGGGCAGAGGTTGCAGTCTCAAAGGATGAGATTGCGTTGGTGTCCCCCCCCCCCCGATCTTTTCTTTTTCAGATCGGACCCGCTAGTCGTGGTCCAGAACGACAGAGACCTTGCCACGCCACAACATTTACGAAGGAGATGTTGCCATTCCTCCTGCACCTACGGGAGATGTTGCCATTCCTCCTGCACCTACGGGAGATGTTGCCATTCCTCCTGCACCTACGGGAGATGTTGCCATTCCTCCTGCACCTAGAGGAAATGTTGCCATTCCTCCTGCACCTAGAGGAAATGTTGCCATTCTCCTCCTGCACCTAGAGGAGAGATGTTGCCACTCCTCCTGCACCTACGGGAGATGTTGCCATTCTTCCTGCACCTAGAGGAGATGTTGCCACTCCTCCTGCACCTAGGGGAGATGTTGCCACTCCTCCTGCACCTAGGGGAGATGTTGCCACTCCTCCGGCACCTAGGGGAGATGTTGCCATTCCTCCTGCACCTAGGGAGATGTTGCCATTCCTCCTGCACCTAGAGGAGATGTTGCCATTCCTCCTGCACCTAGAGGAGATGTTGCCATTCCTCCTGCACCTAGAGGAGATGTTGCCATTCCTCCTGCACCTAGAGGAGATGTTGCCATTCCTCCTGCACCTAGAGGAGATGTTGCCATTCCTCCTGCACCTAGAGGAGATGTTGCCATTCCTCCTGCACCTAGAGTTGTTGCCATTCCTCCTCCATCCAGAGGAGATGTTGCCATTCCTCCTCTATCCAGAGGAGATGTTGCCATTCCTCCTCCAGTCATTGCATCGCCCTATCAGCCGCCTGGATGGCAGAGCCTACTGGAGATGTGGACACGAGTCCTGGAGGACAAGTCTTTATTGACCACTGTTATGCCTGGGCGGATGGGGATAAAAGAGATGGAAAACAAGAATATAGAGTCTCTTGTGAAATGTGTGAGGTAGCAGTCTCTAAGGAAATGGGATGCATCCCACACATGGTGCCAGTTGTCCATTCCACCCGGGGTCTTGGCTGGCGTAGTCCAAAGGTGTTGGGTCCTTTCCAGCCCTACGCTGCTTCTCTGGATTCTTTTGGTCAGCAAGTTGGAAGGTGATGAATGTATCAGAATATGTCTGGTTCCTCCATGGGGCAAAGAGATTAAGGAAGCCCTACCACCTCCCACCCCCCAGGATAAGTAAAATAGTTCTTTAGGCACCTGGGGAAAGATCGCTTTCCTCTCTTTGGCTCCTTACGGATGAGGAGTGAAAGAAGGTGGACAAGAAAATGTTGATGTCAAACAATACCCCCAGATTGTATGCCTTCAAGGCAGAAGAAGCAGGGGGTCTGGGAAACACCCCCCTCATAGATGCAGCTGTGTTGTGTTTGGGAAAGCAGGTTACTCTACCTTTAGAAGATGCTGTGCCATGCAAGACAAGCTTGAGAGAGATTGACCAAGACCTCAAGGAAACTTATGGGTTTGCTGGTATGGTTTGTAACCCTGCCCTGGCTCTAGTAGCTATGTCTAAGGCTATGGAAGCCTGGATAAAGAAGATAGTCTTCGTACCCAGGTGAGCTTCGGAACAGTTCTCCAGAAGTTCAGCTATGACTAAGCGCCTTTGAGGCGTGAAACGCGTAAGCTACTGTTGCTGTTTTGCGGTATCGCATGAGGTGTCACTACTTTGGATTTATATCTTTTGCCTAATAAAGAAGTTTTTGCTGAAGTGCGGCCATCCAGACTTCCCTTTTTTCCTCTCTGTTGTGATCAGAGCCTGCACCAGCTGTACCGAATCAGGGTGGACATAACTTTGCATCCAGACTCAGAGTGGTATTCATATTCTTATCTCTCCAGAAGTTCAGCCGTTATGGAGCTGAAGCAGGCGTTACTGTACACATCCCGAGGGTCGAGAAATTCCAGGAGGTATACCTAACCCTCTTCTTAACACTAGAGAAACAGTTTATGGTGACTAGTGTAGGTGTAATTTACCTATACAAGTATATAATATATAGAATTTGAAAGATTCAAAGGAAGGCTTTGTCGACCTTCTGTGCGGCCGGGCGATGGGCTAATCTCAATCGACTTAAAATATGTTTTCCTCCGGTTACAGTTGGGTAAGACCATCTACTGTTCTTCTTCTACCTCCTCCTTTTTCGGGCTGACAGCCTCACCCGAGTCTTAAGAATTCCTCTGGCCATAGGGGCCCTTATCGTCTTATCACTATTTCGACGACCTCCTGTGGCTATCCTAGGATTAAGACCAGCTGTTGGTTCACAGGGAACAGGTAATCTCCACCTCGACCGGCTTCAGGTGGTTCCTAATTTAAAAAAAAAAAAAAAAAAAAAAGAAGAAAAATAATCGGCTCAATGGTCTCCGCGACCCCTATGGCCAAGTGGTCCCTGCAGAGGTTGTACCCTTTCCAGTCAGGATTTCTGCAGCATTGGAAATTAAGGGGCTACAGTCAACCTATTAATGTATCATCAAACGGTGAGGAGCAGTCTCTTCTGGTGACTTCAGCGCAAAGTCTGATCAGTTGTCACTTCGTTGCCCCATCTCATGGGTCAAGGTCACGACCGATTGGAGAGCCCTCGGCAGTTTGGATCTTGCTCAGGAAGGTTGGGTATGCGTCTTCTCAACCCGGGCTAGAATGTTATGGATCTTCGGGCAGCCTTGTGTGCCCTTCAGTCCTTCTCCCATCTTCCGGAAGGGAGAGTCAGTATTATTAAGAATGGACGACACAATGGTGATCTCCTTTTGTGAAGAGTCATAGTGGCACTCGAAGCTGCACACTATTCCGTGAGGGCGAGCCCATCACGTCTTGGGCCCAGAAGAGCTTGTCCGGCGTTTCAACTGCCTATATCCCCAGAGTCCAGATTGTCTGAGTGGATTTCCTGTTGCGTATTCGGTTAGACACTAACGAGGGGTCTCTTAGTGTGCAGACATTCAAGTGGCTGTTCCTGGGAGTCATGCCCGAGGTGGATCTATTCTCTTCCCAGGCAACTTCAAGCTGATGAGGTGTTACAGCTCGGGGCTGTTGCGGCTAGACCTCTGGAATGGATGCCCTGACAGATCGATTGAGTTTCAAGAGGGCATACGCTTTCCACCACTCCCCATTAATTCTCAGGTTATTATGAAGATCTCATGCGGAAGCGGTCAAAGTGGTGGCAGTAGCTCCTTACCAGTCGATCAAGCCTTGATTTCTCCTCCTGAGTCAGCTCAGCCTCCGGGATCCAGTGCTTCTTCTTCTCGGGTTGGACCTTCCGTTTTCAAGGGGCAGATCGGCACCCTTGTCCGGCTCAGGTGCGCTTAAGGGTGATTTACACTATCATGAGCTCTACAGGGACGAGCACGAATTAGGTCAATAGGAGAATATGGGCCAAATCTGTAGAGTTCTCAACCTTCAGACAGATCATGAAGAAATCCAAAAGCTTACGATATCCTAAACTTTCTTTTTTTCTTCCAGTCTAGATTTGTCTCTATTCATCGGCTCCATCAGAGTCCAAGTCTTAGCCTTGTTGGCGTGCTCTGGAACTTCATGGGCTGTTCATCCTTGAGTTCAGCAGTTGTTCAGTGGGCAGTTAATACTCAGCCCTCAAAAGGGACCAAGTTTCCAATTGGGATCTTTCCCTTGTCATCGACTCACTGTCTGAACTCAGTAATACGGGGTCCTTCCCCGCTTCCTATTTGGAAACCTTCTGGCAAAAATCACTTTTCTGGTGGCTATTACCTTGGCTAAGAGGGTCTTAAAGGTTATGTCCCTAAGTTACGAAGAATCTCGTCTGTTCTTCTTTCCGGACTGGATGGTCCTTATTTCTATGCTCAGCTCAATTCATGAATTACCTCCTAGGTTCCATGAGAACTAGGAAGTCGCCATACCTACATTTAGGACCCAGGGATCCACTGAAGTTCATCCTCTGGTTGGGGGCGAAACTCTGAAGGTTTGCCTGCAGGCTACTTCCTCGCTGTTAAGACACTCTCTACCTGATGGTCCTGCACTTTGACAATAGCAAACGGAATCAAGCTGCAGCCAGAACGACTACGGCCTGGATCGCACAGTTCATCCATCAACCTTTTTAGGACTAGGGTCTGGCTCCTCCGGAGGCAGTGCCGGCACGTTTCACCAGGGGTATAGCGGTTCATAGCCAGCAGCCCGTCACATGGCTCCAAAAGTGGTCTGCAAAGCGGCCTCATGGTCCTCTAATTGAACTTTAATGTCACATTACTGTATTGAGATTGCTTTACTGTCTTCTGTGAACTTTGGTTGATAAATCCTGTCGGTTGACGGGTCAAATTGAAATTATCTCTGTTCAGCATGCCCACCCGTGTGGATTGGCTAGTTATTTCCCACACGTAGGCTGCCATGGAGTCTGTCAGGAAAAAGGAAAATTTATTATCAAATACTTACCGTAATTTTCCTTTCCTGATGGACTCCATGGCAGACGGAGTTCCCACCCTTCAGTTATTGAGTAGGCTAGTTACGGAACACAGTCTGTACAGGTGAGCTCAATCTTATAGGGTAGGGGGTCCTATAGCATTGGAGAGGAGGCGTGGTTAACCCACATGTAGGCTGCCATGGAGTCCATCAGGAAAGGAAAATTACGGTAAGTATTTGATAATAAATTTTCCTTTTTTTTTTAATGTTAAATAATGCAGCAGTATGCTGTGAACAAAAGGCAGCTCTAGATGAATGCTGTGCTTGAACGCCTCAGATTTAAAAAGGACCCTATAAACATTAACCCTTTCCCACTGACCATACGCACATATGCGGCCTCGGCTTTAAGGGGTTATACCGGGATGGCGCATGAAGCTGTACCGGTTTTTAGAGCGGGCGATCGGCTCTTCAGGGATAACAACCAAGGCGGCTAAAATCCGCTCAGCTGTTATCCCAGAGGAGCAGGACGGGACATCCCTCCACCTTCTGCCTCTCTTCTTCGGCCTCCCGTCCCACCGGGAGACCCGAGCCACGATACGGCTCTTCCGTCGGCTAGAGTGAGACTGGAAGGAAGCCAAAAACAGCTTCCTTCCAGTCTCCTTTATGTAACCACAGAAGCGACAACACAACGTCACTTCCGGTTTACACGGCTGCTAATGGCGCTGGTTTTAAAGAAAAAATACAGTATTCAGAATCGCTGTTTTTGGTGATCTGAATACTTTGAAGTGCAAAGGAGGGATTTGGGGTCTTTTACACCCCTGATCCCTCCATAAAGAGTACCTGTCCCCATCTATTGTCACAAGGGATGTTTACATTCCTTGTGACAACAGTAAAAGTGATCAATTTTTTTTTAAAGTGACAATGTAAAAAAATAAAAAAGAATTTAGAGAATTTTTTTTTTTAAAGCTCCTCCGTCCCCGCAAGCTCGTGCAGCAAAGAAAACGCACACGTAAGTCAGGCCCGCATATGTAAACGGTGTTTAAATCACACATGTGCAGTATTGTCATGATCGCCAGAGCGAGAGCAATAATTCTAGCACTAGACCTCCTCTGTAACTCTAACCTGGTAACCGTTTTCTTTTTTAAAGCGCCGCCTATGGATATTTTTAGGTACCGTAGTTTGTCGCCATTCCACGAGTGTGCACAATTTCAAAGCATGACATGTTACGTATCTATTTACTCGGTCGTAACATCATCTTTCACAATATACAAAAAAATTGGGCTGACTTTACTGTTTAGTATTCTTTTAATTCATGAAAGTGTCTTTTGTCCTAAAAAGAATTGCGTTTGAAAGACCGCTGCACAAATACAGTGTGAAATAAAATATTGCAACTATCGCCATTTTATTCTCGAGATTCTCTGCTAAAATTATATATATATATATAAAAAATGTTTGGGGATTCTAAGTAACTTTCTATCACGGATGTACTTACCGAGACCGAGATGCTGAGAGCGGTTCACCCTTGCGACCCGGCGCAATCTGCCCCCTGGAGGACCTGGCCTGGGCAGACCGGCAGATGGCAGGGAAGAGAGGCAGGAGCCCAACACCTGGCTGAGGGGCTGACACCGGTCACTGGGCAGTCGGCAGCTATGTAAGTCCGGAATGCAGGCCGGGGGTCAAACACAGGTATGATGCAAGTCCGTTGAGATAAGCAGAGGGTCAAACACAGGATCAGGCAGCAGAGTCCGTGGAGGCAAGCAGAGGGTCAAACACAGGATCAGGCAGCAAAGTCCGTGGAGGCAAGCAGAGGGTCAAACACAGGATCAGGTAGCAAAGTCCGTTAACAAGCCAGGGGGTCAAACACAGGAGAAGGCAGAGACAGTCCGTTTAAACAAGCCAAGGGTCAGGATGCAGGATCAGATCTGGTTAACACAGGAGACACACAGGCACTGAGCTGGAAAGACAGACCAGCAAAGTGCCTGTGCGTCAGGCAGCTTTTATAGGCGCCCAGTGGACGCTAATTGTGCGCCATGGCGCACAAACGGGCGCCAGTGCGCATGCGCGAGCGCCGGACCGCCGAACCGCGAGTGCGCATGCGCCGGAGTGCTGGTCCGCCGCGCATGCGCACCGGAGAGCGGGCCGCTCGTCCAGCGCTGGGTCCCTGACAGTGCCCCCCCCGAGGGGTGGCCTCTGGACACCCAAACTAGCCATTAATTCAGGATGCGCTTGATGAAACGCCTGGATCAAACGTGGGGCGTGTAGGTTCCTTGATGGTTCCCATGAATTGTCCTCGGGAGGATAACCCTTCCACTTGATCAGGTATTGGAGCTGCCTGCCCTTCTTCCTGCAACTCAGGATCTCCTCTACCTCGAATTCCTTCTCGCCTTCGACTAAAACAGGAGGAGGGGGTGGTTCTTCTCTGCCAGGAAAAGGACTGGGAGTGGTGGGTTTCAAAAGTGATCAACCCGGAGCGCGGAAGGGATCCATCGGCTAGATGAACCTGGAGGCACTGCTTCTTGGGGACAAGGGGAAGCTGGAGCCGGGCAGCGAGGGAGGAATCCAAGAAGCAGCTGCAAGCCCCGGAATCAATTATGGCCGGGAGGCGGACCTCCTTTCCCGTTAACTGCAAAGAGATAAAAAGGGTAATGTAAGTTTGAGACAGACCGGAGACTTGGTAGTTTAAGTTAAACCTGGGAAGGGACTTACTGGGCCTAATGGGGCAGGTGCGAAGATAGTGCCCGGAACCCCCACAATAAAGGCACAGGTTGGCCTGTCGCCTGTGTAAACGCTCCTCTGGGGTCAGAGGGGCGCGAACCAGGCCTAGCTGCATGGGTTCGATTCCGGAAGAGGCCACAGGTGGCGAATGACAAGAAGGCTGGGCAGGACTCGGCTTGGGTAACATCCAACTGGGACGAGGCGTCTGGAAACGTTCAGCGCGGCGTTCACGTAGGTGCCTGTCAATCTTGGTGACCACTTGTATGAGATCCTCCAGAGATTCCGGAACATCAATCCGGGCAAGTTCATCTTTAAGGGTGTCGGAGAGTCCTTGGCGGAACTGATACTTGAGGGCCGGTCCATTCCAGCCGGTGTCAGCTGACCATTTTCTGAATTCAGCAGTGTAGTCTTCAACCGGTCTCCGGCCTTGGGAGAGATTGTGCAGGGTGGTTTCAGCGGTGGCCCCCTTCTGGGGGTCGTCATAGAGCTGACCCATGCTCTCGAAGAAAGTGTCCACTGAGTTCAACACGGGGTCTCTCTGTTCCATTAGGCTATGGGCCCACGCCTGGGGTTCCTCGGCCAGGAGAGAGATGATGAACCCCACTTTCACCACTTCAGAGGAGAAGGTTCTGGGCTGCAGGGCCAGGTACAGGGTGCAGGCATTTTTGAAAGCCCTGAATCTCTTTCGGTCACCCGAGAAACGTTCAGGTGTAGGCACCCTAGGTTCAGGGGAGGCCACGACCACTGTGGGGTTGATGGGAGCTGCCGTGGGGGGAACCCCGCTGATGGTGGCTGAGTTGCCGGCTGCAGGGGCAGATGGCCCAGTTAATTGCTGTAGGCGACTGTCAACTTGAGCGTAGCCCATCTGCAGTTTTTGGACAGCCTCAGTAAGTGCTGCCATCTGCTGGCACAGGATCTCAAGAGGTGAACACGCTCTGTCGGTCTCAGACATGGCTGGTCTGTACTATCACGGATGTACTTACCGAGACCGAGATGCTGAGAGCGGTTCACCCTTGCGACCCGGCGCAATCTGCCCCCTGGAGGTGAGACAGGGAACAAACGGCACCAGGAGGCACAGGTCACCTCCGGCAGGTGGGACCGATGGGATGCCCGGGAGAGATGAGGACCTGGCCTGGGCAGACCGGCAGATGGCAGGGAAGAGAGGCAGGAGCCCAACACCTGGCTGAGGGGCTGACACCGGTCACTGGGCAGTCGGCAGCTATGTAAGTCCGGAATGCAGGCCGGGGGTCAAACACAGGTATGATGCAAGTCCGTTGAGATAAGCAGAGGGTCAAACACAGGATCAGGCAGCAGAGTCCGTGGAGGCAAGCAGAGGGTCAAACACAGGATCAGGCAGCAAAGTCCGTGGAGCAAAAAATACAGATTTTAACTAAGCAACAAATGTCAGAAATAGGCTTAGGAAAGGGATAAATAAAAACCACTATACCCCCATAAGGAATGAAGACTTCACAAAATACCCCTTCTTTGAAATAAAAGGGGAGGGGAGTCTTACAGAAAAAAAGCAGTTTGCTATGGATGCATCAGGGGTCAAAAGTGACTAATGCTCTCAAATTAGCCACAAACTAAATTTAAACACAAGATGATAAAGTTAAAAAAAAAGTAAGTCGGTGAAAAGAGTGATTGCCCAAGAGCCCAAGGCCTGAATGGAGGAAACAAAAAAGTGCCACCTCCCCTTGTTCTACCAGGGACTAGTGGTGAGAGGTATACCCTGAGAGGAGTACTGAGGAATAAAGGAGATGCCTGTGCCTGAGAGATTCTGGTCAACGTGCTACAGGGAGCTGCTGTCAATGTGTGTTCCAGAGTGTTTTACTTGTTCCAGAGAGTCCTGAGCTCTCCAAAATGTTTAATTTGATCCAGAGTGTTCCAGTTGTTCAGTACTTTGTTTTTTTAAGAGACTTATCCCTACAAATTCGGGGACAGAGCTGGAAGAAGTGAATGTGTGCAGAGACAAGATGGCATGGAACCTACTGGTGCAAGTTATAGTGATAGTTGCCTGGAGCCTAGAGGGTACAGGAGCTGAAGAGTGTGTGGCTGCTTGGGCTACTGTAGGGAGTCCAAAGCCATGTGTTGCCTATCACCAGGAAGAACTTTGTTGATGGGACCATGTGACACTGTGTCCATTCTGGGGTCAGTGAGCTGAACCCACCCAGGGCCAAGTGGCCTTTTCCTGTACCACGGTTGCTAATTTGATCCTGTTTGTACTGCTGTGCTCTCAAGACTTTTGGAATACTTAGAGTGAGGAGTCTGAGGACCACCTGCCATAGCTGCTCGATGACAGACAGAAAGGGGAACCTTTTGATGGCCACATCAGGACTGCCAGGGATCTAGGTCAAACTGCTGATTGTTAGAGACTCTTAATCACCTGCTTCACTTAAACCTTTTTTTGTTGTTTGCTGCCCAGTTTGGGATATCCTTAGTTTGAGTACACATCTTTTACTAACTGTTAGGGCTTGGGACTGTTCGACAGGCTACAAGTGTTGTAAATTGTGCTTACAGGGTGGAGCTTTTAGCACTGGCCGATCCGGTTGCTAGGGAGATGTTAGTTGTTGTCTATATAAGTCCAAATGTTTGGTTACTTGGCTTACTAACTTACAAAGCCATTTGGGTGGGTGGCGTCACCCCTGGAGCTAGAGCCAAGTGACATTATCTTTGATCTGGAGGTCGATGCCGGATACATACTGCTTACATGTTTTTAAATCTTTTGTAATTCACCTGGAATGTGAGTACATTTTAGCTGTTCTATCTTCAATAATAAATAAGACATACTACACTATTGGCGGCTTCTCCCTCTATTTTATGGTGAGCATTATAGAGATGCCGCTCATTATAGGAATCATCCAATGACACAGAGGATCCATGTGGGTGGTCAATCCAATGATTGGAATCATCATCGCTGAACACTGAATTTTTATATCAATCTATTTTTCTTGATTAAGTTATAATAGGATGCACCATCCATAACTTTATTGGGTATAAGCAGTGCAATCACATTTTTATGATACTTATATTCCTCCTCCAGGGCACTACACACACACTCTCTCTTCAATTTGAAATGAAAAGTACACACTAAATACTGAAGCCTGGAAAGATGTTCAACATAGTCCAGCTGTCATGAATCCTAGATTGAATGCTTATAATGTACTGAGGGAAATTATTCACAGCCTGGACATTGAAACATTTAAGATGAATTATTAACCACACTCTCACAACCCCATAACAACAACCCATACATATAAATAATGTCAATGAGAATTATTTAAAATGAAGTGCTCAGTGCAGATAAATCCAAAAATGTAAATCCCAGAAGTGAAAATGTGACACCAAAAAAAATTGTGCTCTTCCTCTCTTCCACAATTTAGGTGTGCAGCTCACTCACCATAAATTCATGACCCCTATTACAGGAAGTCACACAGCACCTTATTTGTCCCCAACTGGCAGGTACTCACATTTGGCTCTGGAATCCGTCTCTCTATTTCATCCAATATCCAAAATAGGATCCCGTACACATGGATAAGTGGACACCAGAATATACTTTAATGGTGCTCCTGCACCTCTAAAATACTCTCTCTCTCTCTCTCTCTCTCTCTCTCTCTCTCTATATATATATATATATATATATATATCAATCACATGTAGAGAAGGAAAGAGGAGACTCTTATAGTGTAGTATGTTAAATTTAATGAGTAAAGAGATTAAAATTGCTTTTATATTAAGTTCAGACATTAAACTGAAAGTGAAAACTGTGCTCCAAACAGTGGAAGTGATATGTCCCGGAAGTCCACCCAATGCGTTTCATCAGCAACATCTGATGTCATCAGGGGACCCCTGATGATGTCAGATATGAAACCATTTTACTTTTCTGCATGTAGGATATTTTCTTGTTGAAGCTGCAGCTAGCATAAACAGCATGCCTGCCTTGTTAAATGCTGACAATTACAGTATAAATATTTGAATGCTAATTTTGAAAAAATCACCGGTTTTTCTGCAAAATAGAAACTTTGGAAATGGAGAAAATAGAGTTAAAAATATTTAGAATCTCTGTCAAGTACCTGAAAGAAATCCTGTCTTAGTGACCACCTTAACTTGGACAACAACAAAGACCTTTCTTCACTCCTCATGAAAACCCTATAATTTACTAAAAAAAAAACTAGTGTTCTATGTCTTCACCACTCTAAAACAAAGGAAATGTTTCAAGCTGCTGTATACTTTATTATTTAATTATAAAATAAAATATGTTTTCACATTTACAATCCTATCAGAGATTTTATTAATAAAGAAATCTAATGTTTTTTAGATATTCTTCAAAAACTGCCTGCTCAGATAAATATCAGAGAGTATGCTAAATACTCTGCCAAAATAAATTTCATTCATTAGGGAAGTGGATTTTTATGCAATGCTTATTTAAATGAAGCAAAAAGATTAATGCTGCGCATGGACTGTAAATTAACTTGCTACTGTTCCCCTTTGAAATTAAAAGACATAAATAATGTTGATTTTAAAGACATAGTTATTTTGGTATGTCAATATATTTATCTCAGTAAAAATTGCATAGTAAAATACAACCCTATGCATAGTTAGTAAAAGCGATTAATACAATTTTCTTCTTGAGAGCTCATTAGTAAATTGTTGAACAGACTACATTTTGGAAGCATTGATAATACAACAAGGATTCCAAAAATGCTAAAATGGCAAACAGTCCCTAATTCTACAAGTCAGATTATTAAAGCCACTTATGTTAAAATGTGTGTTCTAACACAAAAATGTAACATTGATACGGTGGGCTCAATTCATGAAACGTTATCTACCGCTTTAATATCAGTGGTAAAATAGCTCATCGCGTTTTTTCAATTTTTTTTGTGTGCAATTCACTAAAAAACACTACTAGAATACTACATGCCCTATTTCTTAAAGTGATGTGGTATTTTATTGAAAACGCATGGTATTTTGACGTCAGCACCTGCTGGCATCCTTAACAACGAGTAAAAAGCTTGGTTGTTAAGGAGATGACACCCGCCAGCATCCTTAACAGCCAGTAAATAGATGGTTGTTAAGGAGCTGGTACCTGCCACATCCTTAACAATTATGACAGAGATTTCCCACTGACAGCAGAATGTAAACAAAAGAAAACCCAGCAAATGTATTAAAAAAAGTGTTGAGTTACCCCCAATCCATGCCAGGTGCTTCTGACTCACCTTAAGGGCCAGAGTGTGCTGGGTCGATGATGTCACAAGGGGGCGGGGTCACCCAATGAGCTCACCAGATGACCCGCCCCTTCGTTTATTTAGCAGTGGGTGGGACGCAGAGCTTTCAGTTGACGGGAGTCAAAGTAAGATGTGGATTTTTTTCCTCATGCAGGTCAGCGGGCAGCGTTCATTGTAATTGACATGTAGTTGTAACGGACATTTATTTAGATTTTTCCTTTCATTTACTTATTCACATGGGGGGCCAGGATCTGGGGGCCCCTCTTTTAAACCCCAGCATGCCCAGAACCACTGGGCCAGGGTTGTGGGGAAGAGGCCCTTATTTTTGTCAACATGGGGACAAGGTGATTTGGGGGAGGAGTTCCCCATAAACACCTCACTTATGTTGACAGGATTTGGCCTGGTATGGTTCGGGGGCGATTGCTCATCCCCCCTTTTCTGGCATGTCGTGATGCATGCTCGGATAAGGGTCTAGTATGGATTTTGGGGGGGACCTCATGCCATCATTTTTTTTTATTTTTGTCACAAGGTTCCCTCCAAAATACATACCAGACCTGAAGGGCAAAGAAACATTCTCTCTTTATAATTCAGTTGATACATTTTAATTGTTACAATCATGTAATTAAACATTTTGATATATTTATATCATATATATTTATATATTGGAGTATTGTGTAAGTTGTACCTCAAAAACCCCGCCTGAAAGCTTTTTAGTATTCAGTGATTATTAATATATAAGGAAAGCACCACAGTTTAAAAGCCAACATAGCTTAGTTTTGTTGCCACAAGATTAGAAGTACACAGTCGTCTAAGATGTCTTTGTATCATTAGCAGTACACTTCACTGGAAACATCTGAAGAGGCATTGACATACTTTCAGCCATATAGTATATGTTATTATAGTGAACTTGAAGCGAATAGTACAAAATAATCCAAACCAATTGAGAAAGGTGACATGGTGTAATTTTGTTGTTACACAGACACAAACTGCATCCTTCAAATTTAAAGGTAAAGTTGATTTTTCTTTCACAAAATTTTTATGAACTTTTGCAATTTATAATAGATACAGAAATACTGAAAACCAACAATGGCATACGACAAATGCAAGTTTCAGTGTTTCACAGATATGATGCACCACATCATAGGTTAGAGGCAGTTCAGGCATTGGGTAAGAAAGAAGGGGAAAGGGAGGATGTGGATGGGGGAGGCGGTGTAGGAGATGGAATGATTGGCATAAAAGAGTAACAGGAGAGGCACAGTGAAAGATCTCCAGGGGGAGGGCTGTGCGGGGGGGGGGGGGGGGTTGAGGGGCTACAGTGCCTTGAAAAAGTATTCATACCCCATTTTTTCAAATTTTGTCACGTTACAACCAAAAACGTAAATGTTGTAATGGGACAACATTTACAAAGATAGATGGAGCCAAATACAGGTCAATTTTAGAAGAAAACCTGCTAGAGTCTGCAAAAGACTTGAGACTGGTGCGGAGGTTCACCTTCCAGCAAGACAGCGACCCTAAACATACAGCCAGAGCTACAATGGAATGGTTTAGATCAAAGCATATTCATGTGTTAGAATGGCCCAATCAAAGTCCATACCTAAATCCAAATGAGAATCTGTGACAAGACTTGAAAATTGCTCTCCACAGACACTCTCCATCAAATCTGACAGAGCTTGAGCTATTTTGCAAAGAAGAATGGGCTAAAAGGGCACTCTCTATATGTGCAAAGCTGGTAGAGACATCCCCAAAAAGACTTGTATCTTTAATTTCAGCGAAAGGCGGTTCACAATTATGTGTTGGTCTATCACATAAAATCCCAATAAAATACATTGACATTTTTGGTTGTAACATGAAAGAATTTTGGAAAATGTTAAGGGGTATGAATACTTTTCCAAGGCACTGTAAGTGAGTCAGAAAGCAGGGCACCTCAGATAATCAAAGACTGGAAATTGAAGGCCGGTGAAAATTGTATTTCTACCCATTTTTTTCAAGTTTGGTTTAATTTGTCTAGTTTGTTCCCCTGAAAAGCAGTTAATATGTTGAAAAACATTGTTTGAGTGTTCCTATTTTTAGCTGACTAAAGGATATTGAGGTTGTCTCCCAAGCTTTGACAATAATCCTCAGGATTACTAGGCAAGAATCTACCAAAGACTGCAAGACATCATTTTACATCTGCTATCTAGGAATAATCAAAGAACTATGCCAGAGAGGGAAGCAGGGAGCAATTAAGAGCTTTCAACTGCCCCTATACACAATTACTGTTAGATGAATAAACTGGATCAATTTAAACTGATGAAGGAAAAAATTTAGTTACCAAGGCTTGTTTCATGCTATTGATAATATCATTGCCTTTTTAAAAATGTGGCTACAGATGTGTGCCTCATTGGGATTAGTAAGCAGGTACTTAGCCGTCTACATGGTAATAAACAGTTACCTCAAATATTTTTATTGTTATTATTTTTTTATATCATTATAAGTTGACAGTAGCTCAATATATTGCTAACTTTCTCAGTGTCTAAAACACGCTAACATTGTAATGTTGTAGAAAAATTGGTGCCTATTTTATGTCATGTAAAAGTACAAACATGTGCAGAAATAAAAATTAACACACTTAAAGTTTTGAGGTCTACTTTACAAGTATGCATGAATAACTTTACAGGTATGCATGAATAAATTACTGACATGTCACAATATGCAGCAACATTAAAATGTATTTTTTTGAAGCTGTACCTTTTTATTATTAACCACTTGACCTCCGGAAGATTTTTCCCCCCTTCCTGACCAGGCAATTTTTTTGTGATATGGCACTGCATTATTTTAACTGGCAATTCTGAGGTCATGCGACGCTGTACCCAAAAAAAGTATGTCCTTTTTTCACACAAATAGAGCTTTCTTTTGGTGGTATTTGATAACCTTTGTGTTTTTTTTTTATATGCCAAATTTGACAATTTGGAAAAAAACAAAACAATATTTTTTACTTTCTGCTATAAAACATATCCAATCAAAAAAAAAAAACGCGCGGGGCGCGCTGTGATCACGAGTCTCTGAGACTCGGGTGATCAGGGATCCGAGTAAGGGGTGCCACCCGGCCCCTTACCATGTGATGGGGTGGGTCCCCGGCCCCTTACCATGTGATGGGGTGGGTCCCGGCCCCTTACCATGTGATTAGCTGTCAGCCAATGACAGCTGATCACATGATGAAAACAAAACCCTGCTGACAGCGGAGGAGAAAAAAAAAAGCTGATCACCGGCTCATTTTAAAGGGACATCGGTCCCGAAAAGTCAGAGGCAATTATGCCTCATGTAATGCCCGCAAGTGCCACCTGTCAATGCCCATAACTGCCACCTGTTAATGCCCATAAGTGCCACCTGTCAATGCCCATAAGTGCCACCTGTCAATGCCCCCAAGTGCCACCTATCAATGCCCACAAGTGCCACCTATCAATGCCCACAAGTGCTGCCAATCAGTGCCACCTAAAAGTGCTACCTATCAGAGTAACCTATCAGTGCCCATCACTGCCACCCATCAGTGCCCATCACTGCCACCTATCAGTGCCCGTCACTGCTGCCTCATCAGCATACATCAATGAAGGACAAAAATTACCCATTTAACATTTTTATAACAAAATAAAAAAAAAAAACATTATTTTTTTTTTAATTCTGTCTTTTAAATTTTTTTTAACAAAAAATAAAAATCGCAGAGGTGATCAAATACCACCAAAAGAAAGCAATTTTTTTGGGAAAAAATGATAAAAATTTGGGTACAGTGTTGTATGACTGCGCAATTGTCATTCAAAATGCGACAGCGCTGAAAGCTGAAAATTGGTCTGGATAGGAGGGGGGTTTAAGTGCCCAGTAAGCAAGTGGTTAATTTTAGGTCAATATGTATTCTGCTACATATTTTTGGTTAAAAAAAATCCCAATAAGTGTATATATTGATTGGTTTGCGCAAAAGTTAGACCTATATAAACTATGGGATATATGTATTTTTTTACTAGTACTGGTGGTGAACAGCAGCTTACTGTGATGGACATTCTGACACTAATTGACACTTTGGGGGAGGAGTCTAGTAATGGAGCTGGCTAGGAGCATCCTGTCTCCGATCCCCTCCAATGGAATAGCCCTAAGCCTCCTATGCCTTGGTCCGCCCCAGACCTGATTCAAACACTCGGCCTGTGTTGCACTTTTTTCTGACCTGGTGTGAACCGGGGTGAGTGGATGTCCTAGCGCAGAGCGTGGATCATGGATGGAAGAGGTGATTCCCTTCCCATTGGTCCCATCTCTCCCCCTTCTTGCTGGGACGCAAGCTGCTGCGTAGTGACAGGGGGAGAACATAAAGTGCTTGGGGAGATTGTGGAGACGGGGCTGAAGTGGACTGGAGGTGGCTTGAAGCACTGCGAGCAGGGATTGCAGATAGCTGGATAGCGGATTGCTGGCAGGACTCGGAGGTGACCGGAGAGAGCGAGAGGAGGTAGAGGCTCTCGGGCACTCAGTTGCTCGGAGATAGTTGGCGGTAATTGGGAGGAGAATGGAAATGGCCGAATAGAGCTGAGTGGAAGCCTCTGAGCAGAGAGAGCAGAGAGAGCATTCCACAAAAACCCCATGGGGCAGAGACGTGCCCCCCTTCACTGTCAATAGCTAGGAGGAATTCGGGAGGAAGCAGATTGCTATCTGGAAAGCTTGAAAAAATAAATAAATATAAAAGGAAATGAGAATATACAGAAGAAAGTGGGAGTGAGGCGTACACCTTGTATACCTGTCTCTTGCATATACAGCATGTGTGGTATATAAATGCATATGAAGGCATATTTTGAATAGACTGTTGGCTCTGCATACACAGCATACCAAAGTGCATACGATGTGGCCCGAAGAATCTGCATTTTTCCTTCTTTGATATAATTTGAATTCTCCTATGTATATGATGAGTCTTAAGAGTGCTGCGTGTTTTGTGGGCTCAGCAGCCACCATGAAGAGCTGATTACCGGGAGGAACAGGACAAAGATTATATAAAGGTACTAAGACTCTAGGGACTAAAGGTTTATGGTGATTATTAGTTAAAAATAGACGCCGGCGAGAGAAAAAAATCACCACCCCACCACGTATTTTGTTTTGGTCCTTATATTGCCATACCCCTGGATAATCTGTATTAAAATACAGGCCCCCAAAGAAAAAAGGAAATAAATAAAAGGGAAAAACATGAGGGGGAAGTCGGCAAGAGGAGGAGCAGTTGTAAAATCACCCCGTTCTAGCTTAAGCCCCGGTTCTATGAATACATTTGTAATCCAAGGAGGGAATGGAGATAAGCAAATAACAGAAAAACAACAAAGTACTAAAGGGCGCCAAATTCAAACAAAGGAAAAAAAAGAGAAAAAAGGCCAGAACAAAATATCTCTAGAAATAAGTACACTTTCAGTATCCTGAATAGAACAAGATTTTGACCTAGATCTGGAGGTAGGGAAAGATGAGGAACAACAGGGGAAAGCCCAATTGCCAACAAAAATTGATTTGGAAACTATGTTTGCGGCCTTGGAAAATTCCCAAAAAATAGAAATGTCAATAATCCGCAAAGATCTGGGACATACAGTATCTCACAAAAGTGAGTACACCCCTTACATTTTTGTAAATATTTTATTATATCTTTTCAGTGACAACACTGAAGAAATAGCACCTTGCTACAATGTAAAGTAGGGAGTGTAAATGTGCTGTCCACTCAAAATAACTCAACACAGCCATTAATGTCTAAACCCCTGGCAACAAAAGTGAGTACTCCCCTAAGTAAAATAAATGTCCAAAAAAACAGTTTGCTGAAGACAAGCAGACTAAGGACATGGATCACTGGAACAATGTCCTGTGGTCTGATGAGACAAAGATAAACTTATTTGGTTCAGATGGTGTCAAGCGTGTGTGGAGTACAAAGACAAGTGTGTCTTGCCTATAGTACAGCATGGTGAGAGTCTGGGGCTGCATGAGTGCTACCGGCACTGGGGAGCTACAGTTCATTGAGGAAACCATGAATGCCAATGTGTACTGTGACTTACTAAAGGAGAGCATGATCCCCTCCCTTCAGAGACTGGGCCGCAGGGCAGTATTCCAACATGATAACCACTCCAAGCACACCCCCAAGACAACCATTGCCTTGCAAAAGAAGCTGAGGGTAAAGGTGATGAACTGGCCAAGCATGTCTCCAGACCTAAACCCTATTGAGCATCTGTGGGGCATCCTGAAATTGAAGGTGGGGGAGCGCAAGGTCTCTAACTTCCACCAGATCCGTGATGTTGTCATGGAGGAGTGGAAGAGGACTCCAGTGGCAACCTGTGAAGCTCTGGTGAAATCCATGTCCAAGAGGGTTGAGGCAGTGATGGAAAATAATGGTGGCCACAAAAAATATTGACACTTTGGGCCCAATTTGGACATTTTCACTTAGGGGTGTACTCATTTTTGTTGCCAGTGGTTTAACCATTAATGGCTGTGTGTTGAGTAATTTTGAGGGTACGGCAAATTTACACTGTTACACAAGCTGTACACTCACTACTTTACATTGTGAGATACTGAATGCTTACAAGAGTAGAGGAAGTGGAAAAAAAAACGGACTGCCACACAAATATAATAAAAGAATTAAAAGGAGAAATAAAATCTTTAAAATAGAACAGGAACAGACTTATAGGTTAAAAGACCAAGAGAACAGAGACAGAGAAAAATGTAAGACCACGAGGCCTTCCCAAATCCACCCAGACAGAAGATTTAACAGAAATAATAAGGACAATTATTACCACAATACTCGGTAAAGAAGAAACAAATCCAATAAAAATGGAAAGAGCCCACAGATTAAGAAGACGGAAAGTAATTCCGATGGAGAGCCCAAGAGACATTATAGTTAGATTTAAAATTGGGAGGAGAAAAAACAAATATGGGGAAACATAAGGGGTAAGTCACTAATTAGATTTGAGGAAAAGACTTTACAAATCTTTCAGAAACTTTCACAAGAAACTTTAAGAAGAAGGACATTAAAGCCCCATACACACGCTCGGACAATCCGCGGACCAGGTCGGTCGGATTTTGTCCGACGTACTTTGTCCGATGTTGGTGTTGCGTACACACGGTCGGACTACGTTGTCGGAATATCCGGTCTGGAAGAACGTCGTGACGTAAGTCGTCGTCCACGAGATTACAAAAGGGAAGTTCAGCACCACGTCAGGCACCCGTTGGGCTCCTTCTGCTGATCCCGTGTTTATCGAGAGTTAGTGGAAGTTTGGTGACTTAAGATTCGCGCTTCTCAGTTTTCTGACTCAGATCGTTACTGCTCTTCAGTTTGTGCTTGTCGTGCGTATCTGTTTATTAGTGCGTGTAGTCAGTTCGCATTTGTTGGTCATTGCGGCCTATATCTTGATATAGGACGCTTTGATTTGCACTGCTTATTGTCTGCTCGTTGCTGGTATTCAGTTCGTTCTTTCAGGCCTTGCTGTTTATCGGTGCTTTCTGTTTGTCCGTTCTGACCAGCCGACCTTTTGTGACCTTCTGAGCGATGTTTCCCGTGCGTACTCGTCGCCGAGTTCGTGCTGTACGCGGAATTGGTGTCGGGCTTTTAGCTTTGACCCAAGACCCGTCCATGAACAGAGTGACGAGGAGTATGTGGACCAAGAATTGGTTGCTTCAGCGTGACCAGTTCTCGCACATGCCTTTGCTTCGTGAGATCCGGGAGAATAATCCTGATGATTTCAGGAACTTTCTCAGGATGACGGACCCCGATTTTCACCGTCTTTTGGCTTTGCTGACCCCCCTTTATCAGCCGGCAGGATACCTGCATGAGACAAGCCATTACTCCGGAGCAGAGGCTTGTTGCCACGTTGAGGTACTTGGCGACAGGGAGAAGTCTTCAGGATTTGAAGTTCTCTTCAGGTATCTCTCCCCAGGCCCTGGGACTCATTATTCCAGAGACCTGTTCTGCCATCATTCAGGTCCTGCAGGAGGACTATATTAAGGTAACATTTCTACTTGACTATTCCCTTCTATGTATGCTCTGTTTGCTAATGTCTTGTATTTTTGACCTCCTTCCCTAATTACCATGATTGCAATATGTTCTAATATGCTGTGCCCCTTTTCTCCTTCATGCATTTTTCCCTTCACTTACCTCACCAGCATGCTCTTCTGCCCCAATAGACACCTATGGCCTAGTCACTTAATCAATGTCTTTTGTCTGCTGCATAGTATTGTTTGTCCCCAAACACCCCCTAAAATATGCACAAATGTTTGCTGTGTGGTTTACTTCATGTAGAGCCCTTTTTTTTTTTTGTTTTTGGTGGGGGGGGGGGGGCAAACTCATTATGAACCCCCTCCCCCAACTGCTCTGTCAGATGGTACCAATCCTCTATCTGCTGCCTTTCCCAAGGTCAATACACACTATCTACCTACCTCTTTATAGTGGGCATCTTTACGGATGAATTCTGCAAAGCATGTAGTGCAATGGCTGCCTCCATACTTTCCATTTCCTCTTTTTTTGTCTTCTTTCCCTCCTATTAGCTTTCTTGGTAATTTAAGAATGTCACAATGTGCCTGCCCTTTTTTTTGGGGGGGGGGGGGGGTTGAACTGTTATTTGATCTTTCCTGGGGGCTGCCAATAGTGTTAAGTGAGGGTCTGGCCAAACTAGCACACATTATTGAGCCATTTGGCAATCAATTAAGTGCAGAGGGTTACCTGTACCCCCCCCCCCCCCAAAACCCTAGTTAGTGCCAATGGCCCATCAGAAGTGGGGGGATTGATGGGGGGTGAGTCATCTGTGAAGGGGACCCTCTACTTTTCTGTGCAAATACTTTCCAGCCTCCAATTTTATACAATGCTCTTGTTCCAAGATGTTGATTGTCTAATCTGCTTGCAATGTTTAAGTGCAAAGTGACTAATTTTTTTTTCTTGTTTCACTCCACAGTTCCCTTCCACGCCACAGGAATGGCAGACTGTGGCCTCCCACTTTGCCAGCCGTTGGGACTTTCCTAACTGCGGAGGGGCAATTGATGGGAAACACGTCCGCATCGTCCCACCGCCCAACTCGGGGTCCTACTATTATAATTATAAAGGGTTTAATAGTGTAGTGATGTTGGCGGTGGTGTCGGCAACATACGAGTTTATGTATGTGGACGTGGGGATGAACGGCCGGATATCGGATGGTGGGGCCATTACGCACACGGAGTTCTACTGGCGTCTCCAAAGTGGCAGTCTGTGCTTGCCACCTCCAGAGGAGAATGCCGAAGGACTCCCCTTCGTCTTTGTCGCAGATGAAGCGTTTGCGTTGACTCCCCATGTGATGAGGCCGTTCCCGATGAGGACCCTCACCCCGGACCAGAGGGTCTTCAACTACAGGCTGTCCAGAGCCAGAAGAGTGGTGGAGAACACTTTTGGCATCCTGGCCAGCCGCTTCCGCCTGTTCCTGACGGCATTTAACTTGGCGGAATACAAACTGAACCACATAGTTCTTGCCTGTTGCATATTGCACAACTTCCTCAAAAGACATAACAGGAACTATGTGGTGCCCGTTGGCCCAGATGTGGAGGGCCCTCCAAATGCGGACCTCACAGCCCTTCGAGTGGCACGTCCAGGCTTGACCCCTCTAAATGCCCGTGTGGTCCGGGACCAATATATGGAGTACTTTGTGGGTAGGGGGGCCATTGCTCTGCCTGACGATGTGTGAGAGGCATTTTTTAATAAATCAGATATTTTAACCAACCTATGATTTCTTGTCATTTCAGTCTTCTTTTTAGCTTATTTTACCTTGACATTTTTTCCCTTTGCCTTCGACAGTGGGAATGCACTTTCTGGGCGAAAGGAGGTAACAGTCTCTTCTTCCCAAAAAGATTATTCTCATGTTGTGTGTTTGATACCTAATCTTTGGTCTAGAGAAGGTTTGTCCTGCATAACTGACACCCAAAATACTCCTTTTCATCACCAGGTCTGACATGTGTGTATTCAGAAAAATGCTGTGCTCCGTGTTTTCGTACAAAGCACTGTGGGTGTCATTTACATAAGTCAAATCCGCTATGCTCTACAAGTGCATTGAAAAAGTTCCCTGGGAAAGGAATTTGCAGTGCCAAGTGGATTTGCCTTTAGTAAATAACACCCATTGCCCCCCATATCCTTTACATTTGACATACATAATGCATTGTGTTTTTTAAATAAGGAAGCCACACATTTAGAAAAATAAAAAAGTTTACTTGGAAAACTTTCACAAGTGCGTTTACAATCTTCACGCCAAAACTGACAACATCTTGGTTATTTACAACATTGTTTACAAACATTCCGCAATTGGTAAAACCAGGCATGGAGCTAACCAGAACCTATGAACTAGGAAAGTTCAACTTTGTAAAGTGAAGACAAGATCAGACATGACTATATGTTCAAAGTGTGTTTGATCTTGCCTTCATCACATGGGGGGGTCACCCCCGAAAAGTGGAAATTTGGAACATGCACACAATTTGGGTCTGAAAATGGTCATTAGATGGTAAAACACATGCCTAGAAGCTTCAAAAGTGCCATTTTCCATCATGGGGATGAATGGACGTTTTTTGGGGGTGCAACCCCATCACCACAACCACTTTCGTATTTCGTAAAGTGTTTTCACCCCCAAAAAAAACTTTGGCATTCATCCACCATGATGGGAGCTAGCACATGTGGACACAATGTGTGCATGTTCCAAATTTCAAACAGTTTTTAAGTTGCAAATGTGTTCAGAAGCTGGCACAAATGTGTGTTAATTACTTGGTGCGTTTTCATATTTTTCCTAAAACATCAATGATGTTCTTCAATTTTTGTTGAACATCATTGATGTTTTGCTTTATGTAATCTAGATCTCGATTGCAGACCATTATCTCTCCGATGAGTACGTGGGCACTCTCTGTGGTAAAGTGCGATTTTTCTTCCACAACATCCACGTCACCTAAAAACCACAAACAAACAAAAATGGGGTGTTGGAAATGAGGCAGCCATACATGGATTAGCTTACCAGTAGCTGTGTTCTCCAACACTCACCTGTTGTGGTGACAATTTCTCCAAGTTCGATGATCTCTCCTTCCTCCTCCTCCTCCTCCTCTGCTTCTGCTCTTTCCCCTTTTTTGGGAGGTGTTGGTTTGGGGGTTTCCTCAGACGGCCCAAGTTTTCTCTCCCCTATGAGAATGTACAAAAGGAAGATTTAGCAACACAATCTATTGAGGGCAGAAATAGGAAATGACAAACATTGCTTGAAAGTGACGGACACTATTTTAGTTTGGCCAGTTACAAATGTCAACTACATGAATGTAGTCACTTTGTAAAGGTGCTAAACTGACTAGCTTTTTGGTAGAAGTTTGTGTGATGGAGACCCCCCTCTAGTATCCACTGGAGCACATGTGTGGAAAAGCCTACTAAAAAGGGGGTTTGGGTGTCCCAGCACTAGTGCTCTCGAGTCCAGATGGGTAAACAGCTACTGGGTGACCTCTCCTTTACATTGAATAAATTGGCTTTACATTCTGGATGACATTTCTAGGGAGAACAAACTTCCTTTCCCCCAAAAAAACACCAAACATCGTATTATAAGTGGCCGAACGTTCGAGGTTGCGTACGATCGAATGGACACACACACGACCATGACAGTGGCAGAAAGATCGAGGCTGAGGACGATCGAATGCACAGACGAACATGAAAGTGGCCATTTTGGAATGTACAACTTTGTAAAAATCAAACCACATGGAGCAGTATGCAAGCAAGAAATCAAACACAAAACACAACTACTTACTTTTTTGAAGAATTCGCTTGATCTTTCTGTACTGATCGGCCTCCCTCAGTTTCAGGTCTGACCAGCGTTTCCTCAGTTGCTCCTTGGATCGTTGTACCCCAAAATGATTGTACAGCCTCCTCACAACTTTAGACATGATCTTGGCCTTGCGGACATTGGGGTTGAGGTAAGGCCCATACTTCCCATCATAGTCGCTCCTCTTCAATATGTCCACCATCTCCAACATTTCTCCAAATGACATATTGGAGGCCTTGAATTTCAGGCTCCGGGATCGGGACGTTTGTGCCTCCGGACTTTCCTCGTCCACCTCCTCGTTGGGGGGATATTTGGGGCGCACCTGCTGTGTCCCCGCCATGTGCTCTCCCCACTGCGCCGTAAAGAGAAGGGGTGGGGAATAGACGAGAAAGATCGTCAGGGGCGGGCGGAGTTTGACGCATGCGCACTGTATATAAAACGTCACACGCCTGTGTTGTAGCCACGATCTGGGAGACGAGGGGAGAGAAAGCTCACGCACGAGACGATCGCTACAAACGAAGGTACAATTTGACGTTGGTACATAACTAGCCTAGACTGATTATAACTTGAGGCTTCATTATGGAGAAGATTAGGAGAGTTTAGGCTGACATTATTTATATTGTTTTGTGTGGCGTTGTGTCTTGCAGAGGTGATGGATGCCTTCTACGACGTGAGCTTTCTCCCCCACTTTATTGATAAATACCGGCAATTCCCCCTCTTATGGCAGGCGAAACACAGGGATTATAGCAACAGACCAAAGAGGTACGCAGCCCTGCTGAAACTTGTGGCGTTTGTAAAGCCTACCCTGCCCATGGCAACCGTGGCAAACTTAAAAGTTAAGATCACCAACATGAAGACTACCTATTTCCGGGAGCGCAATAAGGTCCTGAAGTCACAAGCATCTGGAGCTGCAGCAGCTGATGTCCATGTCCCCACGCTCTGGTACTATGAGAGGCTCCACTTTCTCAAAGACCAGGCTACTGTCAGGAAGTCACTCTCGACTCTTCCTTGCACGCGTCCTTCCACGCACGCCACCCCGCGTGAGGCTTCCGAGGACCAACCTGGGCCTTCCAGTATGGAAGATGTGCAGGTGCCCAGCTTGTTCCAGGTATAGTAGTTTTGTAACCAGTTTGGGGAATAATGAATGATGTTCAGTTAATTCAGGATCCCCAATTGCTTATTTCCTAACGTGATTGACATATCAACAGACAGTGGTGTGGGAGACATTTTTGGGAAGAATCTAAACTGCAGGGCTGAGAATTGTATGGTTTTGTATTTGAAAACATTTTGCACCAGTCACTAGATGAGAATTGTGTGTGTTTGATGAACAAATAACTGAAACTATGTCCCTTTTTCATACACAGGAAGACCTCAGCCAGGAGGTGGCTGTGGAAGGTGGCAGTCAGGAGGAGGCAGGGGGTAGTGGCAGCCAAGAGGGGGGTAGGCGTAGGAGCCTGACTGTCTCCCAAGTCTCTCCCCTCCGCCTTCCCTACAGAAGGGCGAAAAACATGGGGGAGGTGGGAGAGTCAGCGCTCCAGCTGATCAGAGATGCCTCAGCCTCCCTCTATGCCACACCCACCTACGAGGAGGCCTTTGCCTCCTTGGTTACGAGTAAATTTACGGGTATGGAGGCGGGGCAACGCAGCATGTGTGAGGAGGTCATCCTCAAAATACTAAATGAGGGGATGGCTGGGGAGATGACTCCCCTCACACATGTTTGCGAGAGTGACCTTGCTCCGCCTCCTCCTCCTCCTTCTGCCACCCCACCAGCACCAGCACCACGGCGTGGAAGGAAGCGTACAAGGAAGACAAGAGAGTGATGACCTTGATTCAGTCTGGTCTGAGAGAAGATGGAGCCTCTCGTAGGACCAGAGCCTGGGGACCTAGATGGCATCTGCTGCAGTTCCGGATGTTTTGGACTTCAGGACCAGATTGCGCTCCCTTATTATTTAGATAGGTACTCTTCATGCCCCCAATTGTTTAAGTCTGTAAAATGATGGCTGCCATGGGTGTCCAAGGCTTTGCAAATTCCCCAAGTTTCAGCATGGCTGCGTTCCTCTTTGGTTTGTTGCTGAGACCTAAATAAAGGTTTTTTTGATTTGAAATAATCATTGCCTATTGTGTTTTACTTTTCTACAATGACAGTTTTTCTTTGAGTAGGCAAGTACATTTCACTAATCCTAAAGTAGAATTAACAAGGGGCACCAACAACAAACAAACTCCTAGTAAATTTAAGCAAGAAATACAAATGTTAATAATGTGGTTTTGCTAATTTGAGACATACAACCCCCCTCCAAAAAAAAAAAAAAATTCTCCTTCAAATATGTATTCCCCAAAAACAAAAAAAAAAAAGAAAAATCATGGTAAAAAAATAACAAAGATTCTATTACGTTCTGAGTAAAAAAAAACATGTAGTGTATAAATGCTGCAAAGTAATAAAGAAGTAAGTTTGTGAGAAGTGCGGGTGAATAGGAGCAGCTAAAAGATGTCATTCTTGTTGCATTGTAAAGAAAAAGAGAATGCGCTGCATTAAAGACATTTTAACATTGCAGCGTGACGAATGTGCTGTGTCGATTAGGA
Source organism: Lithobates sylvaticus (assembly GCA_028564925.1). Classification (NCBI taxonomy): domain Eukaryota; kingdom Metazoa; phylum Chordata; class Amphibia; order Anura; family Ranidae; genus Lithobates; species Lithobates sylvaticus. The sequence goes on from CM053029.1 coordinate 441,839,058, forward strand.
AAGGTAGTTTTACCTGACCGAGCGCTTCCGTCACAGAATTTCTTCTGAGCATGCGTAGCACTTTGTCCGTCGGACAAGCGTACACACGCTCGGATTTGGTGTGATCGGACCGGGTTGACGGCAAATCTTTCCAGCTGGAGATAAGACTTTGTCCGACGGACAAACCGACGAACACTGTCCGATGGTGCATACACACGGTCTGATTTTTCAACAACCTTGTCCGATCGGACCAAATCCATGAAAAAGTCCGACCGTGTGTATGGGGCTTAAGGGGTAGAAGATTTGGGGGGGAGGGGGTGGTTGTTCGGACGTTCAGTGAACAACGAACATTATGCGGTGCTCGCGGGAAATTCGAAAGCTGGGGAACCCCGTTAAAGTCTATGGGACACTAAGATGAAAAAACAAAAGTGCTCATTTTAAAGGCTTATATCCAAGTTATTGTCATAAAAAGTGTCTGGGGACTTCCCCAGGGGACATGTATCAATGCAAAAAAAGTTTTATGGCAGTTTTTTCGGGAGCAGTGATTTTAATAATGCTTAAAGTGAAACAATGAAAATGAAATATTCCTTTAAATATCGTGCCTGTGGGGTTTCTATAGTATGCTTGTAAAGTGGTGCAGTTTTCCCCTTGTTTGTAACAATACCACAGCAAAATGACATTCCCGAACCAATAATTTTGAAAAAAATTGCGTGGGGTCCACCCAAAGGCCCTTAAGGTCTGGTATGGATTTTAAGGGGAACCCTGTGCCAAAATAAAAAAAAAAATGGTGTAGAGGTCCCCCCAAAATCCATACCAGACCCTTATCCGAGCACGCAGCCTGGCAGGCCGCAGGAAAAGAGGGGGGGATGAGAGAGTGGCCCCCCTCAAATCATACCAGGCCACATGCCCTCAACATGGGGAGGGTGCTTTGGAGTAGCCCCCCAAAGCACCTTGCTCCCATGTTGATGGGGACAAGGGCCTTATCCCCACAACCCTTGCCCAGTGGTTGTGGGGGTCTGCAGGTGGGGGGCTTATCAGAATCTGGAAGCCCCCTTTAACAAGGGGACCACCAGACCCCGGCCTTCCCCTTTGTGAATTGGTAACAGGTACATTGCACCCCTACCCTAAAATACAGGAGACACTTTATTAAAAAGTCCTTTATTAAAAAATAAAAAAAATAAAAATGTCCTGTGATGTAGATCCATCTCACGCCGCCCGATGAGCCGAAAAAAGAAAAAAAAAAGCAGCAACAGCCCTGCCTCCATGGGAGGCTCCCGACGAGTGACGCTTCTTCTCGATGACAGCTGTTATATAGCTGAGGGCGCGCAGGGCGGGGCCACTCGGTGATGTAAACAGACGACCCCGTCTTCCTCTGACATCACGTGGCGTCAGAGGGGGGGGGCGGGATCACCCGTTTACGTCACCGGGTGGCCTTTGGGGACATGATGCTTTAGGGGGCTACTCCAAAGCACCCTCCCCATGTTGAGGGCATGTGGCCTGGATCGGTTCTTTTCCTGTGGCCTGCCAGGTTGCATGCTCGGATAAGGGTCTGGTATGGATTTTGGGGGACCCCTAAGGCATTTTTTTAAAAATTTGCCACAGGGTTCCCCTTAATATCCATACCAGACCTGAAGGGCCTAGTATGGATTTTGGGGGGACTCTCATGCATTTTTTTAAAAAAAATTTGGTTCGGGTTTCACGTTTTTTTCAATGAGTTTTATCTATATTGCGGAGACCCAACAATTCATTGCAGCCGCGATCAGTTTTAAATTATTTTTTTTTCCTTTAGAAATGTAATTTTGCTGTGGTACTGTTCTAAACATGGGAAAACTGCTCCACTTTCCAGGCATACTATAGACACCCCCCAGGCATGATATTTAAAGGAATATTTAATTTTTATTGTTTCACTTTAAGCATTATTAAAATCACTGTTCCCGAAAAAACGTTAGTTTTTAAAACTTTTTTTTGCATTGATCCCCAAACACTTTTTATGACAATAACTTGCATATACTTTTAAGCCTATTAGAGCCTCTGGCTCTAATTAGGTGCTTCAAACTCCCCCATTGGAATTCATGCATCCAGCGTCCTGCAAGGGGCTGGATGCACAAATGGGGGGCGGTGTCTGTGCACCCTTAATAGACGGACTGTTCCTGGTCTGCACTTCCCCAGATACCAGAGTCACAAGGTGGAAAGCTGCAGATGGTGGTTAGTCTGTGTTAGACATTAGACATATGCACACTGAAATATATTGTTTCGGAATTTCGTTTTCGTCTGAAAAATGTATTTATTTAGTTATTCCTCAAATTAGTTTTTATTTATTTAGTTTTTCGTTAAAAATTGCTTTCGTCCGAAAATCTAAATTAATTAAGGTCGAATCTGTCATTGAAGGCTTATGGTGTCTGTCGAATGTTCAAAGAAGATTCGACGGAGCAGCTAAACTGTACGACGCCGTATAGTTTAGCTGCTCCGTTGAATGTCTTAGAGCTTTCGACAGACACCATAAGCCAAAGATTCAACGTTTGTAAGTTTTTCGCTGCTTTGTCGAATCTTTGTCGTTTATGTTGAATGTACATAGTTCAAACAGAAAATGGACTGGTGATAGTGATCATTGATCAGACAGGTAACAAGATAGGGTATATAGAATCTATATAGAATCTCAATCTATAATAAAGAATCTATAATAATAAATCCCCCCACCACAACACTATCAACACTAGTATCACTATCAAGTTCACAACACTAACACAATAGCAGCAGATTATTATGAAAAAGTTAAAGTGGTGTTGCACCCCAAAAAAAAAAAAAATGCTTAAAATTCCTAATTTTTTTTAACTCACCTCTAAATGCCTGTTACTAGGGGGTCCCTCATAGTCTGCCTCCTTCAGTGCCCGGGCAGGTGACGTCACTTCCCCCTGGTGCAGGAAGGGCTCCCTCCCTCCTGTCAGTCATCTGGGACACGTGACATGTCCCAGATGACTGCGTGACCAATGCCGGGTACCCACAGTTGCAATGCCGGCGCCGCTGAGCGGATCGGGCGACGAGCGTAGCTTTGACCCCCCACATCGCTGAACCCTGGAACAGGTAAGTGTCCGATTATTAAAAGTCAACAGCTGCAGTATTTGTTCTGCTGCTGTGCTTAAGCTTAATTGCTAAATAATTCAGGTTCTCTGACAAACGGACCAGCTAAGATTGACTGTCTTCTGAAATGATTCAGTGTGTCAGTGTTGCCAACCCCCCGAAGTGAAATTTACTGGCAGAACGCCAAAATTTACAAACAACACCAATTTTTTACTGACAAAAAATCATGAAATTTACTGACGACTCCACATTCTTTACCGACACTGCAAAAAAGTACCTAAAACGACTGTTTTTAGTGCTAAACAGTGCAAATATCAATATTTGAACTATAAACACATAGCTAGTGCTATTAGAAATGTGTTTAAGATAAACAAAAGTCAAAAAACTGATTTCTCAATTTACATGAAGGTCAGGATACTATAACCCAGCCAGCACAGAGTTCCCCCTTACATGAGAGTCTGCAGGATGGTGACCAGAGACCACCTTCCGCAGAGTGAATACACTAATGTAAGGGGGGATTACTAATATAGGGGGGAACCTTTATATCAGTGCCCCCTTACATTATTGTATTCACTCCCCCCTTACATCAGTGACCCCCCTCAGACTGGCCTGGTCATAATGTTATGGCTCCCCATAGAAGGTACAAGTGCTGCCCATCCTGTACTCATCACCCCCACCCTCTGCAGCAGGCATGCCCTGTGATAAATAAATGAAGTGTCACTGTCATTACCACTTTCCAGGAGCTCACAATCATTCATGGGTTGCATGGAAGTCCAGCAGCATGTCTGCCCCGTGTGTAAGCCGCCTGCCCCGCCATCCTGAAGCCCAGTATACACTCGGAGGCACCCCCGCCCTCCGCACTGAGAACAAAAGCCGCCTACAGCCGCTCCTTTCCATTTAAAAATGGCACCAAGCGGCGTCATTGCGTTTCTGCGCATGCGCCGTCTGGCCGATCGCGTACGAGCTTTCCCGAGCCCGGCTGGCCTCCGAACGGTGCATGCGCAGTTGAATGGTTGGCTTGCGGCCATCTTTTTTATGGGCACCGTTGCCCGTAACGGACATTTACAGGCACCCCAAAAATGGGCTTTAATTTACGGGCTGCCCGTAAATTTACGGACGGTTGGCAACACTGCAGTCTGTGTGTCTCTCTCTGCTAGCAATCGTAAGTGAAAGTAAGTTGGCTGTACGTATAGCTATTTTACTGCTCCTCCTCTTTGGTTACAATCAGCTAATAACATTCATCATCATCATTATTTTTATTTTAGATCTAAGGTTAGGCACAATCAACCACAGGTTCTATAGACACAGATTGTTATTGTCAGCGTCATGTTGAATCTCCTATCTATAACGAACTGTTGTCGCAACGAAAATGAAAATAAAGCATTTGTTTATGTTTGATCTTTTGTTTTTCGGATTCTGCACGATAACGAAAATACCTGAAATTCGGACGAAAATGCATTTGGACGAAAACGAATGCCTATTAGATAGTGGATCAAAATGCTCTACGACAGACCAGTAGCCAGACTAAAAATAAATAATAGATTCTCAGATCAAATAAAATTGGAAAGGGGAACTAGGCAGGGGTGCCCATTGTCGCCCTTACTTTTTGCGCTAGCAATGGAGCCCCACGCAGAGCATATCAGAAAGAGCTCGGACATTACAGGATTCTGCAGGATCTCAGGAGAGGAACGCATAGCATTATATGCTGATGATATACTGCTCTTCCTGGGAGATATGGATCACTCGCTGGAGGAAGCAATGAAAGCTGTGGAGAGGTTTGGTAGTTTTACGGGCCTAGAAATCAACTGGGCAAAGTCAGAGCTCTTTCCGATAGCTAAGATGAGGGAAGGGAGGACATGGGATAATCCTAAACTAGCAGTTGTAGACTCTCTTAAATACCTAGGGATTAGGATAACAAGAGACCCCAATCAATACGTGCATAGCAATTTAATACCATTATTGGGGAAGTTCAAATTACAATTTGGAAATCTCTTCCACTGTCCAGAGCTGGTAGATGCTCATTGATAAAAATGATCTGGCTACCCCAGCTGCTGTATGTCCTTCACAACGCTCCCATATGGATCCCAAGAAAATGGTTTGACAAGGTAGAGAGCCTCTTTAGGGAACTGGTATGGAAGGGGGGACAGGCAAGGATACGACTCCGCACATTGCAGCTCCCGGTGGGGGAAGGGGGACTTGCACTACCCAATCCCGAGATGTATTACCTAGCCTCTCAATTACAACAACTAGCCGGATGCTGTGCCCAAGAGGGTGGGTCGCCTAATGGAAAAATTCTTTTAACGGGCGCCTTGCACGAGACTATAATAGAGACCCTAGAGGCAGGGTCGTTTAGATTTAAGAATCCAACAATAAAAATGGTCAGTAAAATATGGAAAGCTGTTAAAAAAATGTTGAAATATAGAGAGATTAACATATATACCCCAATCTGGAATAATAGTAACCTACAGGAATTAAGCACAATGGGAAAAATCAAGGAGTGGGAAAACAGGGGAATAAAAAGAGTGAGTCAACTTTATGAGGGTCAGGCTATTAAAAACTTTGAGGCGCTAACAAGGGAATTTAATATTCCCCAGAATACATATTTTAAGTACCTCCAAATTAACCACGCCTTAGAAGTCCAGTTTAGAAACCAGCCTCTGATATGGGGGATCTACCAGTGGTACAACGCATCGGGGAACTAGGATCCACCAAAGGATTAATCTCAGTAATATATAAACTATTGAATAGAGAAACTCTAGGAGAAGAAAATTTACCGGCGGTAAAAGAAAAATGGGAACAGGATATAGGGGCTATACCTCAGGGACAATGGAAGAGAATATTGGAACTAAGCCCGATGATATCGGTCTCGCCCACACAGAAATTCTCGCATTTAATGCTATTAAATAGAGCGTATTACACCCCAAAGAGGTTATGTAAGTTTGGTAAAAGACCCGATGACAGCTGCCTGAGGTGCCAGGGGTCGGGGGACCTTATCCACATGCTGTGGAGATGCCCCAAGCTCTTTCGGTACTGGGAAGGGGTGATAGAAGTACTGAAGGGAATATTCAAAAAGGAACTGGAAAATGAAGCTATACTTTGCATTCTGGGGTATAGGCAGGAACAGGGAGAAACGAAAAGTACAACTGTGGCAATATTAAGGGGCATACATCAAGCCAGGAAGATAATAATGATGAGATGGCAATCACAGGTGCCACGCACAGTAAAAAACTGGATTGATACAGTGAATGAAACCCTCCCGAAGGAGAGAGCCGCGTATACAAGGAGACACAATATAAAGGAATTTGAGAGGATGTGGAGACCCTGGATAGAGGGAGTACACCGGATATAGACAAAGTGAGAGGTGGAGTAGAGTGCGGTGGGGGGGGGGGGGTTGGGAGGGTAATGTAGTAGGGACAGGGGGAAACATCGATTCGGGACCATTATGCGAAGTGCCTCCTTGGGGACCGGCTCCCTCTTTCTAAGTTCTGGGTGCATGGCTAGCACCTGATTAAAGGGGTAGGTGTTTATGTCAGAATAATATGTATGCAAATAAGACACTTTTTATTGTGCTAAATATTGCAATGGGATGTAAACGTTGTTTATCGATGGAAAAATGAATAAAGATTATAATAAAAAAAAAAGACATTTGTTAACACAGTCAATAACTGCACAGTCATCAGGATTTACATGATTGTGTCATCTCTGAGCAAGCAGATGCTAGCCCTTGATGATTTCTCTGCATAGATTGTTCTGAAACAATCGTTCTGAAAAGAAAAAGTAGATGTAAGCATTTTTAGGAGGAATTCTGTGATTTCTGCAAGAATTAATAAATACTTTTTAAAAGTTATACTTACACATTACTTATTATAATTACACTTAACCTAAACAATAACTCTGATGCTTACTGTATTACTGCATTATATATATTTGTTTCTAACCGGGGTTATTTACCACTTTGCTTTACACTCTTAAGGGTGTCACAGTTCTTAACTTAAGCTCTGGATCACAGTTTGCAGTATAGGTCTAGAAATGCACAAGAACAAGAACTTTGATTAAAAGGAATGATATGCACATGCACCTTGATTAAATGGCAAGGTGACAGGTTCATTTGAAATTCTTCTTTTTGTATTTCTATTTATTTCAACTGAAATTGCCAGCATTTCTTTTTCTGCTTTACCATCTCTGTTTAAGTAGTTAGAATTTTACAGTTAAGGAAATATTTATGTAGTTTATAAAGCCAAAAATTTAAACACACACATTGATGATTATGAGTGTTGGGAAAACGACTCAGTCCCATTAGAGGCAATGTTCATTGCATAAATGAAAAGCAACTAATCTGGACATTAACTATTTTCAATTCTGTTTGTTTTGTTGGATTTTGTACAGCTTGTTAAAATCATGTTGTAAGATGAAATGCTTTTCTGAACAAATAGGTGGCAGTATAAGATAGCTAAAAATTGCAGATATCATTGCCAGAACTGCAGCTGAAAAGTTGCACTAAAAAAGGGTTTACAAAATATACAATAAAGGTGGCATGCACTAATATGTAAAGATGTAATCTAAAATCGAAATCATTTGAAAATGTATAATAATGTATTTTTGTTTAGTAACTTTTCACCTATCTTAAAAAATGTAACATAGGTTGATTTGATAGAGTTACTGATACATTAAAATATATTAGTAAATGTGAACTGTCTTGTTCTAAAAGTGTACACGCATCAGCATAATGATTAGCAACGTGTTCTATTTCTGACATCTTTTAAATGTGTTTGTAGAATGATTTAAAATGTATACACTCTAGATATGACTTACTAAAGGTGAACTTGTGTTTGGGAAGGGGTAATAGTATTAACTCTCCCTTGTTCTTGTTATCAGAGGAAAATATCAAAGATAAAGCTTACTTTTGAAAAATACAAAATAGGGGCTAATATTTGCCAATATAGAAAAAAAAGGAAGTAAAAAAGATTTCATTTTTTTTGCTAGATATTTTTTTTTTTATAAAAGGAATAGCCATAACATTCTTAAACAGATATGAAATAGATGTCTTCAAATACATAACAAGAGCTTTTTATAATGAATGCTAACAACATTTTCTGGTTACAATATTAGTAATTTACCATTAACAGTTTTAATTGTCTGATAGAACTGGTGTGATACTGCATAGGACATTTGCATTCAGATAGATCATTTTTTTGGCAGATGCTGGAGGTCTAAATCACCTAATAATGTCTTATATCATATATGTCAAGGACTTCTGTGCAGAGATTTTCGTGTTTCATTTTCTAGGTCTGAACACCTGCCAAATCAGTTATTAGGGGGTAGTTCCAACCTCCTTGTTGCACTTATCAATTATTTTGCAGAAAATTCAAAAGAAGCAGTGGACGCCAGAACAGCAAGGGAGGAAGGAACTGAGCCAAGAACTTTCGCAGGTAGGCCGCACTGCTGAAGCTCCTAAAGATATATAAGAAAACTTTGGGTGATGTGGCCCTCCAGCCCATTTGTAGCTTTAAGTGATTTTTGGGAGCACTGACTCTTTTGTCTAACTGTGCCTCAGTTATTATGAGAACATCAGCTAATTTTTTTTCTGGGGACAAGATCATAGCTCCCTGCAAGATCTTGGCACAGGACTGACAGATTTTCTGCAATTTCTATGGGGTCTGATGCAGTAGATATGGTTCTTATAGGTGAGTATTTGGGATTAGTCTAAGAGCTTGGTTAGGGGGTAAGGGTTTTTGCAGGTTAATATTAAGGCTAATGCCTTGTACACACGGTTGGACATTCCGACCACAAAATCCATCTGATTTTTTCCGACGGATTTTGGCCGAAACTTGTGTTGCATATACACGGTCGCACAAAGTTGTCGGAAAATCCAATCGTTCAGAATGCAGTGACGTAAAAGACGTGCGACGGGACTACGACTACGGCCAGTAGCCAATAGCTTGCGTCCCCAAATTTATTCTGAGCATGCATGGCACTTTGTGCGTCGGAATTCTATACACACGATCGGAAAAAGTCCTATCGGATTTTGTTGTCGGAAAATTTTAGGTCCTGCTCTCAAACTTTTTCCATCGAAAATTCTTTTTTTTTTTTTATTTAGAATAGCATCATTTTTTTTTTTAAACTTTATTCTTTATTGAATTTCTTTACATAATTTAACAGTGTTATTGTACAAAATCATTTGACCATTATTTTAATTAAAATCCATCGGAAATTCTGACGGCAAAAGTCCGCTAGATACCACACGTGATCGGATTTTCTGACAACATAATCCAATCTGACTTTTTCCATCGGAATTTCCGACCGTGTGTTTGGGGCATTAGAGTTAATGCCCCGTACACACGGTCGGATATTCCGATGGAAAAAGTCTGATTGAATTATGTTGTCAGAAAATCCAATTGTGTGTGGGCTCTAGCGGGCTTTTTCCATCGGAATTTTGAGAGCAGGATCTAAAATTTTCTGGCAACAAAATCCGATCTGACTTTTTCCAGTCGTGTGTAGAGAATTCCG
>CM053029.1:441849121-441865847 GCA_028564925.1 Lithobates sylvaticus
TGATGTCTCAGCTTCCCAGTCTGATGTCCTGCTGCCAGTTTTCCAGTCTGATGACCCGCTGCCAGTTTTCCAGTCTGATGACCCGCTGCCAGGTTTCCAGTCTGATGACCCGCTGCCAGTTTTCCAGTCTGATCCGCTGCCAGTTTTCCAGTCTGATCCGCTGCCAGTTTTCCAGTCTGATCCGCTGCCAGTTTTCCAGTCTGATGACCCGCTGCCAGTTTTCCAGTCTGATGACCCGCTGCCAGTTTTCCAGTCTGATGACCCGCTGCCAGTTTTCCAGTCTGATGACCCGCTGCCAGTTTTCCAGTCTGCTGACCCGCTGCCAGCCCTCCATTTTGATGTGACCGTGCCCGCTGCCCAGCTTGATGTGCCCGTGCCCGCTGCCCAGCTTGATGTGCCTGTGCCGCTGCCCAGCTTGATGTGCCCGTGCCCACTGCCCAGCTTGATGTGCCTGTGCCTGTGCCCGCTGCCCAGCTTGATGTGCCCGTGCCCGCTGCCCAGCTTGATGTGCCCGCTGCCCAGCTTGATGTGCCCGTGCCCGCTGCCCAGCTTGATGTGCCCGTGCCCGCTGCCCAGCTTGATGTGCCCGCTGCCCAGCTTGATGTGCCCGCTGCCCAGCTTGATGTGCCCGTGCCCGCTGCCCAGCTTGATGTGCCCGTGCCTGCTGCCCAGCCTGATGTGCCCGTGCCTGCTGCCCAGCCTGATGTGCCCGTGCCTGCTGCCCAGCCTGATGTGCCCGCGCCTGCTGCCCAGCCTGATGAGCCACTGTCTGCTGCCCAGCCTGAGGTGTTCCTGTCTGCTGCCCAGCCTGAGGTGTTCCTGTCTGCTGCCCAGCCCAAAGTGTTCCTGTCTGCTGCCCAGCCCAAAGTGTTCCTGTCTGCTGCCCAGCCCAAAGTGTTCCTGTCTGCTGCCCAGCCTGATGTGCCTGTTCCTGCTGCCCAGCTTGATGTGCCTGTTCCTGCTGCCCAGCTTGATGTGCCTGTTCCTGCTGCCCAGCTTGATGTGCCTGTTCCTGCTGCCCAGCTTGATGTGCCTGTTCCTGCTGCCCAGCCTGATGTGCCTGTTCCCGCTGCCCAGCCAAAAGTGCCCGTACATGCTGCCCAGCTTGATGTGCCTGTTCCTGCTGCCCAGCCTGATGTGCCTGTTCCTGCTGCCCAGCCTGATGTGCCTGTTCCTGCTGCCCAGCTTGATGTGCCTGTTCCTGCTGCCCAGCTTGATGTGCCTGTTCCTGCTGCCCAGCCTGATGTGCCTGTTCCCGCTGCCCAGCCAAAAGTGCCCATACCTGCTGCCCAGCTTGATGTGCCTGTTCCTGCTGCCCAGCTTGATGTGCCTGTTCCTGCTGCCCAGCCTGATGTGCCTGTTCCCGCTGCCCAGCCTAAAGTGCCCGTACCTGCTGCCCAGCTTGATGTGCCCGTTCCTGCTGCCCAGCCTAAAGTGCCCGTGCCTACTGCCCAGCTTGATGTGCCTGTTCCTGCTTCCCAGCCTGATGTGTTCCTGTCTGCTGCCCAGCCTGATGAGTTCCTGTCTGCTGCCCAGCCTGATGAGTTCCTGTCTGCTGCCCAGCCTGATGAGTTCCTGTCTGCTGCCCAGCCTGATGAGTTCCTGTCTGCTGCCCAGCCTGATGAGTTCCTGTCTGCTGCCCAGCCTGATGAGTTCCTGTCTGCTGCCCAGCCTGATGAGTTCCTGTCTGCTGCCCAGCCTGATGAGTTCCTGTCTGCTGCCCAGCCTGATGAGTTCCTGTCTGCTGCCCAGCCTGATGAGTTCCTGTCTGCTGCCCAGCCTGATGAGTTCCTGTCTGCTGCCCAGCCTGATGACCCGAAGCTCGCTGCCCAGCCTGATGACCCGGTGCCCGCTGCCCAGCCTGATGACCCGGAGCCTGCTGCCCTGTCTGTTTTTATTTCCAGATCTAAACTTCCAGACCCTGGTGGTGGGGTACATGTCCCATTGTCGGACTCGGGTGGCACGCCTCCTAGTAGGTTAAGAGACTCTGGCCAGAGAGCGCAAGGAGGTCTGCCGTCACAGAGAAGACTTTTTGGGACTCTTCCACTTTTACATGCACTGCCAGATCTAGGGCAGAATGGAGTGTCCAGAGGCCACTCCTTAGGGGGGGGGAACTGTCAGGAACGGTGCTATTACCTGGATCGCCTGCTGGTGTCACTGTTTCCTTTGGCATCAAAGGGTGCAGTTCTGGTGGCCACCAGCAGGGGTCTCCCAGCCGATGTACATTGTCAGGAATGGTGTTATTACCTGGATCGCCTGGTGGTGTCACTACTTCCTTCAACATCAAAGGGTGCAGTTCTGGTGGCCACCAGCGGGGGGGTCTCCCAGCAGATGGACATGCCAGGAATCAGGCTACACCTGTTGTGGATTTGCTGGGTATATAAGCCTGTCCTTCACTGAGGTTCAGTGCTTCAGTATTCCTTTCTGTAGCCCTGTCTTGCCTGTTCTGAAACCTGATCCTGGACCTGAAACCTGTACCTGTACCTGTAACCTGACCCGTTATCTGCTTCCTGCCCTGTCCTGGATGTTGTCCCCCTTACCTGGTTCCTGAGACCCGTCCCCTGTCTCCTGCCTTGATGTTCCCTTGCTTCCTGTTTCCCCCTTGGTCTCTCCTCCCTGCCTTGTATATATATATGTTCCATTTCCTTGAGTGTATAGTTAGTTAGTTTAGATTAGGGCTTGGGGGTTTGCAGTGTTATTTGTGTGTTCTTGCTTGTTTGTGGTTGCTGTGTTTATGTGTGTCTTTATTATTAATAAATATATCTTTATCACTACCTTTTGGAGCCTGATTCCTTTAGTGCAGCCCATCGATCTGTTCACTTGTGTTGGATGCCTGTGTTTAGGCTCCATCCCTAACACTAACAAAGACATCGACTCATCGTTGCAAAGCAACATGTCAATCCTCGATAATGTAGAGTGTGTACTGGAGAAGCAGTCTCCATATGTCTTTCAGGCCCAGTTCCCCCAGGAAGCGAGGGAAACGGCTATCCACTAGCCCTCCCCTCTGGCTCCCCTGGGGAAGCCTATCCAGTGCCGAATCTAGGACCATATTAAAATCTCCAAAAACCATGACCCGGCCTATCCAGCACAAACTCCACAAGGTCAAGAAGGACCTCAGTGTCAAAAGGGGGCGGGATATACACATTAGCCAGCAGAACAACTTTATTTTCGACTTTACAGTGTAAAAAGATATACCTTCCCCGATCATCGATTTTTCTTTGGATACAGTTAAATGTAATCCCTGAGTTAATCAATATACTGACGCCTCTTGAAAAAGACGTATGGACTGAGTGATACTGTAAGACAAACTCTCCCCACCCTAGCCTGGGAATCGAGGCGTTGGTCAGATGGGTCTCCTGGAGACAAAGAATAGAAACCCCATAGGATCTAATCATAGAAAATGCTGCCGCTTTTTTCCTGAGTCACCCAATCCCCTAACATTCCAAGAGCATATAGTGACTTGCTTCCTATTAACCTGTGTGTCGTGACTCATTAGTGATACTAAATTTCTTTAACTTCATCAGTAAACTTAATTCTTACACCCGTACTCCATATTACCCTCCAAAATTTATATAAGTGTGAATAACATTTGAGGAAACCTTTTGAGCAAACTTATCCTCAATACGTGAGTTTCTAATTAATACTTGTGGAGTGTTAACGATCAAACTTTCCAAGTGAGTGAGTTTTTTACCATAACGTTTTTCCTCCCTCCTCCATAAATCTTCATACGTATTGTGCCTCACCCCCATAACCATACATTCACATCCAGCACTTCTAGCACTCCAATTACATTCACCATTCATTACCACCCTAGGTTTGGCCGGGGGCCTTCTAATGTGACCTACCCATTCACCCCTCTTTTGAGACATTCTTGATATTAGTGTCAATAAATCTACCCCATTCCTAACCCTCCCTTTACCCCATACTGCCCATCCATCCCCCTCCCCCCCCTTTAAAGAAAACCCTTCCTCTAAATTCAACCTGCAACACCCTAAAACCAATAGAGTGCACCACCTTTTAACCTCTTCCCCCCGTGCATACCAACCCCGTTCCTCCTCCCCCCCGGGGGAGCGACACAGCAACATGAAAAAAGAAAATTTAAGTCACTATATGAGGAAGACGGCATTCCGAACAAGGTTCGGGCATTATGAATATCTGGTCATGCCCTTTGGTCTATGTAATGCACCTGCCACTTTTCAACATCTTATTAACGATGTATTCAAAGACTTCTTAGATATTTTTGTAATTGTTTATTTGGATGATATTTTGTTTTTTTCTGAATCCCTCAGCCAACACCGGGAACACGTTTGCAGAGTCTTGGACCGTCTTCGCCTACATGGACTATACGCAAAAGCGGAGAAGTGAGAGTTCGAGCAACAAGAGATTCAGTTTTTGGGTTTGATAATATCCGCAACCGGTATCAAGATGGACCCCCAAAAAGTGTCTGCTGTTCTGGATTGGCCTGCACCCGTCGATAAGAAAGGTATACAACGTTTCATTGGTTTCGCAAACTTTTACAGGAAATTTATCAAGGGATTCTCTGCCATCATAGCCCCTATTACACGGTTGACCCAACAACACGTCAGGTTTCATTGGAGTACGGAGGCTCAAGGGGCATTTGAGAGACTTAAAAGACTTTTTACATCAGCTCCAATTCTCAGTCACCCTAACCCATCTTTACCTTTTTTATTAGAAGTTGACGCATCCGAAGTAGCGGTGGGAGCGGTCATTTCGCAAAGACAGGGTAAGGAGGATTTGATACACCCTGTGGGATTCTTCTCCCGAAAATTATCTCCAGCTGAGAGAAATTACGATGTAGGGGATCGGCAGCTTCTTGCCATCAAGACCGCTTTGGAGGAGTGGAGGTATCTGTTAGAGGGCGCGGCTCACCCGGTATTAATATATACCGACCATAAAAATGTAGAATATCTGAGATCTGCCAAACGTTTGAGACCCCGACAAGCTCGTTGGGCCTTGTTTTTCACCCGTTTCTGTTTCCACATCACTTATCGGCCAGGATCAAAGAACGTCAAACCAGACGCATTGTCACGCATGCATGATAACCCTAAGGACTCACCTGCTCCTGACACAATTCTACCCACAAACAGTTTCTTGCTCTTACACACAGATCTCTTATCTCTAATCAAGGAAGCCTCTACCCACTCTCCAAGACCTCCAGGAACCACCTTGACAGCTCGAGATGGCTTGCTATGGAAGGGAAGTCAAATCTTTGTCCCTGAAAGTATCTGAGTTAAGGTACTAACATTGCTTCATGATCATCCCTTAGCAGGACATTTTGGGGTACGGAAAACTCATGAACTTGTACAACGTACATTCTGGTGGCCCAAAGGAGTTTTGTGAAAAATACATCAAATCCTGCTCCGTCTGCTTACGGAACAAGACTTCAAGGAACCGAGCCTGGGGACTGCTTAAACCGTTACCTATACCAGACAGACCTTGGAAAATGATTTCTATGGACTTTATAGTCGAACTACCCCGCTCTGAGGGGTGCACAGCCATTTTTGTGGTTGTAGATCGCCTATCTAAGATGGCCCATTTTGTGCCCCTGAAGGGAACCCCATCCGCTGCAGAGACAGCCCGTGTATTTATCAAGGAGATCATCAGACTACACGGAGTACCTGCAAATATAGTCTCCGACAGAGGGGTACAATTTACCTCACGCTTCTGGAAGGCACTTTGTGAAATCTTGAAGATTGAGCTTGCTCTCTCCTCAGCCTATCACCCACAGACTAATGGGCAGACAGAGAGAACCAACCAAACCCTCGAGCAATATATCCAATGTTTTACTTCTTTTTCACAGGACAATTGGGTTTCCCTGCTGCCTCTAGCGGAATTCGCATACAATAATACCAGTCACTCAGCCACTAACCAATCCCCCTTCTTTTCCAATTATGGTTTTCACTTGACTTTTTTTACCAGATTTTGTTTCAGAATCCCCAGTTCCGGCAGTCCAGAAGACGGTGGAGTTCCTCAAACGCAACAATCAGGTACTACAAGAAGCTGTGTCCAGGGCCCAGGCAGATAGCAAGAGGAACTTCGACCAAAAGAGAAGGGGGGAGCTGGTTCTGCAACCTGGAGATCAGGTATGGCTGTCTACATCCAATATCAAGTTGATTTGCCCTTCTAAAAAACTTGCACCTAAATTTATGGGACCTTTTCCTGTTAAGAAGAAAATTAATGAAGTGGCCTATGAACTGTCTTTACCTGATTCTCTTAAAGTTCACCCGGTATTTCACGTGTCTTTGTTAAAACCTGCTGTACCTAATCCCTTCCCTGACAGAGGAACCGGCCCGCCTGAACCTGTTTTAGTGGATGGTAACCAGGAATATGAGGTGGAGGCTATCCTCAATTGTAGAAGAAGACATGGGCAAGTACAATTTTTGGTCAAATGGAAAGGGTACGGTCCAGAAAGCAATTCCTGGGAACCGGACAGTAACATACATGCAAAACGTCTAGTTCGTACCTACCTGACTTCCCACCCTGAAAAGGCAAGTCGCCTGGGCATCCGGAGGCTGCCCCTTGTGGGGGGGCAATGTCAAGGACTTACCAGGCATTTCCGTGCTTTCCGTGTGCACATAGGTGCGCGGCGGGCGCGCGCGCGTGCACGTTAGCGCGCGCGTGCATGTGCGCATGCGCGGGAACGCAATTGGCGCCAAAACGGGCTTTAAAAGCCCAGCAGTGACACTCAGCCAGTGCTGTGTTGTCTTAAAGCTTCCTGCTTGTCAGCCACCCGAAAACCTGATCTGAAACTTGAACCTGTGATCTCCCGTTACCGACCCGGCTCTGTTTGGACTACTCTACCTTCTCCTACCCGACCCGGCCTGCCTGACCTTGTTGCATCTGCCTTTTGGTTACCGACTTCTGCCTGCCTACCGACTCTGCCATTGCCTGCTCCTATCATCTGATTGATCTGCTGTTGCCAACCGGACTGTCTGACCTTGCTCTGCTGATTCCCACTTGTTTGATCCGCCTGCTGTCTGGTTCTTTTGTATCCTGCTTTAACCACCTACAGCTGCAGTCTTACATCCTGCCATCCGCATACGGACATTACTGGAGGACCTCCCTGTTGGTTGCAACACCTTCCTCTACAAACCAGGCACTCCTACCCCACTGTGCTCACGTGACCACTGTCCCCATCTCCAGTGGCACGTGAACCAGCGCTGTATGAGAGGTCTCCTCCTACAAGTCAGGCTCTACGTCCAGGTACGTAACAGTTAGTGGTATCACACAGAGTTCCCATATTTTCTTCCCAGAAGCACCCATAGGACTTCTAGTGTGTTAGTGGCATCACACAGAGCTCCCATATTTTCTTCCCAGAAGCACCCATAGGACTTCTAGTGTGTTAGTGGCATCACACAGAGCTCCCATATTTTCTTCCCAGAAGCACCCATAGGACTTCTAGTGTGTTAGTGGCATCACACAGAGCTCCCATATGTTCTTCCCAGAAGCACCCATAGGACTTCTAGTGTGTTAGTGGCATCACACAGAGCTCCCATATTTTCTTCCCAGAAGCACCCATAGGACTTCTAGTGTGTTAGTGGCATCACACAGAGCTCCCATATTATCTTCCCAGAAGCACCCATAGGACTTCTAGTGTGTTAGTGGCATCACACAGAGCTCCCATATTTTCTTCCCAGAAGCACCCATAGGACTTCTAGTGTGTTAGTGGCATCACACAGAGCTCCCATATTTTCTTCCCAGAAGCACCCATAGGACTTCAATTGTGTGTTAGTGGCATTACACAGAGCTCCCATATTTTCTTCCCAGAAGCACCCATAGGACTTCAATTGTGTGTTAGTGGCATCACACAGAGCTCCCATATTTTCTTCCCAGAAGCACCCATAGGACTTCTAGTGTGTTAGTGGCATCACACAGAGCTCCTATATTTTCTTCCCAGAAGCACCCATAGGACTTCAATTGTGTGTTAGTGGCATCACACAGAGCTCTTATATTTTCTTCCCAGAAGCACCCATAGGACTTCAATTGTGTGTTAGTGGCATCACACAGAGCTCCTATATTTTCTTCCCAGAAGCACCCATAGGACTTCTAGTGTGTTAGTGGCATCACACAGAGCTCCCATATTTTCTTCCCAGAAGCACCCATAGGACTTCAATTGTGTGTTAGTGGCATCACACAGAGCTCCCATATTTTCTTCCCAGAAGCACCCATATGACTTCAATTGTGTGTTAGTGGCATCACACAGAGCTCCCATATTTTCTTCCCAGAAGCACCCATAGGACTTCTAGTGTGTTAGTGGCATCACACAGAGCTCCTATATTTTCTTCCCAGAAGCACCCATAGGACTTCAATTGTGTGTTAGTGGCATCACACAGAGCACCTATATTTTCTTCCCAGAAGCACCCATAGGACTTCAATTGTGTGTTAGTGGCATCACACAGAGCTCCTATATTTTGTTCCCAGAAGCACCCATAGGACTTCTAGTGTGTTA
The DNA here is from genome assembly GCA_028564925.1 of Lithobates sylvaticus. Lineage (NCBI taxonomy): Eukaryota > Metazoa > Chordata > Amphibia > Anura > Ranidae > Lithobates > Lithobates sylvaticus. The sequence continues at coordinate 441,857,592 of CM053029.1, forward strand.
GTGGCATCACACAGAGCTCCCATATTTTCTTCCCAGAAGCACCCATAGGACTTCAATTGTGTGTTAGTGGCATCACACAGAGCTCCCATATTTTCTTCCCAGAAGCACCCATAGGACTTCTAGTGTGTTAGTGGCATCACACAGAGCTCCCATATTTTCTTCCCAGAAGCACCCATAGGACTTCAATTGTGTGTTAGTGGCATCACACACAGCTCCCATATTTTCTTCCCAGAAGCACCCATAGGACTTCTAGTGTGTTAGTGGCATCACACAGAGCTCCTATATTTTCTTCCCAGAAGCACCCATAGGACTTCAATTGCGTGTTAGTGGCATCACACAGAGCTCCTATATTTTCTTCCCAGAAGCACCCATAGGACTTCTAGTGTGTTAGTGGCATCACACAGAGCTCCTATATTTTCTTCCCAGAAGCACCCATAGGACTTCAATTGTGTGTTAGTGGCATCACACAGAGCTCCTATATTTTCTTCCCAGAAGCACCCATAGGACTTCAATTGTGTGTTAGTGGCATCACACAGAGCTCCTATATTTTCTTCCCAGAAGCACCTATAGGACTTCTAGTGTGTTAGTGGCATCACACAGAGCTCCCATATTTTCTTCCCAGAAGCACCCATAGGACTTCTAGTGTGTTAGTGGCATCACACAGAGCTCCCATATTTTCTTCCCAGAAGCACCCATAGGACTTCTTGTGTGTTAGTGGCATCACACAGAGCTCCCATATTTTCTTCCCAGAAGCACCCATAGGACTTCTAGTGTGTTAGTGGCATCACACAGAGCTCCCATATTTTCTTCCCAGAAGCACCCATAGGACTTCTAGTGTGTTAGTGGCATCCCACAGAGCTCCCATATTTTCTTCCCAGAAGCACCCATAGGACTTCTAGTGTGTTAGTGGCATCACACAGAGCTCCCATATTTTCTTCCCAGAAGCACCCATAGGACTTCTAGTGTGTTAGTGGCATCACACAGAGCTCCCATATTTTCTCCCAGAAGCACCCATAGGGACTTCTAGTGTGTTAGTGGCATCACACAGAGCTCCCATATTTTCTTCCCAGAAGCACCCATAGGACTTCAATTGTGTGTTAGTGGCATTACACAGAGCTCCCATATTTTCTTCCCAGAAGCACCCATAGGACTTCAATTGTGTGTTAGTGGCATCACACAGAGCTCCTATATTTTCTTCCCAGAAGCACCCATAGGACTTCAATTGTGTGTTAGTGGCATTACACAGAGCTCCCATATTTTCTTCCCAGAAGCACCCATAGGACTTCAATTGTGTGTTAGTGGCATCACACAGAGCTCCTATATTTTCTTCCCAGAAGCACCCATAGGACTTCAATTGTGTGTTAGTGGCATCACACAGAGCTCCTATATTTTCTTCCCAGAAGCACCCATAGGACTTCTAGTGTGTTAGTGGCATCACACAGAGCTCCCATATTTTCTTCCCAGAAGCACCCATAGGACTTCAATTGTGTGTTAGTGGCATCACACAGAGCTCCCATATTTTCTTCCCAGAAGCACCCATAGGACTTCTAGTGTGTTAGTGGCATCACACAGAGCTCCCATATTTTCTTCCCAGAAGCACCCATAGGACTTCAATTGTGTGTTAGTGGCATCACACAGAGCTCCTATATTTTCTTCCCAGAAGCACCCATAGGACTTCTAGTGTGTTAGTGGCATCACACAGAGCTCCTATATTTTCTTCCCAGAAGCACCCATAGGACTTCAATTGTGTGTTAGTGGCATCACACAGAGCTCCTATATTTTCTTCCCAGAAGCACCCATAGGACTTCAATTGTGTGTTAGTGGCATCACACAGAGCTCCTATATTTTCTTCCCAGAAGCACCCATAGGACTTCTAGTGTGTTAGTGGCATCACACAGAGCTCCCATATTTTCTTCCCAGAAGCACCCATAGGACTTCTAGTGTGTTAGTGGCATCACACAGAGCTCCCATATTTTCTTCCCAGAAGCACCCATAGGACTTCTAGTGTGTTAGTGGCATCACACAGAGCTCCCATATTTTCTTCCCAGAAGCACCCATAGGACTTCTAGTGTGTTAGTGGCATCACACAGAGCTCCCTATATTTTCTTCCCAGAAGCACCCATAGGACTTCAATTGTGTGTTAGTGGCATCACACAGAGCTCCTATATTTTCTTCCCAGAAGCACCCATAGGACTTCAATTGTGTGTTAGTGGCATCACACAGAGCTCCTATATTTTCTTCCCAGAAGCACCCATAGGACTTCTAGTGTGTTAGTGGCATCACACAGAGCTCCTATATTTTCTTCTCAGCAGCACCCACAGGACTTCTAGTGTGTTAGTGGCATCACACAGAGCTCCTATATTTTCTTCCCAGAAGCACCCATAGGACTTCTAGTGTGTTAGTGGCATCACACAGAGCTCCTATATTTTCTTCTCAGCAGCACCCACAGGACTTCTAGTGTGTTAGTGGCATCACACAGAGCTTCTATATTTTCTTTGCAGAAGCACCCATAGGACTTCTAGTGTGTTAGTGGCATCACACAGAGCTCCTATATTTTCTTCTCAGCAGCACCCATAGGACTTCTAGTGTGTTAGTGGCAGCAAACAGAGCTCCTATATTTTCTTGTCAGCAGCACACATAGTACCTATAGTGTGTTAGTGTCAGCACCCATAGGACCTACAGTGTGTTGTGAGCACACATAGGAGCTCTATTTTTTATACTATATACACTACCGACTACAATGGCTGGAAGACCGCCAAGGAGAGGCAGAGCGTGCAGAGGCAAGAACACAGGGCAGGCAGGCTCTGTTTCTAGAGACAACAGTGCTGGCCGTGGACGTGGTCGTGCATCGTCATCAGCACGTGGCCATGGGACACGCTTGTCTTTGTTTTCGGCAGCTGGACATGTGGAGCCGCATCATGCTGAAGGCTTGGTAGAATGGATGACCAAGCCCTCCTCATCCTCTCTCACCCAGGCTCAGGGTACTGGCAGAGCAGCTGCCAACGCGTACTCAATGGCATCATCAGCCACCCCTTCCCTAGACCCACCATGTCCTCCTGAGGAGTCCCCCGAACTCTTTGAGCACAGTGTTGGGTACATGCTCCAGGAGGATGCCCAACGATTCGAAGGCTCGGATGATGATACCCAGCTTGAGGAAGTCAGTAGTGTGCGCGCAGAGAGAGGGGATGCTGAAGGACAGCAATCTGGCAGTACTGTTCCACCAGCTGCAGCTTACTGCCAGGTTTGCTTTAGTGGTAAAGAGGGAGGGGATGATGAGGTCACTGACTCCACGTGGGTGCCTGAGGGGAGAGAGGATGAGGAGGAGGACGAGGAGGAGGAGGATGCGGCGTCACATGTCCAACGAGGCAGGATGCCCCCTGGAGGCCAGCTAGAGGCCAGCACAGCAACTCTACCACACTGCAGAGCTCCGCCTGTGCAGGGCGCTGCCTCTGCATGTTATCAGAAAAGTTCTTTGGTGTGGGCCTTTTTTGAGACGAGTGCATCAGATCGCACCACTGCTATTTGCAATATTTGTCTCAAGCGTATCTCGCGTGGCCAAAACATCAGCCGCTTGGGCACCATAAGCATGAGCAGACATATGTCGACCTGCCATGCAGCTCGTTGGCAAGCACACATAAAAGACCCACACCAAAGAACAAAGCGGACCTCTCCTTGCTCCTCATCAGCTGGGATCTCCATCCCCACTACATCTTCAGTCCTCTCTGAAAGCTGCTCTGAGAGGACTGAAGGTGTAGAATCAGGTGTGTCACAACCAAGTACTTGCAGTACACCGACGTCCGATTGTAGCAGGCAAATTTCCCTGCCCCAGCTGCTGGACCGTAGAAAGAAGTACACTCCCAGCCATCCACATGCCCAGCGGTTGAATGCTAGCTTGGCTAAATTGCTAGCACTTCAACTGCTGCCTTTTCAGTTGGTAGACTCGGCCCCCTTCCGTGAGTTTGTTCAATGTGCGGTTCCTCAGTGGCAGGTTCCCAAACGCCACTTTTTCTCACGGAAGGCGATTCCGTCTCTCTACCGGCATGTGGAAGGCAATGTCCATGCCTCGCTGGACAGGGCGGTCAGCGGTAAGGTGCATATTACCGCTGACTCATGGTCCAGCAGGCATGGACAGGGACGTTATCTTTCTTTCATTCACGGCTTTCTTTCTTTCACGGCCCAAACAAGACACAGTCCGTGTCTTGTTTGCACCACCTACAGTGGTGTGAAAAAGTGTTTGCCCCCTTCCTCATTTCCTGTTCCTTTGCATGTTTGTCACACTTAAGTGTTTCGGAACATCAAACCAATTTAAACAATAGTCAAGGACAACACAAGTAAACACAAAATGCAATTTGTAAATGAAGGTGTTTATTATTAAAGGTGAAAAAAAATCCAAACCATCATGGCCCTGTGTGAAAAAGTGATTGCCCCCTAAACCTAATAACTGGTTGGGCCACCCTTAGCAGCAACAACTGCAACCAAGCGTTTGCGATAACGTGCAATGAGGCTTTTACAGCGTCCTGGAGGAATTTTGGCCCACTCATCTTTGCAGAATTGTCCTAATTCAGTTACATTAGAGGGTTTTCGAGCATGAACGGCCTTTTTAAGGTCATACCACAACATCTCAATAGGATTCAGGTCTGGACTTTGGCTAGGCCACTCCAAAGTCTTCATTTTGTTTTTTCTTCAGCCATTCGGTGGTGGACTTGCTGGTGTGTGTTTAGGATCATTGTCCTGCTGCAGAACCCAAGTTCGTTTCAGCTTGAGTACACGAAACAGATGGTCGGACATTCTCCTTCAGGATCTCTTGGTAGACAGCAGAATTCATAGTTCCTTTTATCACGGCAAGTCTTCCAGGTCCTGAAGCAGCAAAACAGCCCCAGACCATCACACTACCACCACCATATTTTACTGTTGGTATAATGTTCTTTTTCTGAAATGCAGTGTTCCTTCTACGCCAGATATACTTGGACACACACCTTCCAAAGAGTTCCACTTTTGTCTCATCGGTCCACAGAATGTTGTCCCAAAAGTCTTGGGGATCATCAAGATGTGTTGTGGAGAAATTGAGACGAGCTTTGATGTTCTTTTTGCTCAGCAGTGGTTTTCTCCTTGGAACTCTGCCATGCAGGCCATTTTTGCCCAGTCTTTTCCTGATGGTGGAGGCATGAACGCTGACCTTAACTGAGGCAAGTGAGGCCTGCAGTTCCTTGGACGTTGTTGTGGGGTCTTTTGTGACCTCTTGGATGAGTCGTCGCTGCGCTCTTGGGGTAATTTTGGGCGGCCGGCCACTCCTGGGAAGGTTCACCACTGTTCCATGTCTTCGCCATTTGTGGATAATGGCTCTCACTGTGGTTCGCTGGATTCCCAAAGCTTTGGAAATGGCTTTATAACCCTTTCCAGACTGATAGATCTCAATTACTTTCTTTCTCAATTGTTCCTGAATTTCTTTGGGTCTCGGCATGATGTGTAGCTTTTAAGGATCTTCTGGTGGACCTTACTGTGTCAAGCAGCTCCTATTTAAGTGATGCCTTGATTGTGAACAGGTGTGGCAATAATCAGGCCTGGGTGTGGCTAGAGAAATTGAACTCAGGTGTGGACAACCACAGTTATAGTATGTTTTAACAAGGGGGGCAATCACTTTTTCACACAGGGCCATGATGGTTTGGATTTTTTTTCACCTTTAATAATAAAACACCTTCATTTACAAATTGCATTTTGTGTTTACTTGTGTTGTCCTTGACTATTGTTTAAATTGGTTTGATGTTCCGAAACACTTAAGTGTGACAAACATGCAAAGGAACAGGAAATGAGGAAGGGGGCAAACACTTTTTCACACCACTGTATATAGTGCTGTTCAGAGTATATAGGGTTGTAGGTATAGGGTTTTATTTTGGGTGCGGGGTCCCCCTTAATATCCATACAAGACCCAAAGGGGCTGGGGTGGGAGGGGGGGGTGATGGGGTAGCCATGCCATTTTTCTCAAGGATTTTCAGCCATATGGCGGCCAGGACAAGACATGACATTAAAGCCGCAAGTGGTTTTAAATGGCTTCTTTTTTTCCTTTACAAATGTCATTTTGTGCAAGGACAGTTCTAAACACGGGAAACACATGCCACTTCACAGGCATACTTTAGACACCCCCCCAGGTACCATATTTAAAGGAAAATTTCACTTTTTTTTTTCACTTTATGCATCATTAAAATGACTGCTCCCGAAAAAACGTTAGTTTTTAAAAGTTCTTTTTGCATTGATATATGTCCCCTGGGGCAGGACCCGGGTCCCCAAACCTGTTTTATGACATTTACATGCATATTGGCCGTTGTAATTAGCAATTTTGATTTCGAACGTTCACGTCCATTATAACGAATAGGGTTCGAAAATTCGCGCGAACTTTCGGTCCGTTCGAAGGTTCTTGGGCGAACCGAACCCGGGGGTGTTCGGCTCATCCCTAGTCACTAAATGTTTCCACAATTGAATTCAATGCACACACGCACACACACAAGTAAATAAAAAGGTGCATATGTCTTTAAAAGTGAAAAAAGAAAGTCCATGAGTGAGATCCTAGAAAATTGTATGTGGATACAGTATGATAAAATCCACTCCACAAAAGGTGCCTACTTCCATGTATCACATTATTTATGACAACCACTCAGCAAGATGGCTGTGTAATGTTAGAGCTCCTCACAGCCACCAGGGATTTCAGCTGTAATAGAGCCAACCTCTCCACCTCCAAAACTTCCTACAGTGTAGCAGAATGCCCAGATGAAACAGAAAACCCCCGGCTGAGACAGGCTTTTTAGTGGCTGCTCCTATCCAACAGTCAAAACAGGGCAATCCGTTTCTGATACAGCTTTAAAAGTAATGCTCCTGTTCCAGAGGGCATCACTACAGTCTTACATGTTGGCCTGTATGCACCAGTATAAAGTAGAGGTATAAGAACTTAGACAGAAACTAAAGCACATACTGTAGAGAAAAAAACGTTTATGAATTTTTATATACTTTTAATATGATGGTGGATGCACATGCATCTCAAACTGAAGACCTAACAAGACTAAATTAGCTGATTTAGAAAACTGGGCTTGGAGAAACAATTAAAAAAATTGGGGTGTCCCAGTATCAATTCAGTCAACACAACTACCCCATTATGTGTGGGTCCTCTTCCTAGCTGTCATCCCATTGCTTACATCAATGGATATCACTATCGGTAGAATCCACCAAATTCCAAAACCTTCCTATCTGCCATAAGATGTATCACACAATGTTCTACTGCATGTCCATTTCTATCAAATGAAAGAACAGCTGATGGTGGCTTTCCACCACTCTGAGTAGCTTCCAGAACAAGCATTGCAACTGCAAATGCTCCCATATCTCTCTCAATTTACTCTACAACAGTGTAAAAACCTTTTGACTATCACCAAAGCTTTACCGAAACACAAAATTGCTTACAAATGGAAATACCCTGCAAGACTTCATGTCCCACTTAGGTTCCACCACATCCATCACCGCTCTGAACAAAAGGCTCCCCCTCCTCCATCAATTGGATATGTTTTAAAATCTTCTTTGGTGAAATGGCCACCTCTTACTTCTTCCAAGATTTCTCTGAAATGGCAGATCATCTCCCGCAAACAAGCCTCTCAGGCCAATACATGACAAGGCTCATGATATCCACTAATCTTTATATGTGTGAATTCATCATCCCTGGCTGCAAAAGTGTACTTTTATACTGCACTGTACTCTCCCCTGCCAGTACTGCAGCGTAGGCTGCTTGAGGTTTTCAGTATGTTTCTACATGTTTTTGCTTGTTCCCCTTGGAACTTACATCCTTCCAGTATGCTGTTTTCTTTCGTCTTACCCCCATTGTGGTTCTCTTAATCAGTACCTCCCAGCAACACTTTTTTGGATACATACACACAGTGATTAGGATGTCTTTGGAACCCTCAGTTCATGCAGTTTTCTGCTTTTCCAACACCTGCTTTATGGCGAGTCTTGCTATCTCTATTATGCACTGCAATAGTCATGGGTCTTAAAATTCTCTCCGTGACTGTCCATGGTCTCAACCATCCAGCCAAATACTACTCCATGTGGCAGGCCACCCTGCAAACATAACGGAGCTCCGAAATGTGTCCACAAAGACTTTCCCCACATTTTCATGGCTTGTGGCCCAGGAACTCTGTCTCCTTTACTATGAAAGACAGTATCCTGGATAAAGAAGGCAGATACAGCTTTTAGTTTATGCACCATCAACAACAAACTACA
>CM053029.1:441866347-441882885 GCA_028564925.1 Lithobates sylvaticus
GGTGGGTGCAGGAATGGGCCCTGCTGTGAGTTATTAGATCAAGATTTGTAATTGCAAGCACCTGATGAACAGGGCAGAAAAATTGGGCCTTTGGCGGTGGTGGTGGACGGTGTTGCCACAAGACTGTAGGCCCTCATAGTTACTCTTGGTGGGCGCAGGAATGGGCCCTGCTGTGAACTATTAGATCAAGATTTGTAATTACCCGCCCCTGTTAAACAGGGGCTGAAAAATTGTGCCTTAGGCACTGGTGCTGGTGCCACAACACTGCAACCCCTCACAGATACTGTACTTGGAGCACAGCAGTCACACGTGTTGCGAAGCATTTTTTTAAAAAAAATTGTAAGTACACGCCCCTGTTAAACAGGGGCTGAAAAATTGTGCCTTAGGCACTGGTGCTGGTGCCACAACACTGCAACCCCTCACAGATACTGTACTTGGAGCACAGCAGTCACACGTGTTGCGAAGCATTTTTTAAAAAAATTGTAAGTACACGCCCCTGTTAAACAGGGGCTGAAAAATTGTGCCTTAGGCACTGGTGCTGGTGCCACAACACTGCAACCCCTCACAGATACTGTACTTGGAGCACAGCAGTCACACGTGTTGCGAAGCATTTTTTTAAAAAATTGTAAGTACACGCCCCTGTTAAACAGGGGCTGAAAAATTGTGCCTTAGGCACTGGTGCTGGTGCCACAACACTGCAACCCCTCACAGATACTGTACTTGGAGCACAGCAGTCACACGTGTTGCGAAGCATTTTTTTATAAAAATTGTATGTACACGCCCCTGTTAAACAGGGGCTGAAAAATTGTGCCTTAGGCACTGGTGTGGTGGCATGGATCATTGAGGAGGAGGAAGAGGATAGTCAGTGAACATAAGAGGACAGTCACTCAGCATCAGCATAGGCAGTCTTGAAGGGATGTGACATTAAAAATTATTCGGTTATATCCGCCTCAGGTGCCTGGTAGCTGGTGGTGATCCAAGACTGATTCATTTTGATGAAGGTCAGTCGATCAACCGAGGCGGTGGACAGGCGCACCCTATGATCGGTGACAAATCCTCCAGCAGCACTGAATGTGCGTTCGGAAAGAACGCTGGAGGCAGGACAGGCCAGTAGCTCAAGTGCATACTGTGCAAGCTCTGGCCAGTGATCCATCCTCAGGACCCAGTAAGCCAGACGATTTTCGGTGGGAAAGGTGTCCAAGTCTGACCTTGCCCCAAGGAATTCCTGCACCATGTATATCAGACGCTGGCGATGGTTGCTGGAACCGATCATACCTTGGGGCTGCGGACTAAAAAATTGTCTGAACGCATCGGTCAGACGTCCACCTTCCCCACCGCTCCTTCTGCTACTGACCGAAGCCTCAGCAACTCGTGGCCCAGGACCAGGAGTTTGTAACCTCCCAGTTTCTGGGAACGCGTTGCACAGACCTTTCTGCAAGTTCTCCCTGAGATGTCTCATCCTCTGCTCCCTCTGCGACGGCAAGATAAGGTCCGCAACCTTACCCTTGTACCGCGGATCAAGGAGAGTGGCCAGCCAGTAATGGTCCCTCTCCTTGATCCGAAGAACACGAGGATCCTTCCGCAGGCTTTGCAGGATCAGGGAGGCCATGCAGCGTAAGTTAGCTGAGGCATTCGGTCCGGAGTCTTCTGGGTCACTGAGGATGACATGATCGCCAGCCACCTCCTCCCAGCCACGTACAAGTCCACTGGTTTGTTGGGACTGTACATCATCCCTAAAAGACTGCTGCTGCTGATGCTGAGTGCCAGGCTCCACCTCCATGCTCACACAATCTTCCTCCTCCTCCTCCTCCTCCTCATCCTCTTCCTGTGTGATGGGTGGGACAGAAGGAACACTGTCCGGATAAAGGGGGCCTTGAGAGGCAAGGAAGTCCTCCTCTTCCTGCCTCTGTTCTGCCTCAAGTGCCCTGTCCATTATCCCACGCAGCGTATGCTCCAACAGGTGGACAAGAGGGACAGTGTCACTGATGCATGCACTGTCACTGCTCACCATCCTCGTGGCCTCCTCAAATGGTGAGAGGACAGTGCATGCATCCCTGATCATGCTCCACTGACGTGGGCAAAAAAAAACAAGCTCCCCTGACCCTGTCCTGGTGCCGTAGTCGCAAAGGTACTCATTGATGGCCCTCTGCTGCGTGTGCAGTCGCTGCAGCATGGCCAACGTTGAGTTCCACCTGGTGGGCATGTCACATATTAGGCGGTTCTTGGGCAGGTACAGCTCCTTTTGCAGCTCAGTCAGCCGAGCACTGGCATTATAAGATCGGCGGAAATGCACACAGACTTTCCTGGCCTGCCTCAGGACATCCTGTAAGCCTGGGAACCTGCCCAAGAACCGCTGCACCACCAGGTTGAGGACGTGAGCCATGCAGGGCACATGGGTGAGCTGCCCCTGTCGCAGGGCGGAGAGGAGGTTGGTGCCATTGTCAGAAACGACCATTCCTGGCTTAAGCTGACGTGGCCTGCCCCTGCAGAGCTGCCAGAACCTCTGGCCCAGTGTGGCTCCTGTCCCCCAAACACACCAGCGCAAGCACGGCATGGCATCTTTTTGCCTGCGTACTTGCGTAGCCCCTTGTACGCCTACGGAGCACCGCTGGTTCCAAGGACAGAGCACTGGAGGAAGAAGAAGAGGAGGGGGTGGAGGAGAGAGGTGTGTCACAACCAGTAGCAGTAGTAGCGTTTTGGAGGCGTGGTGGCGGAACAACCTCCAACACTACTGCACCTTGTCCTGCATCCCTCCCAGCTGCCAATAGAGTGACCCAATGGGCCGTGAAAGAAAGGTACCGTCCCTGTCCATGCCTGCTGGACCATGAGTCAGCGGTAATATGCACCTTACCGCTGACCGCCCTGTCCAGCGAGGCATGGACATTGCCTTCCACATGCCGGTAGAGAGACGGAATCGCCTTCCGTGAGAAAAAGTGGCGTTTGAGAACCTGCCACTGAGGAACCGCACATTGAACAAACTCACGGAAGGGGGCCGAGTCTACCAACTGAAAAGGCAGCAGTTGAAGTGCTAGCAATTTAGCCAAGCTAGCATTCAACCGCTGGGCATGTGGATGGCTGGGAGTGTACTTCTTTCTACGGTCCAGCAGCTGGGGCAGGGAAATTTGCCTGCTGCAATCGGACGTCGGTGTACTGCAAGTACTTGGTTGTGACACACCTAATTCTACACCTTCAGTCCTCTCAGAGCAGCTTTCAGAGAGGACTGAAGGTGTAGTGGGGATGGAGATCCCAGCTGATGAGGAGCAAGGAGAGGTCCGCTTAGTTCTTTGGTGTGGGTCTTTTATGTGTGCCTGCCAACGAGCTGCATGGCAGGTCGACATATGTCTGGTCATGCTTGTGGTGCCCAAGCAGCTGATGTTTTGGCCACGCGAGATACGCTTGAGACAAATATTGCAAATAGCAGTGGTGCGATCTGATGCACTCGTCTCAAAAAAGGCCCACACCAAAGAACTTTTCTGATAACGTGCAGAGGCAGCGCCCTGCACAGGCGGAGCTCTGCAGTGTGGTACAGTTGCTGTGCTGGCCTCTAGCTGGCCTCCAGGGGGCATCCTGCCTCGTTGGACATGTGACGCCGCATCCTCCTCCTCCTCGTCCTCCTCCTCATCCTCTCTCCCTTCAGGCACCCACGTGGAGTCAGTGACCTCATCATCCCCTCCCTCTTCACCACTAGAGCAAACCTGGCAGTAAGCTGCAGCTGGTGGAACAGTACTGCCAGATTCCTCAAGCTGGGTATCATCATCCGAGCCTTCGAATCGTTGGGCATCCTCCTGGAGCATGTACCCAACACTGTGCTCAAAGAGTTCGGGGGACTCCTCAGGAGGACATGGTGGGTCTAGGGAAGGGGTGGCTGATGATGCCATTGAGTACGCGTGGGCAGCTGCTCTGCCAGTACCCTGAGCCTGGGTGAGAGAGGATGAGGAGGATGAGGAGGGCTTGGTCATCCATTCTACCAAGCCTTCAGCATGATGCGGCTCCACATGTCCAGCTGCCGAAAACAAAGACGCGCGTGTCCCATGGCCACGTGCTGATGACGATGCACGACCACGTCCACGGCCACGGCCACGTCCACTAGAAACAGAGCCTGCCTGCCCTGTGTTCTTGGCTCTGCACGCTCTGCCTCCCCTTGGCGGTCTTCCAGCCATTGTAGTCGGTAGTCCTGTGGGTGCTGCTGAGAAGAAAATATAGGAGCTCTGTGTGATGCCACTAACACACTAGAAGTCCTATGGGTGCTTCTGCAAAGAAAATAGAGGAGCTCTGTGTGATGCCACTAACACACTAGAAGTCCTGTGGGTGCTGCTGAGAAGACAATATAGGAGCTCTGTGTGATGCCACTAACACACTAGAAGTCCTATGGGTGCTTCTGCAAAGAAAATAGAGGAGCTCTGTGTGATGCCACTAACACACTAGAAGTCCTGTGGGTGCTGCTGAGAAGACAATATAGGAGCTCTGTGTGATGCCACTAACACACTAGAAGTCCTATGGGTGCTTCTGCAAAGAAAATAGAGGAGCTCTGTGTGATGCCACTAACACACTAGAAGTCCTGTGGGTGCTGCTGAGAAGACAATATAGGAGCTCTGTGTGATGCCACTAACACACTAGAAGTCCTATGGGTGCTTCTGCAAAGAAAATAGAGGAGCTCTGTGTGATGCCACTAACACACTAGAAGTCCTGTGGGTGCTGCTGAGAAGACAATATAGGAGCTCTGTGTGATGCCACTAACACACTAGAAGTCCTATGGGTGCTTCTGCAAAGAAAATAGAGGAGCTCTGTGTGATGCCACTAACACACTAGAAGTCCTGTGGGTGCTGCTGAGAAGACAATATAGGAGCTCTGTGTGATGCCACTAACACACTAGAAGTCCTATGGGTGCTTCTGCAAAGAAAATAGAGGAGCTCTGTGTGATGCCACTAACACACTAGAAGTCCTGTGGGTGCTGCTGAGAAGACAATATAGGAGCTCTGTGTGATGCCACTAACACACTAGAGGTCCTATGGGTGCTTCTGCAAAGAAAATAGAGGAGCTCTGTGTGATGCCACTAACACACTAGAAGTCCTGTGGGTGCTGCTGAGAAGACAATATAGGAGCTCTGTGTGATGCCACTAACACACTAGAAGTCCTATGGGTGCTTCTGCAAAGAAAATAGAGGAGCTCTGTGTGATGCCACTAACACACTAGAAGTCCTGTGGGTGCTGCTCAGAAGACAATATAGGAGCTCTGTGTGATGCCACTAACACACTAGAAGTCCTATGGGTGCTTCTGCAAAGACAATAGAGGAGCTCTGTGTGATGCCACTAACACACTAGAAGTCCTGTGGGTGCTGCTGAGAAGACAATATAGGAGCTCTGTGTGATGCCACTAACACACTAGAAGTCCTATGGGTGCTTCTGCAAAGAAAATAGAGGAGCTCTGTGTGATGCCACTAACACACTAGAAGTCCTGTGGGTGCTGCTGAGAAGACAATATAGGAGCTCTGTGTGATGCCACTAACACACTAGAAGTCCTATGGGTGCTTCTGCAAAGAAAATAGAGGAGCTCTGTGTGATGCCACTAACACACTAGAAGTCCTGTGGGTGCTGCTGAGAAGACAATATAGGATCTCTGTGTGATGGGACTAACACACTTCAAGTCCTATGGGTGCTTCTGGGAAGAAAATATAGGTCTGTGTGATGGGACTAACACACTTCAAGTCCTATAGGTGCCTCTGGGAACAAAATATATGATCTCTGTGTGATGGGACTAACACACTTCAAGTCCTATGGGTGCTTCTGGGAAGAAAATATAGGTCTGTGTGATGGGACTAACACACTTCAAGTCCTATAGGTGCTTCTGGAGAGAAAATATAGGATTTCTGTGTGATGGGACTAACACACTTCAAGTCCTATGGGTGCTTCTGGGAAAAAAATATAGGATCTCTGTGTGATGGGACTAACACACTTTAAGTCCTATGGGTGCTTCTGGGAAGAAAATATAGGTCTGTGTGATGGGACTAACACACTTCAAGTCCTATAGGTGCTTCTGGAGAGAAAATATAGGATTTCTGTGTGATGGGACTAAACACACTTCAAGTCCTATGGGTGCTTCTGGGAAGAAAATATAGGTCTGTGTGATGGGACTAACACACTTCAAGTCCTATAGGTGCTTCTGGGAACAAAATATAGGATCTCTGTGTGATGGGACTAACACACTTCAAGTCCTATGGGTGCTTCTGGGAAGAAAATATAGGTCTGTGTGATGGGACTAACACACTTCAAGTCCTATAGGTGCTTCTGGAGAGAAAATATAGGATTTCTGTGTGATGGGACTAACACACTTCAAGTCCTATGGGTGCTTCTGGGAAAAAAATATAGGATCTCTGTGTGATGGGACTAACACACTTTAAGTCCTATGGGTGCTTCTGGGAAGAAAATATAGGTCTGTGTGATGGGACTAACACACTTCAAGTCCTATAGGTGCTTCTGGAGAGAAAATATAGGATTTCTGTGTGATGGGACTAACACACTTCAAGTCCTATGGGTGCTTCTGGGAAGAAAATATAGGTCTGTGTGATGGGACTAACACACTTCAAGTCCTATAGGTGCTTCTGGGAACAAAATATAGGATCTCTGTGTGATGGAACTAACACACTTCAAGTCCTATGGGTGCTTCTGGGAAGAAAATATAGGTCTGTGTGATGGGACTAACACACTTCAAGTCCTATAGGTGCTTCTGGGAACAAAATATAGGATCTCTGTGTGATGGGACTAACACACTTCAAGTCCTATGGGTGCTTCTGGGAAGAAAATATAGGTCTGTGTGATGGGACTAACACACTTCAAGTCCTATAGGTGCCTCTGGGAACAAAATATATGATCTCTGTGTGATGGGACTAACACACTTCAAGTCCTATGGGTGCTTCTGGGAAGAAAATATAGGTCTGTGTGATGGGACTAACACACTTCAAGTCCTATAGGTGCTTCTGGGAAAAAAATATAGGATCTCTGTGTGATGGGACTAACACACTTCAAGTCCTATGGGTGCTTCTGGGAAGAAAATATAGGTCTGTGTGATGGGACTAACACACTTCAAGTCCTATAGGTGCTTCTGGAGAGAAAATATAGGATTTCTGTGTGATGGGACTAACACACTTCAAGTCCTATGGGTGCTTCTGGGAAGAAAATATAGGTCTGTGTGATGGGACTAACACACTTCAAGTCCTATAGGTGCTTCTGGGAACAAAATATAGGATCTCTGTGTGATGGGACTAACACACTTCAAGTCCTATGGGTGCTTCTGGGAAGAAAATATAGGTCTGTGCGATGGGACTAACACACTTCAAGTCCTATAGGTGCTTCTGGAGAGAAAATATAGGATTTCTGTGTGATGGGACTAACACACTTCAAGTCCTATGGGTGCTTCTGGGAAGAAAATATAGGTCTGTGTGATGGGACTAACACACTTCAAGTCCTATAGGTGCTTCTGGGAACAAAATATAGGATCTCTGTGTGATGGGACTAACACACTTCAAGTCCTATGGGTGCTTCTGGGAAGAAAATATAGGTCTGTGTGATGGGACTAACACACTTCAAGTCCTATAGGTGCTTCTGGGAACAAAATATAGGATCTCTGTGTGATGGGACTAACACACTTCAAGTCCTATGGGTGCTTCTGGGAAGAAAATATAGGTCTGTGTGATGGGACTAACACACTTCAAGTCCTATAGGTGCCTCTGGGAACAAAATATATGATCTCTGTGTGATGGGACTAACACACTTCAAGTCCTATAGGTGCTTCTGGGAACAAAATATAGGTCTGTGTGATGGGACTAACACACTTCAAGTCCTATAGGTGCTTCTGGGAACAAAATATAGGATCTCTGTGTGATGGGACTAACACACTTCAAGTCCTATGGGTGCTTCTGGGAACAAAATATAGGTCTGTGTGATGGGACTAAACACACTTCAAGTCCTATAGGTGCTTCTGGGAACAAAATATAGGATCTCTGTGTGATGGGACTAACACACTTCAAGTCCTATGGGTGCTTCTGGGAAGAAAATATAGGTCTGTGTGATGGGACTAACACACTTCAAGTCCTATAGGTGCCTCTGGGAACAAAATATATGATCTCTGTGTGATGGGACTAACACACTTCAAGTCCTATAGGTGCTTCTGGGAAGAAAATGTAGGTCTGTGTGATGGGACTAACACACTTCAAGTCCTATAGGTGCTTCTGGGAACAAAATATATGATCTCTGTGTGATGGGACTAACACACTTCAAGTCCTATGGGTGCTTCTGGGAAGAAAATATAGGTCTGTGTGATGGGACTAACACACTTCAAGTCCTATGGGTGCTTCTGGGAAGAAAATATAGGTCTGTGTGATGGGACTAACACACTTCAAGTCCTATAGGTGCTTCTGGGAAGAAAATATAGGTCTGTGTGATGGGACTAACACACTTCAAGTCCTATGGGTGCTTCTGGGAAGAAAATATAGGTCTGTGTGATGGGACTAACACACTTCAAGTCCTATAGGTGCTTCTGGGAACAAAATATATGATCTCTGTGTGATGGGACTAACACACTTCAAGTCCTATGGGTGCTTCTGGGAAGAAAATATAGGTCTGTGTGATGGGACTAACACACTTCAAGTCCTATAGGTGCTTCTGGGAACAAAATATATGATCTCTGTGTGATGGGACTAACACACTTCAAGTCCTATGGGTGCTTCTGGGAAGAAAATATAGGTCTGTGTGATGGGACTAACACACTTCAAGTCCTATAGGTGCTTCTGGGAACAAAATATATGATCTCTGTGTGATGGGACTAACACACTTCAAGTCCTATAGGTGCTTCTGGGAAGAAAATGTAGGTCTGTGTAATGGGACTAACACACTTCAAGTCCTATAGGTGCTTCTGGGAACAAAATATATGATCTCTGTGTGATGGGACTAACACACTTCAAGTCCTATGGGTGCTTCTGGGAAGAAAATATAGGTCTGTGTGATGGGACTAACACACTTCAAGTCCTATAGGTGCTTCTGGGAACAAAATATAGGAGCTCTGCCTGCCTGCCACGAACACACTACAAGTCCTATAGGTGCTTCTGGGAACAAAATATAGGAGCTCTGCCTGCCTGCCACGAACACACTACAAGTCCTATAGGTGCTTCTGGGAACAAAATATAGGAGCTCTGCCTGCCTGCCACGAACACACTACAAGTCCTATAGGTGCTTCTGGGAACAAAATATAGGAGCTCTGCCTGCCTGCCACGAACACACTACAAGTCCTATAGGTGCTTCTGGGAACAAAATATAGGAGCTCTGTTTGCTGCCAGTGCCTGCCTGCCACGAACACACTACAAGCCCCTCTTTCTAAATCAATCTTTCTAAATGAATCTATCTAACTCAATCTCTCTAAGTAAATCTCTCTAACTAAATCCAGCAGAGTGACACAGAACGATCCTGCTCTATCTACGCCGGAACAGCATGTGACCGGCGCAGACGGCGTGGCGGCCTTTTATAAGAGGGGGCGTGTACTAAAGCCCCTGAGCTGTAATTGGCTACAGGCGTCCTGCCTGTAGCCAATTATGGCTCTTCGAGTTTCCGGCGCTGTGATTGGCCAAGCATGCGGGGTCACAGTGCATGCTTGGCCAATCATCAGCCAGCAATGCACTGCGCCGGCCGCCGGCCGCAATGCATTGCGGGGCCGCTCGCATCACACGAACGTGATGCGAGCGGCCAAAATAGTTCTGGGCTCGCCGAGCGAGCGAACACCCGGTGCTCGATGCGAACATGGGTTCGCATCGAGCACCGGGCCCATCCCTAGTCCCAAAGTTCTGGGCAATAATTGAATCTCGAACAGACTTTATACTGTTCATGTTAAGTGCTTTAGTTGGTTTCTGTTTCTCCAGTCAGATGTCAGGGAGATCAGTTGCATGCTAATCTCATTTTATAGGCATAGTGAGATTTAGCCAACACTAAAGCCAGGTACATACTAACAGTTTTACTAACATGCAACAGCTGGGTTGCCTTTTTTTTTTTTTTTTTTTTTTTTAACCAGCTGTTGTCTCCCGTGTGTACCCGGCTTTAGACAAAAGCTTCAAGGATATATTTTGGGGAAAATACAAAATTACTCTTGCAGTGGGGCTTCCCTTGGACACAAGGGCCAAATTCTCATTTTGTACTATTAAAAAGCACATGCTTACTCCTCTCCATGAGACCACTCCTCCTAAGTAATTACATTTTTTGCAGGAACTCTGATACCATCACATGAATTGCAAGTCCAGCAGTATTGTATTGTAAATTACTCACAACATGAAGCTTCAGAGGGAATATGAGAGAATTGGTTGTCAGGGTGTGAGAGATAAGGTTAACCACTTGCCGACCACCGCATGTACATATAGGTGGGCAGAATGGCACGGCTGTGCAAATGGACGTACCTGTACGTCCCTTTGAGTTTGCCGCCATGTGGTTGCACGAGCGCCGCCGGCGGCTCGCGTGTAACCCTGCCGCAAGCTCCGTAAGTAGGATCGCGGGTCCCACAGACTCGATATCCGTGGGAATACCCACGATCGGCTCAAGGAGCTGAAAAACGGGGAGATGTTAATGTAAACAAGCATCTCCCCATTCTGCCTAGTGATACTGTCACTGATCATAGCTCCCTGTGATCGGGAACAGTGATCAGTGACTGACATGTCACTCATAGCCACGCCCTCTAACAGTTAGAATCACTCCCTAGGACATACTTAACCCCTTCTTAGCCAGCTAGTGGTTAACCCCTTCACTGCCAGTGTAATTTTTACAGTAATCAGTGCAATTTTATAGCACTGATCGCTGTAAAAATGACAATGGTCCCAAAAATGTGTCAAAATTGTCTGATGTGTCTGCCATAATGTCACAGTCACAATAAAAATCGCAGATCACCACTATTACTAGTAAAAAAATTAATAAAAATGCCATAAAACTAACCCCTATTTTGTAGACGCTATAACTTTTGCGCAAACCAATCAATAAACGCTTATTGCGATTTTTTTTACCAAAAATATGTAGAAGAATATGTATTGGCCCAAACTGAGGAAAAAAAATGTTTTTATATATTTTTGGGGGATATTTATTATAGCAAAAAGTAAAAAATAATGTGTTTTTTTCAAAATTGTCGTTCTATTTTTGTTTATAGCGTAAAAAATAAAACCACAGAGGTGATCAAATACCACCAAAAGAAAGCTCTATTTGTGGGAAAAAAAGGACATTTTGTTTGGGAGCCACGTCGCACGACTGCGCAATCAGTTAAAGCGGCGCAGTGCCGAATCAAAAAAAGTGCTCTGGTCTTTGGCTAGCCAAATGGTCTGAGGCTTAAGTGGTTAAGTAAAACTGCTTTTTAATGGTACCTTAGACAAACATGACCAGATAACTCTTGTGGTGCTGGGGAAGCTTTAAACAGTGTATTAAGTGTTAAACACATGTAACTGTCATGTGAGGCAAATATGCTATTATACTTTGCAATTGTGACACTCATTTATATATGCTTATATAACATATATAACCATTTTGGTCCCAGAGTGAAGCCAATTATTAATACATTTCCCATAATCCAATATTTTTATGGCATGTTTACATTCCCTTTACATTTCTAAATTATTATAGCTATAAATGCAAGGTACTGGAGTTATAAGAGTGTGAATGTGATGAGAAATACATATCAGTTAACAAGATAAAAAGTCCTTCCAGAGTGACTAAGTGAAACTGCTTTCCTTGCAGACAATATGTATGTAAGCAGACTTCAGCTAACCATCTCATACTGTGAGCATACCCTCTGAATATTATCCATTAGATAGGATTATAGTCTAGTGATGTTGAATTGTTAACCCATGATACTCTGCAATCGGGTGCTGGGGCATCAGATTTAGCCCTGGTCAATGGCTAATAGGCAAATAAGATTGGCAAACACCAAGTCAAAGAATGTTGTCCTTTATTATTAAATAAAGGAGGGCTCCAAAAAAGACGAAAATCACCGGTAAACTCAATAGCAGGCTACCTTTTGGTTAAGCAGAAGCTTGTGCAATAAATAATCATACACATTATTATTATTATTATACAGAATTTATATAGCGCCAGCAGTTTGCGCAGCGCTTTACAACATCAGGGAAGACAGTACAATTACAATACAATTCAATACAGGAGGGATCAGAGGGGTTAGAGCTTACCCTAGAAATGGGCTCATATACAAGCATTTACAAGCCATTTAATAACAAAGTCTCACTAAAAAATGTTTTCTGCATCTTGATCCTCAGGGGGCAAAATGTATGTAACATTTAGTCCTGTTTCTATAGGTGCTGTGGAGCCCGCGCTAGCATGGGCAGCAGCTTTCCCTCTCCCCAAACCATTGCTCTGCAGGAGATGAGTAGGTAATTAGCCCCAATTGACAGAACTAGCATCGGCAGTAGACACTTGACTGAGACAAGTGACACAAGAATACAAGCAGAGGGAGGGGGCATATCAGAGTGACTACCTGAGAAAACATTCACATTCACACTCACAAAAAAAGAGGTGGATGCATGAGCTCCAAGGTATCCATGCACAGTGATAATATTCACAACAAATTGCATATGTACTATATATACAAATCTTTCTTATGTCTATATATGATAATCATTCCACTGAACCCAAGCTATGTTCAGATGTCACTGAATTGTCATTATTTGCAATCTCACTGAACAAGGGGAAGTAACTACTGAGCTCTGCTCAACAATAGAAACACCCACAAATCAGGCTTCTGGCAGGGAAGGAGCTGACAGGCAGCAATGAAGGAAGTAAGGAAGAGATTCTCTACACAACTCTTTAGTGTTTTCCTTGTAGAATCAAAAAAGGGAGTTCTTTCAATGCTAATCAGACTAATATAAAGAAAAGCTGTGCTAATTATATGAGGATGTTGTCCCTGGTTACCCACTTATGAAAAACAACTTTCCTGGCTGTTAGTATTTTCTAATTTGCTTGCCTAATATACATGCTTGATGCGGGAGCACTGACATGGACAGTCAGAAAACTCACATTGTCAGAAAGAGGTTAGCTTGAACAAATGTCTTGAAGCACTCTTTAGACAAGGAACATTAAATATAAATGTTCACAGGAGCATTGGGTGTAGCTTTAAACTATCTTTGAGCAAGTTTTTAGAAAGATTCCAGAATGATTTAGTTGTTTGCCATTGGGAAAAGGGGGGAATAATATATGATATTTTATTTTCAAACAGGCATTTAGCTGACTTAAACAGGACGTGTTTAATATTCTTGCTGCTCAAAGCTTGTAAAGAACTAGTGTAGACACTGTTAAAGTATGTATATATATATATATATATATATCTATATATATCTATATATATCTATATATATATATATATATATATATATATATATATTTTTTTTTTTTTACCTGTAATAATTCTGTTCAGTTGGTTTCAGAACTCAGACATCCCTGATACAACATTATATAGACTCTGACCATTTACTTTTATCCTCTGCCGTGAAAGCTGTACGTCTTTGTCAGAACTGTGATTAGACAGTGAAGGAACAGTTTTGACCCATGAGACTTCATGGGTTCTCCTCCAATAAGCACCATGCACTACAGTAAATCCTGATTGGCTTACAGTGCTGCTCCTTCCTCTCCCATTTTGAATGAAGACGTGCACAGGAAAATGTCAGATTAGTGCATAGAGAGATAACAATAATTTAAATACATTTAAAGTGATGTTAAATGATCACCTTGTAAAACAACCCATTCAGATTAAAATAGAAAGGAAAGGCAAAACATTTGTGTATAAATACTGTAAACATTATAAATACCCTTTTTTCCCTTTTTATAAGTGATCACATACCCTGTTCTCAGCTGTAAAAGAGCTGGGGGGAGGACAAGCAGCAACACACTGAGCTTTCCAGTGAATGGCTGTGCAGCAGGGGGGCATGTCAGGACAAGTCTGATCATTGGAGGAGAGCATATTGAGTTCCAAGCATAGCTAGAGAACAGACCATGGTGTGCTCTCCTGCTTAGCGTGGTCAGTTTAAAAAAAGGAAAACAAGGGGACTAACAAGGACACTGGGGATTTTACATAAAGGAAGCAATACTAACAGGATACTTTCTCCTACAAGTATATGGTACAGCAGGCACATATCATGATAATATGAACTGTTGGGGTAACAAACGCTTTAATACATTGATAAATGGATTACATGGTGGTATTTTAATCTATTATATTTTAAGTTAAACTCCTGGCAGATATAAAAGACATAACTGAATGCAGTTGTGTTATCATTAATACTCAATTAAATGTATATTTTAATGAATATTTTAAAACGCAAGTACTGTAAATAACTGACTCTGACGGCAAGGCAGGATTGTGTGAGGAAGTGGCAGCCCAACAACTGATCAGTTTATGTGCTGACAAGAAGAATGCTGACAGGAGGACAAACCAGAGTGACAGAGAGATGAGCTCACTACTGTACTGCTTCTGCTTTCACCATGCAGTCACAGGCTAGGATGGGTCCATGATAGCATTGGCTCAAAGGAAGTAGATTGAATGATGCTGGACATCAAACTGAGGACATCATGAAAAAAGTATTAATACTAGTGAACGCTCTGGAATAAAAGGTAACTATTAGTAAAACTGCCTATTATGTTATCTTTTAATGGGCTATTAGTTTATCTTGTTTATTTTTCAGAATAATGTTTAGAAGCTAGGAATATTCAAATCCTGAACATTGCACACCCTATTATTTCATCTGGGAACCCTTCCTCTCATCAAAAGAAAAAGATGGAGATGGACCTGCACTGAATTTAATGGATGTTATGTCTTTCAGGACCCACTAAAGTAGCATATTTACATGAGACAAGCTCTATGGCTTACTACAAGCTAAACATTTCAGAGAACACTACTTTTTCTTTCAAACAACGCATCAAAAGAAAAAAATATACTTACACAAAATTTGCTGATATTTATTTTGCCCTAAAGTTGGTCTAAAGGCTCAAGGTTTTTTACCCTCATGAATTCTATGCTTGAAGAGGGACTCTCCGAGGACTCTCAAATACTCATTGGCTGAGGCAGCAGTGGGAGCCATTGGCTCTCGCTGCTGCCAATCACAGCCAGTGAGCCAATGAAGAGAGAGATAGAGGGTGAGGCCAATCCACGGCTCTATGTTTGAATGGACACGCAAAGCAGCGGCTCAGGAGCAAGCCTGCTTAGGTGCCCCACATCAAGCTGCTTGCTGTGGGGGCAGGAGGCAGGAAGCGGGGGCCAGGAGCGCCGACAGGGGACCAAAGAAGAGGAGGATCAGGGCTGCTCTCTGCAAAACCACTGCCCAAAGCAGGTGAGTATGATATGTTTGTTATTAAAAAGAAATAAAAAAAACAGCAACAAGTCTTGTATATCACTTTAAGTTTTCCTCTCCCACTGTTATATCACTTCAGCATAAATGGATCGCTTTTACCATTAAAGCTGAACTCCAGGGAAAAGAAAGATTGGGCCACCTTCCCACTGCAACTGCTAACTGCTCATTTTGGCTTAGGAATGATGAATGGGGGGTATACTTACCTCATTCCTCAATCCTGCAGTCTTCCTCCACTTTGTGTAGCTAGTCCCCCGGTCCCATAATCGCAGCTCTCTAAAGTTATCCTGTACAATGCAGAACCAGCTGTCCTGCATTGCACAGGGGGGGTTCTAAGGGCCCAACCATATTCCAGAGTGTCGAACAGTGGAGGATAGCAATGTCTACTGAGTGACTGAGGAATAAGTTAGGTATCACCTCATTCATCATCTCTCTCTTAAAACAAGTTAACCCTTGCAGTTTGCTACCCCTCAATTGTAACTTTTTCCCAAGAATTCAGATTTTTTTATTTATTTTTTTCAAAGAATTTTATTGAGTTTTATCAGGATAACAGTAAATTGTAACATACAAAGCAAATGAAGATAACAAGATCAACAGAAGGTAAATGCATACAGTTGACTTAAACTTATAATACTGTATGGGTGATAGTCGCTGAAGGAAACAGTGGTAGAATTCAGATTTAAGACAAAAATATGTGTAAAGTGCATTGTTTCTGTGCACTGTTTTTTAATTTAATGAAATATATGATATTAACCAAAGTAACTAATGGAAGTCATATAAGTTTTTTTTTTGCTGTGTAAATGCACACACATCACAGGGAACACATTTGGGTATGAATATCAGCTCATACATGAAACTTTAAAATGCATCTCACTGCTTCCGCTACACTACTTGGAGGAACTATAGCTCACCAGTATATTGCTGACATTGTTTTTTTTTATATTTTGATATAAAATTTTATTTATAGATAATACATACAGTATTTCTGGACCAACTCTAAAATACAAACTATTGAGATAACTGACAATTTCTGTACAATGTACAATTTTCCTGATATAAACTTACCAGGAATACTATTGCCACCTAAAGCAGTTAAAACGTACAGTATATGTATATTGTGTTTTTATTAGTGACCGACATACCACTTATGATCATATATAAGACAATCGGGCCA
>CM053029.1:441883385-441951374 GCA_028564925.1 Lithobates sylvaticus
AAAGTAACTGACTTTTTTTTTTTTAAATATTCTATACGTGTAACTAAGGGGGCGGGTCTAGTATTACTGTAAGCAAGGGGCGCATTTATTATTATTGTTATATATCGTGTAACCAAGGGGCTGCTCTATTATTACTCTAACCAAGGGGCAGATCTGTTATAGCGTGTAACCAAGGGGCGGGTCTATTATTATTATATCGTGTAAGGGGCGGATGGCTACAGAAGAGGGCGAATGTTAAATTAATGGGCAGAGCTCGATATATAACAATATTAATAAATGCGCCCCTTGGTTACAGTAATACTAGACCCGCCCCTTACTTACACGATAGACCCCCCCTGCAGAGTAGCACGAGCATCAGGAGCGTGCGGCATCGCCTCGTACAATTACATGTTAACTGCGCCTGAGCGGTGTAGAGTTCACTCAGAGCTGTTTAGGTTCGGCAATTTTCGGAAGCTCCGTAGTCCTTCGTACTGTGCAAGCCCTGCGCCTGCACAGTACAGGGGGGTCCTTATCAGGCGGGGGAACTTTTTCGGCAGGACACCGGAATTACACTACTGCCATCTAGTGGCAGTAGATGTAATTGGGGTAACTAAGCCAAAGTAATGGTAACTGAGTTACCATGAGGGGAAAAGTAATTAGTTAGATTACTAGTTACCCTCTAAAGTAACTGAGTTACGTAACTCAGTTTATTTTAACTCAGTTACTTACATCACTGGCCCCGATCACTGTATAAATAAAAAGTAATTGGCTATTTAGTGACTGGCTGTGTCCAATGACAGCCAGTCACTAAATGTAAACAAAAAAGTGTGGTAACTCCTGTTGCTGGGTTCTCCTCTTCACACACCGATCCTGTGTGAGGAGGAGATCAGCTAACAGTGAGTTACCTATATACTCTACCCACCTAGTATATATTGCATCTCTGTGCCCAGATAACCCCCCCTAAATAAAGAGAACCTGTCATCAGGTGTACCTGTCATCAGGAGTACCTGTCATCAGTAGTACCTGTCACCTCACCAGAGTATCTGCCACCAGAGTACCCGCCACCTCACCACATGCCAGAGTACCACCAGAGTACCCGTCACCTCACCACCTGCCAGAGTACCACCAGAGTACCCGTCAACTCACCACCTGCCAGAGTACCACCAGAGTACCCGCCACCTCACCACCTGCCAGAGTACCACCAGAGTACCTGCCACCTCACCACCTGCCAGAGTACCACCAGAGTACCCACCACCTGCCAGAGTACCTGCCACCAGAGTACCTGCACCCAGAGTACCTGCCATCAGAGTACCACCAGAGTACCCGCCACCTCATCACCTGCCACCAGTGTACCCGCCACCTCACCAGAATACCCGCCACCTCACCACCTGCCACCAGAGTACCTGCCACTATGTCCAAAAAGGTGTACACCCCAGAGGAGGCATACCAAATACTCAGTCTGAGCGATGAGAGCATCGGGGAGCTCTCACCGCTCAGTTCTGTTTCAGTTTCTGTTTCAGAATATGAGCCCCCTGAAGGCAGCACCTCAGGATCCGAATTAAAGGAGGAAGCAGTCCCTCCTAAAAGAAAACGGTCTGAACCCCAGGCATCTACCAGCAGTGCCAACGGCGGTAGACCCCAGGAGGAGAGGCCCAGTTCAAGCGCTGCTAGACCCCAGGAGGAGAGGCCCAGTGCACGCCAAAGAATTAGGGCCCAAAACCAGCTGCCAGAAAGCTTGGCAAACCCATCGTGGCTGCCTTCTACCACAGGGTCAGCCACGATCCCCCTTTTAAAACGGAAAATTGTATCATACTTACCGTAATTTTCCTTTCCTGGTGCCAATCCATGGCAGCATACATGTGATAGAGCTCCGCCTCTACTCCGCCTTCAGGACTAGTGAATAGCATAAATTAAAGGGCATAGCCCCTCCCCCAACATTCTTCGTAATATAGAATACCGAGGGTGGGAGTTTATGCTGCCATGGATTGGCACCAGGAAAGGAAAATTACGGTAAGTATGATACAATTTTCCGTTTTCCTGGTGCCTCCATGGCAGCATACATGTGATAAATAACTAGCTCACATGGGTGGGTTTAATGCTTTAACAAAAAATAAACTTTAATCAAACACAGACATAGCAGCATGAAGCGCTTTACTCCCGAACTCTACGGTTGTAAGAGCCCCGGGATCAATACGATAATGTTTGAGGAACGTGTGTCGGGAAGACCAAGCCTAATGCTTCAAGAGAAACATTTGCCCTCGCTGCCCAAGATGCCGATACTGCTCTTGTTGAAGGAGCATTCACCTGAGCCGAAACTTGCTGTGGCTTCCAAGTAGGCCCTGAGAACTTTGGATATGTCTAACTCATAACAGGAGTTTGATTCTGAGTCCATGAAAACTGGTAACGCCCATGGTTCTGATAGGTTTGCCATTGAGGTGACCTTGGGTGTGAAACCTCTGAGAGGGCGAAGTTCTACCCTATCTGGAAAAAAAGGGATATGTGATCATCCCCAATGCCCAGGGAGTGGATTTCCGAAATCCTCCTGTCGGATGTAATAGCCAACAGAAAAGTTGTTTTTAAAGTCAAGTTACAAATTGAGACCTCTTCAACCGGTACAAACGGATGAGTGGATAGGACTTCCAATATTAGAGGAGGATCCCACTTTGGAAAGGAACGTCTGGATGGGGGACACATCTTCAATACTCCCCTGAGGAACGTAACCACTAGAGGGTCTTCTGACCCCCTGGTGTTAGTTGCTGCAGAAGTTGCGGAAACTTGTACCTTGAGGGAACTCTGGCTGAGCCCCAAATCGAGACCAGTTTGCAGAAAACTCAGAACATCAGCAGTGGAAAGAGAGAGATAGGATCAAATCCTTTTCCTGGGGCATAGGATAAGAACTTGTCCCAAATTCTTGCATAGATTGTGTTGGTTGTAGGCTTTCTAGCTTTTAACAGGGTGGATATGACCTCTTGGGAACAGCCTAACGATTCAAACCTCCTCCTTTCCACTTCCATACACAAAGATCCAGCTTCTGTGGGTCTGGATGGTCCAGCCTGCCCTGGGTCAACAACTGCAGAAAGGGAGGAATTCTGATCGGATGATCCACACTGAGGTGCATGGCTAGTGGAAACCACGGTCTCTTCGACCAATAGGGTAGCACTGCTAGCACTTTAACTGGTTCGTTCAGGAGTCTGAGGAGAAACCTCAAAATGAGTGGGCGAGGAGGAGAGGTGTAAGCTGTCTTGAAGGTCCAAGGACAAGATAGCGCATCTACTCCTTCCGCCTGTGGATGTGGAAGGTGAGAGAAGAATCTCCTGATTTTGCAATTCTCATGCATAGCAAAAGATCCACCAGTGGGGTCTGCCCTAGATTGGAGATTTGGATGAACACATGGGGATGTAGAGACCACTCGTTGTCCCCAAACCTCCTCGATAAGACATCTGCCTCTGTGTTCATCTTGCCTGGGAGATACATTGCCCTGAGGTCTACCAGGTTCCTCTCTGCCCAGAGCATTACAGGTTCCACTTCCCTCAGAAGTGTCTTGCTGTGGGTGCCCCCTTGTTTCTGAAGGTACGAGACCGCCACCTTGGTGTCCAAACATAGAAGTACTCTCTGTCCCTTGACCTGAGATGCAAAAGAGGTTAAGGCTAGAAATGCTGCCCTCATTTCTAGGACGTTGGACACTGTCCCTCTGGTGGGCAAGGACCATCTTCCCTGAATTCTCTGCAATGGGCACCCCACCCCTGGCCACTCGCATCTGACGTAATTGTGGACCATGAGTGGGAACCCAAATGATAGAGCCGGGAGAGATTCTCTGGATTCATCCACCAGTGTAATGACCACTGCTTATTAGCGTTGTTAAACGGATTGTCTGAGACAGATGTTGTCGTCTCCATTGCATTAAGAATCCCGTCTGGAAGTGTCTCAGATGCTAGTGAGACCATGGAACTAGAGGTATGCACGAGGACATCGTGCCAATAAGGCTCAGACACTGCAAGGCTGATAGATGGGATCTCTATGACCTTGGATACCTTCTGAATGATGCCCTCCATCTTCATCTGGAGTAAAGAGACTGTGCCTAGGAGCGTACCGAACATTGCCCCTAAGTAAACCATCTGCTGTGTTGAAACTAATTGGCTCTTCCGATGGTTCACCAGCCACCCGAACTCCGACCACGACTGGAGAAGAATCTCCCTGTGGACTAAAAGGTGGCTCGAGTTTTTTTTTTTTTTTTTTTGACAGCAAGAGGATATCGTCCAGGTAGTGATAAATTCTTAACCCCCTCTCTCTCTCATAGGGGCCAAGACAGATATCAACACTTTTGTGAACACCAGAGGGTAGGTGCATAGCTCTAAGGGCAGAGCTTGAAATTGCAGGTGGACATGACCCACTGCGAACCTTAAGTATTTTTGGAAGGATGGTAGAATAGGGATGTGGAGGTACGCATCCTGCAGGTCTATCGAGATTAATCAATCTCCTGGTTGTATGGTTTGTATGATCGTTTGGAGTGACTCCATCTTGAAGCTTTCGAGATGGATGGATTGATTTAGCTTTTTCAGATCTATTACAGGTCTCCAGTCACCTGTTTTTTTCTGCACCAGGAAAAGGGTGGAAGAAAAACCTGTAAAATCGATCTGATGGGGGGACAGGTATTGCTGCCCCTTGACGCTGCAGGGACTCCAAAAAAAAAAATTGGTTTAAGGCCAGTGCCTTCTGTGGGGAGGCTGGTAACTGTCTCTTTGAAGGACGTGTGAGGAGGCTGCTGAGAGAAAGTCCAGAAGTGACCGTACCGGATCGTTGCTAGGACCCATGGGTCTTGACATTTGGAGGCACAGATGGGGAAAACGTTTTTTTAACCGGGCTCCCACTGGGGGCGTTTCCTCCCCGCTGACGTCAAAAGGACTTTGTCCCCTCCTGGGGAGCAGTGAGGGACTTGTACTTTCTGGCTCCCAGAAAAGAAGTCTGGGTGCCTCTCCACGATTTCTTGTTGTCCCTAAAGGGGCGAGACTGCCTGAAGTCTCTAGAATTTGATTGCCGGAATCGTGATAAATAGGCCTTTGTTCTCCGGACCTTCCTGTCCTGAGGAAGTAAGCCAGATTTGCCCCCTGTTACTCTGGAGATTACTTTGTCGAGTTTCTCAACAAACCAAGATTTTCCATCAAGGGAAATCTTGCATCAATTCTGCTTTGATGCTAGATCAGCTGTCCAAGGCTTTAGCCATAAGGCCCGCTTTGCCATAACAGAGTTGCAGCATTGAATTGGCTGAACACCGGATTGTGTCAATTGCAGCTTCTCCCACGAAATCCGCCAACTTAAGCTCCTCCAGAGCTTTGATTATGTCATCTTTGGGAACGTCTTGGTGCAGGGCTGTCTCAATATTTTCCGTCCAAGCCCTGATGGCATTGGAAACAGATGTCAGCGCAATGGCTGGTCTGCAAGCCACCCCTGCTTCTAGATAGATGTATTGATCTAGACCTCGAATGGAGCTATCTAGGGGATCCTTGAAAGACGTTGAATCCTCCATTGGCATTGTTACATTTTTTGCCAGACGCACTACAGCCGCATCAACCACAGTCATTGAACTGAGTATCTGAACTGAGTGCCAGTGGATACATTTTGCATAAACGTGCTACAGAAAACTCTATCAGTTTTGTTCCACTCATCCTCTATGATCTCCCCCATTAATGGGAAGAAGATTTGGTTTCTCTTGAGGAATGAGAAATAGTTTTTTGATTTTTGAGGAGGCCCTTCCGGGTCTTCCCAGGCAATGTCGCTCCTCACCGCTTGTACAAAGGGTTGAACCAGGGAGAAATTGAAACCAGACGGTTCTGTATCATCTGAGGACTCCTCGGATGAATCTACCAGTGGGATTTGTTTAGCTGTTTTTCCTGATGGAGGCAAAGGAGTACTAACAGCTGATGGGCCCGAAATGTCGGGGTCCAAATCCAACACCTGGGCAGCTTGTGAAACCGGGTGAGCTGGAATCATGGCCGTCAGTTCAGAAAGAGAGTCTCTCATGGTTTGCTTAAGCAGGTCAACCACCTGCTGGCCTTCTAATTCCCGGTTAGCTGCGTAGTCCCTGAGACAGTCTCTGCAGACGAGCTTATCAGGGAGTGGAACCGCGCCACAGGCCACACATTTTTTCCTTGACGCCCGCGGTGGAGGCGAAGGCGAATGACGACGTCTATAAGATCCTGATCTTCTGGAAGATTTATGATGAGAAGAGCGCGGTCTTCGCTCAGGACTATCGTCATTGTCATAGCGCCTTGAGGACTTTCTGGACCGCTTTGAAGGAACAGGGCTGAAACAAACAAAGTTTGTCAGTGGCGCACTCTTTTTTTTTTTTTTTTTTTTTAAATACTCACGTACAGGTGGTCCACATACCTATTGGATATGAGAGGATCTTGGCTTTGTGACGAATGGCTCATGGTAAATAATGGGCAGGAGGATCAGCTGTAGTAAGGCGAAGTAAGAAGCAAAAAGAAATAGAGTCTATTTGCACACCAAATTTTTAAACGAAGTCAACGCAATAGGAGTGAGATAAAAGTATAAGGCTGGCCATACACTACCCAACCCCCGTCTATAGATCTCCCTCAGATCTATAAAAAAAAAAATACAATATGTGGTCAAATCTAATCACCCCCAATTTGCATGCAATCAGGCAGGCCCCTGTACCACACAGTTGAAGGCAAACCTAATGGAAATCGAACAAGAAAATTGCATGGTGAATGGCCAGCTCCACACATACCTGTAATGCTGAAGTAATTTGGACTGCAGGGCATACACCTGATATGCAGAGCAGCCCTGAGTCCAATTTAGAGCCAACACTTTAAAGCTAAAAAGGGAGAGCAGCTTAATTAAAAAGGACCTACCTTATTACTGGCAAACAAAAAGAAACAAAACCAAGGCCACGGCAAGAGAGTGAGAACCCTGAAGGGTAGTACAAAAAAGCTAGAAAAAAAAACCTCAGAAATAGCAAGGAAACGCCCGTTCTGCACATGTGCAGACCAGGAATAAATGTCTTAAAGGGGACATTTTTTTTTTTTTTTTTTTTTTTTAACCTATAAGCTTTAACCACCAGGGCTCAAAAACAGTGCAGACATGGAAGCAAAAGGAAAACCTAACCTGACCAAGAAGGAAGAGAATCTGATCCTCCCGCCGTCATCACCAGCATTCGTTTTTCTGGAAATTCAGCAGACTGCGTTCCTATGAGGAAACTCTGCAAGACCCCAAAAGATCCTCAGAAGGGGTTCCCAGTCTTATCAGTGCATTGAGCAGACCCAAGAACAGGGACTGCGCACGGGAGAGGCTTAACCCGGCGGACGCTGCCGACTGCAGAGGTATGGACATACATACTGCTACTCTTCACCAGTCAAGAGGAATGAGGAAAAAAAGGAGAATGTTGGGGGAGGGGCTATGCCCTTTAATTTATGCTATTCACTAGTCCTGAAGGCTGAGTAGAGGCGGAGCTCTATCACATGTATGCTGCCATGGAGGCACCAGGAAAGTGTAGCTCTATCACATGTATGCTGCCATGGAGGCACCAGGAAAGCTGAAATTGTTTTTAGGCCTAAGGCTAAACATGGGGCTTACAAAAAAAATGAAATACATACGTATTGGTCGACCAAATCCATCCATCATATGCCAGTTCTTTCTTCAGTCATGTCCAGCATTTTAGTGACAACTCACAGTGTCACGAATCCCTGGTGCATTTCACAGGCCGGCTGGGTATCAAGCAATATATCCCCAGTAAGAGAGCGAGGTATGGCTTGAAGCTCAACAAGCTCTGTGAAAGCGCCACCGGTTATGTGCACTCCTTGGCAAAGATTCCCAGCTCCAGCCCCCGATTGTCCATCATACATGGGAATTAGTGGAAAAATTGTTTGGGAGTTGGCATTCCCACTCCTCCAAAAGGGTTATCATATTTATATGGACAATTTTTACACTAGTTTGCCCCTTCTCCGCCACATGTACCTAAAAAAAACATTGGCCTGTGGTACAACAAGAAAAAACCGAAAGGGCTTCCCACAGCGTCTTGTCGCCACAACCATTCAAAGGGGGGAATCGGCCAGCTTGAGGAATGAGGAAGTGCTGGCTGTGAAGTGGAAGGATAGTAAAGACGTTTATATGATGTCCACCATCCACAATGACACCTCAGTGGACCTTCACAGAAGACGCAGTACCATTCGCAAGCCTTCCTGCATCAACGCATATAATACATTTATGGGGGGGGGGGGGTGGATTTAAATGACCAAATGTTGCAGCCCTATCTTTCAACAAGAAAATCCCTTTTTTGGTACAAAAAAGTTGCAATTTACTTTTTTCATTTGGCCCTTTTAAATTCTTTTATAATTTACCAAAAATCCTCAGCAACACCCACCACCTTCATAAAGTATATTGAAGACATTGTCACTTTACTTATTTATCAAGAAGAATCCCCCCCCCAGAAAGAATTCGCTCAGATTCTGGCGTCAGGCTACATGAGCGTAATTATCCGGAACATATTCCATCATCAGCATCCGGAAAACGACGGCAAAAAAAATGTCGGGTGTGCACGAAAAGAGGAATTAGGAAAGACACCAGCTTCTATTGTCCCGATTGTCCCTCCCTACATGGCCTTTGCATCGAACAATGCTTCAGGCGATATCACACTCTGGAAAACTATTAGCCCCTATTTCCAATAGACTGCCATTTCCCCATTTTCAATTCCTGTCATGAATATTTCCCTGCCTCAACCAACCATTTCATTGTCTTCCATGTGAACTGACCCTGGCCTGTTTCTCGACTATGCCTCTGCCTACCGTCTGCATTGTTTATCCGCCATGTTTCTGCCTTTCAAGTGAACTGACCCTGGACTGTATCGACTATGCCTCTGCCTACCGTCTATGTCTGCCTTTTACCTGCACTGACCTCGGCTTGTTGACCATGTTTTTGCCTGCCCCTTGGACTGATCTTTTACCCTGCTACACAGGGGTCTCACATATGTGAGGGGCTCCAGAATAGTGTTCGGAGTTCAGAAAACCAGTTTTTCCATGTTCCCATAACAGGGTCTGGTTGTCCGGAGGCTACAAAGAGATTTGGTGGGAGAAGCCTCTACCCCTGTCCCCATTCTTCCCTAACCGATGCTCTAAGCTTAATGGTCCTGTCTGCTCCCTGGAAAAAATATTCTGGCTGTGCTGACCATACCTCTGCCTGCTGCCTTTACTAACTATGGACAGTATTCCTGCCTGCTGCATGGACGATCCTTTGATCCTTTTGCTGCTGCTGACCACATCCCTGCCTGCTATCTGGACTAATGCATTGGCTGTGTTGACAACATCTCTACCTGTGCTGACTATTCCTGCCTGCTGTCTGTTTTGCTGTCGCTGTCCACGTTCCTGCCTGCTGCCTGGACCGATGCTCTCCTCTGTGGACCACTGCACTACTAAAACCGCAGGTAATCTTTTCTTTACCCTTTGCTCAGCAGAATGTATTTTGGTTTGTAATTGGTATGTACCGTACATGCTATGTGTTAGAAATATGAAGGGTCTCAACAATGTGATAGGTTGGCAGGAATTTATGTGTGTAATTTATGCTCCTAGAACACCTGACAGTGCTACTTGGGCCTCTGTATGTGGCCAGGCTGTGTAAAAGTCTCACACATGTGGTATCGCCATACTCAGGAGGAGTAGCAGAATGTATTTTGGGGTGTCAATTTTGCTATGTACATGCTATGTGTTGGAAATATCTTATAAATGGACAACTTTGTATAAAAAAAATGCGTTTTCATTTTTTTTCCACATATTACAAAAACTTTGGGAAAAAAATGAACCATTCAACAGACTCATTATGCCGCATAGATTATACGTTGGGGTGTTAGCTTTCCAAAACGGGGTCATTTTGTGGGCGTTTCCATTGTCCTGGTGCTCCAGGGCCTTCAAAACTGTAATAGGTGGTTGAGAAATGAGATGTGTAATTTATGCATGTAGAACGCCTGACGGTGCTATTTCAATGTTGGGCCTCTGTATGTGGCCAGGCTGTGTAAAAGTCTCACACATTTGGTATCGCCCTACTTGGGAGGAGTAGCAGAATGTATTTTGGGGTGTCATTTTTGCTATGTACATGCTATGTGTTGGAAATATCTTATAAATGGACAACTTTATGTAAAAAAAAAAAATGCGTTTTCATTTTTTTCCACAGTTTCCAAATACTACTGGAAAAAATGAACCATTCAAAAGACTCATTATGCCTCACAGATTATACGTTGGGGTGTTAGCTTTCCAAAATGGGGTCATTTTGTGGGCGTTTGCATTGACCTGGTGCTCCAGGGCCTTCAAAAGTGTGATAGGTTGTCATCAAATGAGATGTGCAATTTATGCTCGTAGAACGCCTGACGGTGCTACTTGGATGTTAGACCTCTGTATGTGGCCAGGCTATGTAAAAGTCTCACACATGTGGTATCACTATACTCAGGAGGAGTAGCAGAATGTATTTTGGGGTGTCATTGCAAGTATGCATGTGCTGTGTGAGAGAAATAACTTGTTTTTATGACAATTTTGTGCAATTACAACTTCAAAAAAACTCACCATGCCTCTTACTAAATACCTTGGAATGTCTGCTTTCCAAAAAGGGGTAATTTGGGGGGCATTTGTACTTTCCTGGCTTGTTAGGGTCTCAAGAAATGAGATAGGCCTTCAGTGCATCAGGTGTGATCAGATGTGATCATTTTTCAATGATTTGCACCATAGCTTTTAGACGCTATAACTTTCACAACAACCAAATAAAATAAACTTATTTGGGTTATTTTTACTAAAGATAAGTAGCAGTATACATTTTGGCCCAAATTTATGAAAAAAAATGTTTTATTTGCAAAAATTTTCAATAGAAACGAAAAAAAAGTGTTTTTTTTTTCAAAAATTTCTCTCTTTTTTCGCTTATATTGCAAAAAAATAAAACACCAAAAGAAAGCTCTGTTTGTGAGAAAAAAAATGATAAAAATTTGGGTTGGGTAGAGTGTAGCATGACTGAGTAATTGTCATTCAAAGTATGAGAGCGCTGAAAGCTAAAAATTGGTCTAGTAAGGAAGGGTGTTTAAAAGCCCTTTATTGAAGTGGTTAAGCTGGCTACACATGGGACAAAAATCGGTTGAAAATGGTCAGTTCGGCAGGAGTCGCGATCAGCACTCAAAGCCAATGGCTGCAAGCACTGATCCGTGTGTTCTGGTGGGGGGCAGTTCCAGCGGAGGAGAGCAATGCACCACCATCGGAAGATGTTCAATCCGCTGGAATCAAGCATTATTTGCAGTCATTGATGCCAGTGCTAAGGGTTATTATTGCAGTTACTGTGACTGTGAATGTAAAACCATTGATCTTTGAAAGCTGTTGAATATGTTCAAACTTAACAGAATAACCTTATTCATTTTATTACTATTAGTTTAGTTCAGGGGTCTCCAAAGTACGGCCCGCGGGCCACATCCGGCCCGCTGGGACGTTTTTCCCGGCCCGCAGGTTGAGTCGCCGATCCGTGATCCGAACGGGCCACCCCGTTCGGATCGGCACACCCCGCGATCCGCGGAGCGCTCCGCGGCCTCGGCCTTAGGAAAGGCCGCGGCTTCGGCCTAGCTCCGGAGCGGCGGCGGCCATCTTTGTACACCCGGCGGCCTTAGGAAAGGCCGCGGCTTCGGCCTAGCTCCGGAGCGGCGGCCATCTTGGTACACCCGGCCACTGTTTACAATGTGATCGCTCCGTCAAATTTGACGGAGCGATCACTTGTAAACATACCCTGCATTACCCAGCCAATATACTGCATTAACCCTGCATATACTCTGCATTAACCCTGCATATACTCTGCATTACCCAGCCAATACTCTGCGATACTCTGCATTACCCAGCCAATACTCTGCGATACTCTGCATTACCCAGCCAATACTCTGCGATACTCTGCATTAACCCTGCATATACTCTGCATTACCCAGCCAATACTCTGCGATACTCTGCATTACCCAGCCAATACTCTGCGATACTCTGCATTACCCAGCCAATACTCTGCGATACTCTGCATTACCCCAGCCAATACTCTGCGATACTCTGCATTACCCAGCCAATACTCTGCGATACTCTGCATTAACCCTGCATATACTCTGCATTACCCAGCCAATACTCTGCGATACTCTGCATTAACCCTGCATATACTCTGCGATACCCAGCCAATACTCTGCGATACTCTGCATTAACCCTGCATATACTCTGCGATACCCAGCCAATACTCTGCGATACTCTGCATTAACCCTGCGATACCCAGCCAATACTCTGCGATACCCAGCCAATACTCTGCGATACCCAGCCAATACTCTGCGATACCCAGCCAATACTCTGCGATACCCAGCCAATACTCTGCGATACCCAGCCAATACTACAGTGGGGAGAGGATGTGGATATTACAGTGGGGGAGATGACGTGGATATTACAGTGGGGGAGATGACGTGGATATTACAGTGGGGGAGATGACGTGGATATTACAGTGGGGACTATATGGTGGCGGAATTTTCACAGGTTTTTGCAAATTCAATTATTTGCTGATCCGAAAAATGATCCGATCCGTGACTCCTGATCCGAGGATCGATCCGATCCGTGAGTTTTTTGATCCGTTGCACCCCTAGCCCTGATAGTATGCAGCACAGGTCCCGCAGCCCGACGGAGCATGTCCAACCCGGCGCCTCACTAGTTGTTGATAGGACCTACTGCGCCTCCCGGGTCCCGCCCCTCTGTTAGCATCAGTGTCCTTTACGGCTGTGCTTTTGGCTACAACGTGCCTGTGTAACAGCCGGGCGGGAGTCAGGAGGTGCAGCAGAACAGCGCTGAAGCCGGACACAGATGTAAGAGGGACACAGATGTGACTGTTGGAGGTGATGGGGACACAAATGTGCGGCGGGGGCTAGTTTGAGAGACACAAAAGTGAAAGGGGAGCTCTAAGGGGGACACAGTTTTGCAGGGGGCTCTAAGGGGGACACAATTGTGCTGGGGTCTCTGATTGGGGCATAAATGTGGAAGGGGGCTCTAAGGGGGACACAAAAGTGCTGGGGTCTCTGATTGGGGCATAAATGTGGAAGGGGGCTCTAAGGGGGACACAATTGTGCTGGGGTCTCTGATTGGGGCATAAATGTGGAAGGGGGCTCTAAGGGGGACACAATTGTGCAGGGGGCTGTGATGGGGGGCATAAATGTGGAAGGGGGGCACTAAGGGGGACATAATTGTGCAGGGGTCTCTGATGGGGACACAAATATGAAAGGGGGCTCTGATGGGGACACAAATATGGAAGGGGGCTCTGATGGGGACACAAATATGGAAGGGGGCTCTGATGGGGACACAAATATGGAAGGGGGCTCTGATGGGGACACAAATATGGAAGGGGGCTCTGATGGGGACACAAATATGTCAGGGGGCTCTGATGGGGACACAAACGTGTCAGGGGGCTCTGATGGGAATACAAATATGCAGGGGTTCTTATTCAGGCACAAATATTCGGGGGGGCTCTAAGGGGGACACAAATATGCAGAGGGGGCTCTGATGAGGATACAAATGTATGGAGGCGTGTGTGTGTTGACAGTAACACAGATGCAAGACCCTGTGAACACTGGAATTTTAGCCCCAGTGCATGAGGTTACATCGTTTAGGTGCGCCATCAAGCTCTACTGCCGGCAGCCTGTCAAATTCTATTTTATTCTACTGCCGATTCATTAAAAAAAAAAAATTTATTTTTTCGGCCCGCGAATATGTGAAAAATGCACAATGTGGCCCCCGAAGTGAAAAGTTTGGAGACCCCTGGTTTAGTTTATAGCACCTCAATTTAATTACTCTATATTCCTTGTCGTAATTGAGACTGCAAGGTATACATTTCGTTTTAGATATATGCTATTCAAAACAGTATTACAGCTCTAGTTTAACTGACCAGCAGACACCAGAAATAATGGTTTTATATTAGGACAGAAATCAGATTGCCATTACAGGCACACCGATGCTTTGGTTGGAACACTCTGTTTTTCCTAGGTTTTGTCTAGTTTTATTTTGTTCCATATACTAATAATCCCTTTTGGCCTAGTGTATCAGTACAGTTCTTGTACAGTTCTTGTTTTATTACTGTTCCTTCTCAATGGTTTTGTAGATATTGAGTTCAGTTCCATAATATAATGCTCTGGGGTTCAGTTCCATACTTAGATTGCCATGTTTTATGCCTTCTACCTGAGACCTGTGAGGTTATCTTTATCTTATATTGTGCTTTCCTTCTCTAGCTTTGATTGTATAATGCAGTAACTTTTATCTATAATGTGTATAGAAGAACTCATATAACCACTTAAAAATAAGAGATAGTTTTATGGCATTTTTATTAATAATTTATTTTTTTATTAGTAATGGCGGCGATCTGCAATTTTTATCGTCACTGCGACATTATGGCGGACAGATCGGACACTTTTGGCGCTATTTTGGGACCATTCACATTTATACAGCGATCAGTGCGATTAAAAATGCATTGATTACTGTGTAAATGTGACTGGCAGTGAAGAGGTTAACCAGGAGCGGGTGCTACAGGGGTTAAGTGTGTCCTAAGGAGTGATTCTAACTGTGGGGGGAGGGGCTACCTGTGACACGACACTGATCACCGCTCTCGATCACAGGGAGCTGTGATCAGTGTCAGTGTCACTAGGTAGAACGGGGAAATGCTTGTTTACATCACCTGTTCTTCCTCTCCGTGAGACGATCGCGGGTATCCCCACAGACATTGAGTCCGAGCTTCCGGCGGCACGCACGTGACCCCGCGGCAGCAAATTAAAAGGGACGTACCTGTACGCCCATTTGCCTGTCCGTGCCATTCTGCCCACGTAAATATTCGTGCAGCGGTCTGTGCAATGTATAGAACAGTGCCGCAGCAAAATTATATTTCTAAAGGAAAAAATGTAATTTAAACTTGCTTGCGGCTGTAATGTATTGCTGGCTCCTGGCAATATAGATGAAACTGAGCCCCCCCCCTCCTGAACTATACCAGGCCACATGCCCTCTTGATATAGTCACAAGTAAAGTGAGGAAACGCGTTGAGGCGGAGCCTGTGACATCATTACATCCATCTAGGAAGCAGTTCACGAGCCGCTGGGGACACAGCGCCAAGGATCTACGGATGTTTCAGTGATCCAGGGATTGTCCATCTTTATCATACAAGCGCTTTACCTGCATACACCAGGACAGTGCATCTGTAAATGTGAGTTATTTACTGTGGTTTTATTAAAAGTTGTTTTTAAACGGTAAAACACTGTGTTGAGTTTTTTCCTGCCCTTATGACATATAACTACGAGGAACAGCATCTGATTGATTGGGAGTTTTTATGAGGATAGAGGAACAACAGATTGCTAGATTTATACCTCTGAGGGGAAGGTGCGATTAGACCCTATGGTGGGTCTTCATGTGAGGTGAGCACATATAAAGACCAGTGGAGGACACGGTGGTGTGCTTAATCACCTAATTTGGATTTGTCACTTATGAAGATATAGACACGTGCACTGAGAAGAGTTTTTCTTTTGGATTTAATGTCTTGGATCTACTAGCAACAGTCACTATATATATTGTAACCTGGGAGACAGGTAGCAGGTACAAAGCTCACTGGGATGGGCTGTTTAGTAAGGCACAGATACCAAATCCACTTGAGGTAGTGAAAACAGTGCTGGGTTTATTTGATTTAAATACAAGTCCATACACAGGTGCTGCACAGTCTTCCAGAAAACATATCAAAACAGAAATAAACAAACAAAAGTCCTAGCCGTGTCTCGGCTCTAACTATAACATACACCGTCTCTAACTATCAGGCTGAGCAAGCCTACCGCTTGTCAGTTTCTGTAAAGAGTTTTTAAAGGGTTTTACCAACCTTTTGGCTCCTCACAAACCATCCCTGTTTGTGTGTCCCAGGCAGAGAGCAAAGGCTGTTTGCTCAGGTGAGCTTAAATTAGCCTGGGGAAAAAGACTAAGATCCGAACTGGATCATGTCTCAGAGACCTCTGAATGTATATGAGAGGAGCCTGGGAGATGTATAAACCCCGAACAGGACTTCTCCTGGCTCTCTCTGGGACGCTCTGCTACAATATATATAGACATTTTCTTGGCATATTGCTAGATTATATAGATTGTTTTCACTTTTGATTATTTTCACCTAATTGACTCATTAATACACCCTGCTGCTCAGCTGGGTGTAGTTGCACTTCACTATTTTAATTTTGCAATTTAACATGGGGAGGGTGCTTTGGGGTCCCCCCAAAGCATCTTTTCCTCATGTTGATGGGGACAAGATCCTCTTCCCGACAACCCTGTTCCTTGGTTGTAGGGGTCTGGATCTTATCAGAATCTGGAAGCCCCCTTTAACACAGGGGTCCCCCTATCCCGCCCCCCCCCCCCCCATGTGAATGGGTACCCCTACCCATTCACCAAAAAAAGTGTCAAAAAGTAAAAACCACAATAGACAGTTTTTGACAATTCTTTATTAAAAAAAAAAAAAAAAAGTTTCCTGCGATGTCCATCCATCTTTAATCACACCGCCTAACGGACCTGAAAAATAGAAATAGAAATGAAAAAGCTCCAACAACATGGGAGGCCTCCTGGCAAAAGCTATCTTTTTGCTTTGACGGCTCTTATATAGGCAAGGGCGGTGCCACCTGCTGACGTAACCAGATGACCCCGCCCCCTCTGACATCACATGACACCCCAAAGCACCCTCCCTGTGTTGAAAGCTAGCGGCCTGGTATGGTTCAGGAGGGGGGTTAGCGCTCGCTCATTGAATTTTTTTTAAAAATCATTTTGGCGTGGAATTCCCCTTAAAATCTATGCCAGACCCAAAGGGCCTGGTATGGAATTTGGGGGAGACCCCCACGCTGTTTTGTTTACATTTTGGCGTGGAGTTCCCCTTAAAATGTATACCAGACCCAAACGGCCTGGTATAGAATTTGGGGGTGACCCTGTGTTGTTTTTTTTCCTAATTCTGTCATAGGGTTCCCCTTAACCACTCCAATACACTGTATTATATACTCTGCACTGCACTATATACCCTACACTGTATTATATATACTACACTGACTGCACTATATATTTTCCACTGTATTATATATACAACACTGACTGCACTATATACTCTGAACTGTATTATATATACTATACGGACTGCACTATATACTCTGAACTGCATTATAATTACACTACACTAACTGCACTATATACTCTGCACTGTATAATATATACTACACTAACTGCACTATATACTCTGAACTGTATACTAATACACTGACTGACTGCACACTACTCTACCTGCCTGATCTCCATTCATTCACTATATATGGCCGCCATGTAAGCAGCAGCCTTTTATAATGTGGGGCTTGGCCCCTGAGCCATGATTGGCTAAAGGCACCCTGCATTTGGCCAATCATATCTTTCACAGCACATCGCGCTGTGATTCGCCAAAACTTGCAGGTCAGGTGCATGCTTTGGCCAATCAGCAGCCGTCAATGCACTGTATTTACGTTTGACTCGAACATCGAGACCATACCTAATAACAAGCATGTCATACTGCTGTGTACAATGGTCTTGCACAGAGCAGCCCCAATCCTCCTCTTTTGGGGTCCCCCACTAGCATTCTTAGCTTCCCCTCTTCCACAGCAAGCTACTTCCTATGGGGGTACACATACAGGCTTGATCCT
Organism: Lithobates sylvaticus; assembly: GCA_028564925.1. Lineage (NCBI taxonomy): Eukaryota > Metazoa > Chordata > Amphibia > Anura > Ranidae > Lithobates > Lithobates sylvaticus. The sequence continues at coordinate 441,901,069 of CM053029.1, forward strand.
GAGCCGCTCTGCCAGCATCCATAGACACCCTGCTCCCTTTGACAGCAACAGGAGCCAATGTCTCCTGCTGCTGTCTCTCTGTCCTGTGAGGAGAGAGTGAAGAGGGTTGCTGCTCTCGGGTGCAGCGCTGGATTGAGATCAGGCTCAGGTAAGTATATGGGGGGACTGGGGGAATCCTAAAAACAGAAGGATTTTTACCTTATGGCCCATTCACACCAGAAACCACACATCTACTGCACGTTTTTGCATTCACATTTGCAAGAATTTGATACACATTTTTTTTGCTGTTTCTTTTGGGAATTTCTTTTTTTTACATTTCAGCTGTAAGCTGGAAATTCCAATGACATCTGATGAGTCTCATCGGTTATTAAGGGCGCAGCGGCACAGCTCCTTAACCACTTCAATACAGGGCACTGCCCAGACCAATTTTCAGCTTTCAGCGCTCTCACACTTTAAATGACAATTACTCAGTCATGCAACATGTACCCATATGAAATTTGTGTCCTTTTTTTCACACAAATAGTGCTTTTTTTTGGTGGTATTTAATCACTAGTGGGGTTTTTATTTTTTTGCGCTATAAATAGAAAAAGACCGTAAATTTTGGGGAAAAAATGCATTTTTCCTTTTTTCTGTCATAAAATTTAGCAAATTAGTAATTTTTCTTCATACATTTTGGCCAAAATGTATACTACTACATATCTTTGGTAAAAATAACCCAAATTAGTGTATATTATTTGGTCTTTGTGAAAGTTATAGCTCCACAAACTCTGGTGCCATTCACTGATCACATCTAATCAGGCCTTCAGTACATCAGGTGTATCTCATTTCTTGAGACACTTATGCGGCGTACACACGGTCGGAATTTCTGATGAAAACAGTCCGATGGGAGCTTTTCATCGGATTTTCCGACCTTGTGTCTGCCCAACGGTCTTTTTCTGTCGGAATTTCCGACGGACTTTGGGTGGAGAACCTGTTCTCAATTTTTCCGACGGAAAACCTTTCTATCGGATTTTCCGATCATGTGTATGCAATTCCGACACGCAAAATTCCGACGCATGCTCGGAAACAATAAACTTCCCTTTTATAGTGCTGTCGAACGTGTTTTATGCCGCTGTATTATTGACTGTCGGAATTTGGTGTGATCGTGTGTAGGCAACACAGCTTGAGCGGAATTCCGTCGGAAAAACCGTCAGAGTTTTTTCCAACGAGAATTCCGATCGTGTGTATGCGGCTTAACAAGTCAGGAAAGTATAAATACACCCCAAAAAGAAAGTAGACATTTCAAGGTATTAAGTAAGTAGCATGGTGAGTTTTTTTAACTTGTAATTTTTTTTCCTACAATTCTTTGCAAAATGAAGATTTTATTTTCTTGTTTTTTTTTTTACAAAAATTGTCATATTATCAGATTATTTCTCACACACAGCAAATGCATACAACAAATTACACCCCAAAATACATTCTGCTACTCTTCCTGAGTATGACGATACCACATATAAAGGACCAACATTGAAGTAGCACCTTCAGACGTTCTACGAGCATAAATGACACATCTCATTTCACAACCACCTATTACATCTTGAAGGCCCTGGAGCACCAGGACAATAGAATTGTCCACAAAATGTCCCCATTTTGGAAAGCAAACACCCTAACGTATAATTTATGAGGCATAATGAGTCATTTGAACGGTTCATTTACACTTGCTTCAAAACAAGGCTTCGGACAGGTTTTGTTAAAGCTCTCTGAACGCCAGTCAAAGCTCTTGTCACTAAATAAAATGGTTAGCTTGCAGTCCTGTTTACACCTTGCTTTTGCTTCGCTTTAAAAATGATACCCCATGTAGCTTTAGTGGTGCTTCAAAGCGTCTTCAAAGCCTCCATAGAAGTCTTTGGCAAAGCTTGCTAAAAGCCTCACCAAACGCTCATTGAAGCCCCGCCAAAGGCTAAACGAAGCTCCACCAAAGCCTTTATCGAAGCCCATCGAAGCCTTTGACTGGCATTCAGAGTGCTTTAACAAAGCATGTCCTAAGCCATGTTTTGAAGCAAGTGTAAACTAGCCCTAAGTAATAATTTTTTATTAGTCTAAAAAACTGTCACATGACTAAAAATAGATAGGTAATTGGTATCTGCGAGTACTTGAGAAAAACTATCGGTACTCGTCAGTCTTAAAAAACTTGTATTAGTGCATCCCTACGCTCAGGACATAGCTAAGTGCATTGCTAAGAGAGGCTTGACGTAGGTGTCCTCTGTGGCTCCAAAACGTTGCACTCCTACACTGTGATGTGATGTGATCTTTCTTCAATTAAAATCTTCGGGCACTATTTGGAGATCCATGGTGTGCTGGCAAATATGTACTCAGATCTGTGATCGTCGGAAAAATCGTCGGAATTTTTCGTCGGATCGTCGGAAAAAACTCTGACGGTTTTTCCAACGGAATTCCGACGGAATTCCGCTCAAGCTGTGTTGCCTACACACGATCACACCAAATTCAGACGGTCAATAACACATCGGCATAAAACACGTTCGACAGCACTAAAAAAGGGAAGTTTAATGCTTCCGAGCATGCGTTGAATTGTTTCCGAGCATGCGTCGGAATTTTGCGCGTCGGAATTGCATACACACGATCGGAAAATCCGATAGAAAGGTTTTCCGTTGGAAAAATTGAGAACAGGTTCTCAATTCAAGACCGTTGGGCATACACACGGTCGGAAAATCCGATGAAAAGCTCCCATCGGACTGTTTCCATCGGAAATTCCGACCGTGTGTACGCCGCATTATCGATTTATATAGCGCCAACAGTTTGCTCAAGTCCTTACAACATGGGATATCCTTTTATTTTCACTTTCAATGATAATGGTAAACAGGACAAATAGAAAGGATGAAACTCTTTAACAGGGATACAGACAGCAATAAAAACTTATAGGGTGTTATAAACTCTGTCTACTCTGTCCAAAGATAAAAACATTATTGCCTTGAGTTATACTTTAAGAAGTTAAACCAAAGCTCTTCTTATCACTTTGCTGTGTCAATACGTCTTACAGAAATAAAGGCTGGAGCAAAATCAGTATCACCAAGTAAACTTGTTTGCACAGCTGTGTTATGGTGAATGCAGCAAACAGAATTTTACATACGTTTGTTAGACAGAATTGTACGATGGAATGGTCCTTACAATATGGATTCAAAGAAATGTATGGTTTTGTTTATCTTTTCTCTATATTTTATGTTCAGGAGTAGTACATATTAAAAAATATAAGTCTGGTAAATCTAGAATTTTCAAAAGTCTGCCATTTATAGGGTAGAAACACATTGGGCAGTTGTCATCCTGCTAGTGACCTGTGACCTTGCAGCACAATGCATTGAAGATTCGGAGGGAGCTCCTCATCGATTCCCCACATGGCCTACATACCGTCACTCCCTACCGGCTACCCTCCCCAATTATACAGAGTATTTTGGGTGTTACTTTTTCTTATTTCCACCTCAAGTCACTGCTCCGTTTGTGTTTCTTACACCCCTGTTGGTCTCTTTTATACACCTTTGCGCATTTGAGGTGCTTGATGTCAATGACTTTTCCATCAAAATCAATAATGCAACCATCAATCCCTCCCACCATGCCAGGGTACTAGGTGTAATCCTATACTCTGACCTGCCCTTTCAGCCCCAAATCCAATCAAGGTTAAAAGCGTGTAGATTTCACCTCCGTAACATCTCTAAAATTCGCCCCTTTTTAACTAATGAGATCACCAAGCTATTCACTCCCTTGTTATCTCTCGCCTTGACTATTGCAACTCCCTTCTCATAGGTCTACCTCTCTATAGGCTATCCCCAACTCAGTCTATCATGAATGCTGCTGCCAAACTCATCTACCTTACCAACCGCTCAGTGTCTGCCATCCCTCTCCGCCAATCCCTACACTGGCTTTCGATCACCCAGCTGATTAAATTCAAAATACTAACTACAACATACAAAGCCATTCATAACTCTGCCCTGAGCTACATCACCAATCTTGTCTTCAAATATCACCAAAACGATCCTCTTCGCTTCTCTTAAGATCTCCTGCTCTCAAGCTCCCTTGTCTCCTCCTCATCTACAGGACTTATCCAGAGCCTCTCCCATCCTCTGGAACTCCCTACCTCAATCTGTCTGGCTATCTCCTACTCTGGCTGCCTTCAGGTAATCCCTGAAAACTCATCTCTTCAGGGAAGCCTATCATTTCTCCAACTAATACTTTATCAATTCCATCAGCTCATTCCGCACAGTTACAACCTTTTGTACAACTTGCTCCAATCCTATTAGATTGTAAGCTGGGCCCTCTTAGCCCTCTTGTATTTTTTATTATATTGTAACTGTTTTGTCTCCCTTTTAAATTGTAAAGCGCTGCGTAAACTGTTGGTGCTATATATCCATCTGGAGTATTATTGGACAGATATCACCTATGCACCAAATTTCACTTTTGCTGTTCATCTTAGAATGCAATATTCTTTTCCCTTTATGATAATATTAGAATATGGGGTTGATGTACTAAAACTGGAGGGTGCAAAATCTGGTACAGCTCTGCATATAAACCAAGCAGCTTCCAGCTGTATATATCTCCCTAAATACACATTATGGCTTATGGGTTTCTTTTGATCTGTATTTTAAATGTTTTTATCCGAGTGTTAATTGAGGATTTTTATGTTTAATCTTTTAAATTGTGTTTTTATTTATCTTTGTATGAATAAATATCCAAGAAAAATTAGAACAGTATCTCCAAGTTTTGCACTAAAGTATTTTTGCTTCAAATGTACATGTTCATACAAAAAATAGCGTGACTGCACAGTTTCAAGCATATCATTGCTCTTCATCAAGCTGCACTTTGAATGAATAAATATACTGTATATACTCGAGTATAAGCCGAGTTTTTCAGCCCACTTTTTGGCCTGAACCCCCCCCCCCCCCCCCCCCTCGGCTTATACTCGAGTTAGCCGTACAGCAGCCGTACCTTTAATTACTAAAACAGCGGGTGTCTCCCACTGTGTTATGCAGTCTGTTCAGCCGTTCATTGTAACAAAATCCCCCGCCACCTCTTTGTCCATGATAGAGGAACACTGCTACAATGCTGGGAAACTGTATTAGTGTTCCGTCTATCACGGATGAGGAGGAGGAGGGGCTTTGTTAAAATGGACGGCCGAACAGACTGCATAACACAGCAGGAGACACCCGCTGTTTTAGTAATCAAAGGTACGGCTGCAGATGGGTACAATGAGGCTGCAAATGGGCACAGTGAGGCTGCAAATGGGCACAATGGGGCTGCAAATGGGCACAATGGGGCTGCAAATGGGTATTGTTTACCCAGTAGCTGCTGCATTTTTGCACCCTAGGCTTATACTAAAGTCAATACGTTTTCCCAGTTTTTTGTGGCAAAATGAGGTGCCTCGGCTTATATTCGGGTCGGCCTATACTCGAGTATATACAGTATGTTTGTTTTCTATGGACACATATGTGTAAAAGATCATATTTCTTCATGTTATATACTGTAGGTTTGCTTTATGACTTCTTGGCACCTCTTTTTCTGTGTTCACATATATGACCTGGTAATAATTAAGAGTACAAGCTTAAGGTGTGTATGATCATTGATTTTGTAAGTGGTCCTTTATACTAATTAGCTACTTAAAGTGGATGTAAACCCGATTCGTGAAATTTGAGCTGGGCACATCTATCTGTAGTGTTTTCTTATCTCTCTCCAAAGCACTGAGTCCCGTGGCTTTCTCTTGCTTTGTAGCTCTGTTATCAGCCTGATAACTTCTAAGAAGATCTAGGACACAGGAGCTAAAAGCAGCCTGAAATTTGTGTCCTGGGAAGTTGTTATAAATAGATTAACAGACAGCTTGCCTTCTCACTGCACATCTCTGCACATTACCTCCTTTCTTTACCAACGTGGGGGAGGGGTGTGTGCCTTTCCTCCAATCAGCTGTCTTGACTGTATGCCCAGACTTCAGTCTCAGCGGTGAACAGGAAGAGAAGATCTGTAACAAGATGTAAACTTTCTAAAGAATATATAAAGCTGAAGACAGCAGATATACATGTAAAACTTATGTAGGGAGATTTGTTTCATCTCTGTGTATCATCAGAGGCTGTTTACTTCACTGGGTATAGGAGAGGGTTTACATCCACTTTAAGTATGTTTTGTATGATACATTAGTAAGAGTGCCCAATACTCATTAGCATGTTACATAAATAGAATACTGCATAAACTCCATATTGCTTCCTATAGGATTATTAGTGCACAGTTACTATATTTTTCATCACACTACAAAACAGCTATAAAGTTGAATATAACATTGTCAACCTGGGTATGTTTACTCATCCATCTTGTAATTTCTATCAAGTCAACCCATAAACATTTCTTTTAAATACATGGGATATCTAGTGTACTGCATTTGCGGTTTATCAGCATTTTTTCTTTAACATCTAGTACAGCTAAGAATAATGAATACAGCGCTTGTAGGTTTCCCCGTAAAGAATTTCTTTCACAGGCTCAGGTAATAGATGGTTTGATAGTTGTTTAATAGCATTACCTCTCCAACCAGATCAGACTTTATTGTGTAAAGTAGAAGATGAAACCAATAATGAGCCAGCAAATGACAGATGCATGACATGAAGACACAAGGTCAGGCTACAATTACCTTTCCTTAGTGAAGCTGAGAATTGAGGTGAAACAAAAATATCCTTGGAAATTTCCAGCTCAAGCATGACCCCTTGTTACCCCTTGCAGTTAAAAGTAGGCCTATAAAACATATGTTTTATTTGTAGGGACTTTGCTCTCAGCAATTTCACAAGCTAATGCTTGATTTGTACCAGTAAATTGATTTATTTTTCCATAAGATGGTGACTGAAGAGTGATATATAAAATTACCCCTGTAGAGTCGTTGATGATGTTTTAGTAGATGTCTTCCTGTAATGTCCGCCCATTTATCACCTTTTCAAATCCAAAAATGTATTGATTAGCCTATAAAAGTAATCACATATTTTATATTAACATTATTTACTAATTTATTAATAATTACATTAATAATTACAGTGAGCATTTTCAAACTCAAAATCTTACCGACTGCCAAAGGTAACCTGTGCTTGTAATGTACTATTTGCAACAAACACAAAAACAGATACCTTACAGGAACAATTCAAAAATTAAAGTAGTATAAAACACAAATCAAAAGTGAGATATGATGCAGTCCACCCTGTAACTTTTTTTAGCTGTTGATCCTTCCAGTAAAGTTGGTAATAGAAATTCACTCTGTTTAGCAGGGATTGGCAAATTCCAATTGGTGTGGGGCCATCCCTGTTTGACAGAAGTCGATCGATTGACCGACTTCTGTCAAAGGGACAAGCTGATAAACTTTTCGACTGCAGCTGCTGATCAGTTTATTCTGACAGCAGAGATTGCCGCTGTCAGAATACAATGTCCTGGCAGTTGGGATTCCTCCATATACCTCATTTGTGTAGATGGAGGCCTTGGTTTTGTGGGGTTGATTTACTAAAACTGTAGAGTGCAAAATCTGGTGCAGCTGTGCATAAAAACCAATCAGCTTCCAGGTTTTATTGTCAAATTGAACATGCTGAAGTTAGAACCTGATTGGCTACCATGCACAGCTGCACCAGATTGTACATTCTCCAGTTTTAGTAAATCAACCCCTGTAGTACAGCTGCTGGGGGAATGAAAAAAATCCTGTTCTTTTTAACTTACTTCAACAGATCAAGCTGTGCAGCAAAAGTGGCAGTTGAGCCAATCCTTTATCCCAAAAGGACAAAAATGTTCATTTACAGTAACTGCTTAAAAAGTGTTAGCTGGAATTGGGATTTATTTTGTTAATTACCTATGTAAAGTCAACTAAATCTACTGGTCCAACTAACAATACCCTCTCCAGACAATGCTACTGTGCAAGGGTGACTCTGTTGCTCTTCTATTGACACAGGAGCCATCATAAGACAGGAAGTGTGTTACTGTCCAGATCACCAGTTGGAAAAAAAAAAAGAGAAATAAAAAAACAAAATTTAAGTGGGAGTAAACTCCCATGTATGGTTTTACCTATAGGTAAGCCTATAATAAGCAAACCTATAGGTACAGAAGATTTAGGCGATATTTACTTTAGATGCAGCTGGTGACGTCACCGGTGCATACGCTCTGAAGGAATGGCCTACCCATGCCCTTCCTTCAGAGCTGTGCTGTAAACAGTAACTCCAGTGCATGCTGGTCATGATGTCACTGATATGCCATTCATATTCCCGAAGCTAGCGAACCCAGAAAGAAGATTGAGTGATGATAGAGGCACCTTCAGTGGTGACAGCGCACTGCTGGTGGGCTTTGTTTTCAGGTAAATTCATATAGTACCTGAGAGGAAAAGACAGTTTACAACATCCATTTTTCCACCCTAATAAGGTGTGGGTCAGCATACCTAAACATAACTGCTACAACAAAAGGAGTAGGGGGAAAGTACTCTTAAAAAATTAGGTATAAAGCGACCCAAAATGGTATTTAATGATATAAAAATATTAATTTTATTGCACTGGTAAAGTTAAATAACATCAAAAAGGATAATCAAAAAACCTTCACCAAACCCTGTTATACCAATGTTGTTATTAAAACATACCAGACACATAGGGCCCAGACACATGAACATCAGTGTACAATGAGGTATGAACCATCAAGGTAATGTGCACCTGACATGTCATTAGCGCAATAGAGCCTTGTGTAGATAAATAATGATCCAGTATCTAAATGACATGCAGGGATTCATAAGAGAAGCGGTATAGAACCTCTGCATGTAGAGGAACAATGAGCTAATTGAGCCAGGCATGTGAAATACAGGGGGTCCCCTACTTACAAACATCCGACTTACAAACGACTCCTACTTACAAACGGAGGGAGACAACAGGAAGTAAGAGGAAATCCACCCCTAGGAAGGGAAATTCACTCCTGTAAGAGTTAATATGGGAAAAAGGTGTCTCCACTGATGCTTTATCACCAGTCCATGTTTCCCTAACAACCCAAAATTTTCAAAATCCAATTGTCATTGGGACAGAAGGTGAGGTGAAATTTTCTGAACAGGGGCACAGACAGCAAAACAAATGTTACAGGGGTGATAACCCTTCTCTATGTCAGGGCTCAAAATTTCAAGTCATGAGCTACTAGCCAGGCCTTAAGTGTTACTCGCCACCATTTGCCCAACCCAATCCCTACCATGCACCGCCCCTAATTCCGCCCCTATACACGCCCTCATAAATGATCTCATGAAATTACACTTAAATGTTCCATTCAGAATTAAGTTGCAAAAATAAATATTACAACCTTATCAGTGCCCACCATTGCAGCCTCACCTGTGCCCACCATTGGAGCCTCACCTGTGCCCACCATTGCAGCCTCACCTGTGCCCACCATTGAAGCCTCACCTGTGCCCACCATTGGAGCCTCACCTGTGCCCACCATTGGAGCCTCGCCTGTGCCCACCATTGCAGCCTCGCCTCACTGCGCCCACCATTGCAGCCTCACCTCACCTGCGCCCACCATTGCAGCCTCACCTGTGCCCATCATTGCAGCCTCGCCTCACCTGTTCCCACCATTGCAGCCTCGCCTCACCTGTGCCCACCATTGCAACCTCACCTGTGCCCACCATTGCAGCCTCACCTCACCTGTGCCCACCATTGCAGCCTCACCTCACCTGTGCCCACCATTGCAGCCTCACCTCACCTGTGCCTATCATTGCAGCCTCAGCTCACCTGTGCCCACCATTGCAGTCTCACCTCACCTGTGCCCACCACTGCAGTCTCACCTTACCTGTGCCCACCACTGCAGTCTCACCTCACCTGTTCCCACCATTGCAGCCTCACCTCACCTGTGCGTATCATTGCAGCCTCACCTCACCTGTGCCCACCATTGTAGTCTCACCTCACCTGTGCCCACCACTGCAGTCTCACCTCACCTGTGCCCACCACTGCAGTCTCACCTCACCTGTGCCCACCACTGCAGTCTCACCTCACCTGTGCCCACCACTGCAGTCTCACCTCACCTCACCTGTGCCCGCCACTGCAGTCTCACCTCACCTGTGCCCACCACTGCAGTCTCACCTCACCTGTGCCCACCACTGCAGTCTCACCTCACCTGTGCAGAGGATCATCATGGGGAAGAGGAAAGCCGCAGGATCACGATAGCCTGCTGTTACAATTGCCTCCACAGCTAGGCTGCCAGGGAGTGGGGGGCGAGTACCGCCGGCATGAGGGGTTAAACAGGAGCCGTTCTACCATTAATCGGTCCGGGGGAAGAGAGAATAGATCACAGAGTGATAGCCTGCTGTTTACATTGAGAATTCCTCCACTCATGATTACACACAACCCCGCCCCCTCCTGACCCCGCGCCTGTTATAGACACTGTGATAGACAGAACGCGTCCCAGAATTGTACTGGCGTTCTGTCAATCACAGGCGCGGGGTCAGGAGGGGGCGGGGTTGTGTGTAATCATGAGCGGAGGAATTTCCAATGTAAACTAACAGCAGGCTATCGCGCTGTGATCTGTGCTCTCTTCTCCTGGACCGATCGAACGGCTCCTATTTAACCCTGCATGCCGGCGGTACTCGCCCCCCACTCGCCCCCCACTCCCTGGCAGCCCAGCTCCTCGCCAGAAACAATTTTCCACTCGCAAAATGTGAGTAGGCGACTGGAAAATTTGAGCCCTGCTCTATGTTATCTAAAAAACTTAAAAATAGAGTTTTTGGCTGGAGCTACACTTAAAAAATGTGCCTGTTCCGACTTACAAACAGATTCAACTTAAGAACAAACCTACAGTCCCTATCTTTTTGTAACCCGGGGACCCCCTGTAGTGCATGTGAACGAAGACTCTCCCTCTTGTGGTTCATACCAATTGCCCCCTGAGAAAAGTTTACATTGGTAATGATGATAGTTCATAACAGGGCAGCCCTACTACTGCCACCCCAATTGACCATGATGTTCCATTGCACAGGTTCTGAAGAAGTCCGCAAAACATGGGAGGGGGCAAAACATGTTAACCTTTTTTAGGCAAGTCTGTCATAATGTACTAGTATGTGATGCATACAAGCACATTATGACTTTTTTTTGTTTAATAAATGTTTATTGAAGAAATACAAAACATACAAACAGTATAATACTTCAGAACAGACCATGCAACATTGTGTTAGGATCGTGAGTAAATTCAGACAACGTTTAAAGCCTATATCAGCCAATGTTAGCACCGTTGAAAATTGCTGGGTCGGTTTTATCACCTTATACTTCTAGAACAACCAGCAAATACGTAGACCTTTGGCCATTCCGTCCACAATGTTGGTCAGTAATCGTTCAATACGAAAAAAAAAGTGCATAGTCTGGGCATATGTAGTTTAGAGTGTCTAGGAAGAACAGGAGGAGAGGGTAAAGAACTGTAGGGAGGGAAGATAGGAAGACGAGGGGGGGAGAGAAGGGGGGTGGTGGTCGGCATGCACGTGACCTTCGTACAAAAATCCTAAGCTGTGCTATTACAGGAGAAAGAGGTATGCATACATTTGGGTTATTGTCTCAGAGGGTCGCTTAGGATGCATGAGGCCTGGTCCTTTAGGTAAAAGTTCGGGTCTAGCGCTCATTGAGCAATTATCTCCTTATAGGCTGTGGAGGTTTTAAAGTCCGTCCATTGGGACCAAGTCAAGGTGTGACGTTCCGCGGTGTTCCTGTCGCGGTGTGTGATGTCTTCCATAAGGGCTACTTCCGATATTTTTTGAAACCATTGTTTCAATGTTGGAGGCTCTGGCTGGCCCCATAGTGCAGGTATTAATGCCTTGGCTGTGTTAAGTAGGTGGGGGACTATAGATCGTTTGTATTTTCCAATTGGTTGCTTGGTTGCATGGAAGAGGATGATCCAGGGTTCGGAGGGGAGGTGAACGTTGGAGATCTGGTGTATACTGTGGATGACCTTGACCCAAAAGGGGCGAATAAGTGGGCACGACCACCATATGTGAGCATGGGTTGCTTTGTTCCCACAATTCCTCCAACACAACGGGGAATTGGCGGGGAACATCTGATGGAGCTTTGATGGGGTATAGTGCCACCTAGTCAGTAGTTTGTAATTGACCTCGGTCATTTTTGACGCTATTGAGGAGACGTGGGCCAACTGCAGCACTTTATCCTTTTGGTTGTCTGAGAGGCAGGAGTCCAGATCTGCCTCCCACTTCGCAAGGAAGGAAGGGTGTTTATCGTCATGTAGTTTGATGAGTGCTTTGTAAAAAAGTGAAATACAGTGTTCGGGTGGGTCTGCTGGGTATAGTATTTCTTCAAGCACATTATGACTTAAACTGCCCCGTGCCCTTTACTCTGGCTTTAAAGTGATATTAAAGTGCTACTAAACCCACAAAAGTAAAATCAGTCTGTATATGCAGTAAAGCATGCTTGTTATTCTCACTGTGGAACCTAAGGGGTTAATCCTCTGCGTTGTGTAAAAAGCCTGTTTGATCCTGTCTTCTCTGATCTTCCCTTTCTTCCACTGACTCCAGACCATTTCCTGATAGAACAGAGCCTTAGAGGGAAAGCTGCACATGCTCAGTTTGGTGTGTATTGCTAGAGAGTTCTTTTTTTTTTTTTGGAAGAGAGCATGTGATCAGTACAGGGCCGATCAGCACTGTGCAGACAGAGGGTCAGGGGAAAATGAAAACTCCTCCTACAAGATTTACCCAGACACTGATAGAAGTCATAAGAATGCTATATACTGCTGATGAGAAATGGTATTTTATATTTACTAAAACTATTGCATTTCCATGCTCTGTGTACTGTGGGAGACCAGGTATAGTGAATGCAGGGTCCTGGGTTTAGTAACACTTTAAACACAAAACCAAAAAATGCAATATTTTGCAGCTTACCAAACTTTAGTTGTGGTGGCTGCATTAGTTTTCTTTTTTAAACTTTTTTTTTCTCTATTTTTCTCTATTCTGTTTTCACCTGGTGATCTGACCAGTAACACACTTCCTATATTACAATTCCCCCATTCTGGATGAAGGAGCACAGGGGCACCTTTGGACAGCAGCATCGTCTGTCTGGGGGGTGGTAATGTTAGATATACTAGCAGATTGAATTTAAACTCCAGCTCACACTGCAGTTACAACAAATAGATTTTCGTTTTCTTTTTGGATAAAGGTTTTATATGAATAAAAAAATAATCACATCATTGTAAGTGGTAAATGATTTGTCTCATCCCTCTAAACTGCTACATTTGCAGGAGAGCTTGTTCCGTTAAAAAATAACAGACTTACAGGCTGGATCACTAGGTGAAAATAAAGCAAAACAAGCCTAAAAAGGTGAACAAATCCAGCCATCACATCTAAAAATTAGTAAGCTGCAATACAATAAATATATGCTTTTGAGCTTAACCGCTTTCCGACCGGCGCACGACGATGTACAGCGACAATACAGGTACGTCCCCTTTAAGATGCCGCCGTGCCGGTCGGGACCCCCGTGAGGCTGGTCGCGGGTCCCACGGATTCGATCGCCGCGGGGATACTCGCGATCGTCTCACAGGAAGGCTGAACGAGGAGATGCGGAAATAAACAGCATCTCCCCGTTCTGCCTAGTAACTAGTGACGTCGATCTCTGCTCCCTGTGATTGGAGCAGAGATCCACACCCCCCACAGTTACAAACACGCCTCTAGGTACATGTAACCCCTACACTACCACCTAGTGGTTAACCCCTTCACTGCCAGTGTCATTTATACAGGAATCAATGCATTTAAATAGCACTGATTGCTGTATAAATGACACTGGTCCCAAAAATGTGTCAAAAATGTCCAATGTTTCCGCCATAATGTCACAGTCACAATAAAAATCGCTGATCGCCGCCATTACTAGTAAAAAAAAAAAATATTAATAAAAATGCTATAAAACTATCCCCTATTTTGTAAACGATATAACTTCTGCGCAAACCAATCAATAATCGCTTATTGCAATTTTTTTTACCAAAAATATGTAGAGGAATACGTATCGGCCTAAACTGAGGAAAAAAAATGTTTTTTTATATATTTTTGGGGGATATTTATTATAGCAAAAAATATTGCGTTTTTTTTGTTTATAGCGCAAAAAAAAAAAAACGCAGGGGCGATCAAATACCACCAAAAGAAAGCTCTATTTGTGGGAAAAAAAAGGATGTAAATTTTGTTTGGGAGCCACGTCACAGGACCGCGCAATTGTCAGTTAAAGCGACGCAGTGCCGAATCGCAAAATGGGGCCTGGTCCTTTGGCTGCAAATTGGTCTGGTCTGAAAGTGGTTAAAGAGGAGTGCCCACTAAAAAATTTTTTACAGCGATGCAGGGGAACGAGGCCCCCCCTCGTTCCCCACTCTGCTCGCGGTGACCGGCATCCTTACTTCACAGCCGGGCACCCACAGCGCATGCGCGAGCGGCGCCGTGCGCCGTGATACGACGCTCAGTCATCTGGGACACGAGACAGGTCCCAGACGACTGTGCGGCGCCGAGGGGAAGTGATGTCAGTGCCCGGGCACTGAAGGTGGCAGACTACGAGGGACTCCCTAGCAACAGGCATTTAGAGGTGAGTAAAAAAGTTTTTCTTTCCAATAATTAATTTTTTATTTTTTTTATGATTTTTAAGCACATTTTTTTTTTTGGTGGCAACACCACTTTAATACAGCTTTAATGCAGCCACCACATTATAAGATTCCACCACATTATACAATTTGTAAACTGCAATATGTTACATTTTTGTTTTGCATGTTAATATTGTTTTAACTTGCAAACAAAGGCATAGCGTACTATCCAGGGCTTCTGTTTTTTTATTTACCCAGGTGTATCTCAGGGCACTAGACTACCCCACTGCCTAAAACTATCTTGTTTCTAGATTTCCTTTTTCTGAGAAGACCAGTTGCTGAACCTGTAAATATGCACACCGGGTTTATAGGAGGCTGGCACTTAAAGTAACGGTAATGCCCCATACACACGGTCGGAAACTCCGACCACAAAATCCGTCAGATTTTTTCCAACGGATTTTGTCCGACACTGGTGTTGAACACACACGGTCGGACAAAGTTGTCGGAAAATCCAATCATTCTGAACGTGGTGACGTTCGTTGCGTACGACGGAACTACGTAGAGGCTAGTAGCCAATAGCTTTGGTCTTGTAATTTGATCTGAGCATGCGTGGCACTTTGTCCGTCAGAATTCGCTACACATGATCGGAAAAAGTCCGATCGGACTTTGTTGTCGGAAAATTTAAGAGCAGGATCTCAAATTTTTTCCGATGGAAATTCCGACGGAAAAAATCCGATGGTGCCCACACACGGTCGGATTTTCCGACAACATGGTCCGATCGGACATTTTCCGACCGTGTGGCCCAGTCAAAGTCCAGACCTAAATCATATTGAGAATATGTGGCTATACTTGAAAATTGCTTTTCACAGACACTCTCCATCCAATCTGACAGAGCTTGGGCTATTTTGCAAAGAAGAATGGACAAAAATGTCACTCTTTAGATGTGCAAAGCTGGTAGAGACATCCCCCAAAAAGACTTGCAGCTGTAATTGCAGTGAATGTAGAAAATTGCAAGGGGTATTAATACTTTTTCAAAGCACTGTAGCATTCATTTATAATTTTAAAAAATTATTCTTACATTTTACTTGCTCTTTTCTGAAAACTACAAAACTAAAATTTTCCTGTCCTGTCAGATGGAAGATTTAGCCTTTGAGGAGAAAGAAAGAAATTATAGACAGATGTAAACATGAAAATATTTTCTGAGGCAATTATGAAGAGGACAATGATCTGGAATGATCCCTGAAACAAAAGTTAGGAATAATAAAAATAAATATGGGTGTTTAGTAATGCTTGGAGAAGCAGTGTAATTCGTTCTAGCTCACTAGGCCCTCTTGTGTTTAGTAAAGAATAGTGCAGCCTGTATTCATTTCATCTTACAACAAACGAGCTGTTCTCCTTAAACCAGTTAACGTTGAAGGTAAAAGAAATCTTAAGGCTATCTCCACTTTTAGCAGCATGTTACATGATACACGTGTATTTTGGGTGTACCTGTAGATGACCTTTTCTGACCTGCTTTAAGTGTGATTTACACTACCATAGACTTGTATGAATGAAAAATCTGGTTAAAGTGAACAAAAGCCAGCCAACACAGGCCCATAAATCTACAAATTACTGCTTTCAATTAAAAGACACCTAAAAGAATGTGTGTATATATATATATATATATATATATATATATATATATATATATATATATATATATTAGGGGTGCAACGGATCAAAAAACTCACGGATCGGATCGATCCTCGGATCAGGAGTCACGGATCGGATCATTTTTCGGATCAGCAAATAATAATTGAATTTGCAAAAACCTGTGAAAATTCCGCCACCATATAGTCCCCACTGTAATATCCACATCATCTCCCCCACTGTAATATCCACGTCATCTCCCCCATTGTAATATCCACATCCTCTCCCCCACTGTAATTTTGGCAGGGTATCGCAGAGTATTGGCACTGTATCGCAGAGTATTGGCAGGGTATTGCAGAGTATTGGCAGGGTATCGCAGAGTATTGGCAGGGTATCGCAGAGTATTGGCAGGGTATCGGCTGGGTAATGCAGAGTATCGCAGAGTATCGGCTGGGTAATGCAGAGTATCGCAGAGTATCGGCTGGGTAATGCAGAGTATCGCAGAGTATTATGCTGGGTAATGCAGAGTATTATGCTGGGTAATGCAGAGTATTATGCTGGGTAATGCAGAGTATTATGCTGGGTAATGCAGAGTATTATGCTGGGTAATGCAGAGTATTCTGCTGGGTAATGCAGAGTATATTGGCTGGGTAATGCAGGATATTGGCTGGGTAATGCAGGGTATGTTTACAAGTGATCGCTCAGTCATTTGACGGAGCGATCACATTGTAAACAGTGGCCGGGTGTACCAAGATGGCCGCCGCTCCGGAGCTAGGCCGAAGCCGCGGCCTTTCCTAAGGCCGCCGGGTGTACCAAGATGGCCGCCGCCGTACGGAGCTAGGCCGAAGCCGCGGCCTTTCCTAAGGCCGAGGCCACGGAGCGCTCCGCGGATCGCGGGGTGTGCCGATCCGAACGGGGTGACCCGTTCGGATCACGGATCGGCGACGATCCGTTGCACCCCTAATATATATATACACACACACACACACTCACACACACACTCTGATATTTGAGGTAATTAGCTCAGCGGTAGAGGCGTTTTTTAGTGAGTCCATGCCAGTCTGAGCTGTAGATTAGACAGCTCACATTTATTAAACTCTCCTTGCTCTCTTGACAAAGGATCTCCTGACACTGCAGGCGCTCTCATTCCTTGAGACCTCCAGATTTCCTTAGTTCCCTGAACTTGCCTAGTCATCTCAACTCTCTCAGTCCTCCAGACTCGCTTAGCCGTCTTGAAACTCTCTCAGCTCTGTGGACAAGGAATCTATGCTTTCCAGCATGGAGTATTGTTTCTTGAGTAAATCATACCTGTGTCCTAATGGCAGCTGAAAGCTATGGTCAGCTCCATCATTATAACAATCCTGCACACTCTCAGCCTACTGTCTTTTACAAGACCTGGACCCTGGGTTGGAGCCTTCTTCCCACCCAAAACTGTTCAAGGTGGCAGCTGCCCTTGACCATTACCACCTGGAGCCTGTGACCTGCTTATCATACCACCTTTCCTCTTTAAAGGGATATTCTCACCCATCAAGGCAGCTCCACAGTTGTCCTGGGAAACCTCAAGCTCTGATGCTGTGGGGTCCTGGGAGGTTTCCAGGTACACCTCTGTCACACCTGACATTGGGCTCCATTCACAATGAGGTATCTTACCACATCCGAGTATGCAGTAAGATACCACACAGTGTTTTTCAAAAAGTTTTTTGGCATTCACTAGAAAACGCTACTAAAATACTGTATGAGTTATTTTATGAAGTCATGCAGTATTTCAGTAGTGAAAGCCTTAACAACCCATGAGTCATCAGCAGGCGGCATTCTGGGTCGGTGATATCACATGGGGGGTGCCACCTGGTGACATCACCGGGTGGCTCAACCCCTTAGTTTATTTAGCGGAAGGAGGTGGTGGAGCTGGCATAGCTAAGGGGTTCTCCTCAAAAACCATACCAGACCCTAAGGGCCTGGTATGGATTGAGTGGGGGCTCACACAGTTTTTTTCTTAATTTTTCATTGCCGGCATTTACCCGCTGACAGCTGATGACTCATTGGTTGTTAAGGATGTGGTGGCCGTCCGTTCCCTAAAACCATCTTGTTTAATGGTTATTAAGGATGTCGGCGGCGCATAGATTTTAAATTTTTTTTGTGAACTGACTTTCACTCTTGTTTTATGCCGTGTTTTTTCCGTAGTGTCGCCGTAGTGTTTTTGCATTATGCTGTAAATGCTGCATAAAGCAATAGTGAATTGACATTTTCAGGATTGCAACCAGTATTTGGGAAAACACCTAAATACCGCATGCGATCTGGTTCTGTGAATGAATCAAATTGTCACAAGGGGGTATGGCACACATACTTCTATGGTCAGCCCTAGTATATCTGTCCAAACACTCTGCTGGTTTAGCACAGATACATACAGAGAACACATGCCCTTATTAGTCCTCAACATCACCTTGGGTTTAGCTTTAACTTGTGCTTCCCGACTACACAGGGTACTACACAGTGGCAAGTCTCTCCCTGCACAAAAAACAAATCACCCAACTGGGTTCATTCTCACCTCACAGCGGATACTCCCACAGTCAGTCTTTTGCACATTTATAATGGCAAAAGTCTAATGCCGCCTACGCACGATCGGAAATTCCGCCAGCAATAGACCGATGTGAGCTTTTGGTCGGAAAATGGACCATGTGTAGGCTCCATTGGACTTTCGCTGGCAGAACTTTGGCCAGCAAATGATTGAGAGCATGTTCTCAATTTTTCCGACGGAAAAAGTTTCTATCGGAAACTTCCGATCGTCTGTGGCAATTCCGACGCACAAAATTCTGCATGCTCGGAAACAATTTGGCGCATGCTCAAAAGCATTGAACTTAATTTTCTCGGCTCGCCATAGTGTTGTACGTCACTGCGTTCTTGACGGTCGGAATTTGGTGTGACCGTGTGTAGGCAACACAAGCTTGAGCGAAATTCCGTCAGAAAAAACATCCAAGACTTTTCCGACGAGAATTCCGATCGTGTGTACGCGGCATTACTCTTCCCCAGGGCAGGTATTGTGATCTTCATTTGAGAGCGTTGCCACTTCTCTGCTGCACCTTCACAGGCTAAATCACCCATGCGGCCACAGGGCAAACTTAATGGACTCTCCAACACCCCTGCAGGCCAAACAGGTTTCCTGTTTCCAGGAGTACCAACAGACCCAAGCACTTGGTCATACCCTTTGCTGGATGCTGAGCCACCACTCTTTATTAGCTCCTAAATGGCATGCTTTCCTCTGTTCCCCAGGATTCCACTCTCGTTCAGGCAAAACTTGCTGGCTTTTCTGGACTGTTTGATCCCCCTCTCAATAACGCAACCTGCCATGACTCTCAGCAGACAGGCTCCATGGGTCAGCAGGACTGGTTTCACATTTTGATGCTGCTTTGCAAACTCATTCCACTTTTGCTGCCAGTCAGCCTTTCACGCTCCCTTGACACTTGGAATAGGTTTTTCAAATGCTGACCTAGATTTCTGAGAGGTTGTGCTACTTTTTGCGGTTTACAGGGACAAAGGCAGTTGATGAGAGTATGCCCCCACTCACTAAACCACAGGCAATGCGCAGGCCTCCCTGCCTCTTCCAGGCTTCCTATATCAGTTTGTTTCACTTGCTGTGGCACCCTTGGACCAGTGCTGCCAGGGACAATACACTGCACATTCCCTTTAGCCAGGGTTAATGCTGCCAGATGTCACATGCATCGGTAATTAGCACCCTCACATACTGGTGAACTCTCTGTTCTGGCCATCACAGAGAGAAACATCCTATCAGTCACACACGCTCAGTTTTTATACACTTTAAAAAGGAGCCCTGTCTCCTTAGGACTTCTCCCTTCTCTCTGGTACACCACCTGCTACACACAAAGCCCATTTTATGGCTCCTGCGCACAGAGCACCAGCAGCTCCTAAAACACTCAAGGGTTGATTTACTAAAACCAGAGAGTGCAAAATCTGGTGCTGCTCTGCATAGAAACCGATCAGCTTCCAGGTTTCTTTGTCAAAGCTTTATTGAACAAGCTGAAGTTAGAAAGTGATTAGCTACCATGCACAGCTCCACCAGATTTTGCACTCGCTAGTTTTAGTAAATCAACCCTTGAGTGTGTCGGGGGCTGCTGGTGCTCTGTGCGGAGGAGCCATAAAACGGGCATTGTGTGCAGCAGGTGGTGTACCAGAGAGAAGGGAGAAGCCCCTAAAGAGACAGTATAGAGTACTGTCCCTTGGTCTTCCACAAGTCCTGGACGCTGAGTTGGAGACTTCTTCCCACCCAAACCTCTCCAAAGTCTCCAAACTCCGGAATTCAATCCAGGAAAACCAAAAACTGGAGAAAGCTGTAGAAAAATTGTTTCTCTGCTATAATCGATACTCCGGAGCCACTCAAACTGCCAACATGCGAACCCTGTGTCATTTCTATTTTCATTTTCATTTTCACAGTGGCAAGGCTCGCACTGTCACAAAACGATATGCAAAAAAAGCAAAGAACACAGCATAGTATCTTTGTTACAGTGGTCCTAACTGTATGAGTTTATGTAAACTTTCATAGCTGGTTCATCTACATCAATCTGTTCACTGGCCCTTGCCACCCCTCCACTCCTCTGTTTTGGAGAGACTCCTTTACTGCCACAGTTTTATGGTCAGAAGGTCCATAGGTTGGTATGCTAGTCTATGCAAAAAAAAATCCAGAGGTGCCACTGACCACCAGGGAATTCCACTGGGCCATAAACAGGGTAAGTGTGCCTCACATTGCACTAATGGCTTAGTCCTGTTACAGTACCACCAGGGTCTGCTCCTGTTCATCCAGGGACCTGGTCCATACTGTTTATGGCCAGCGTGCTTCCAAAGTGCTGGATTGTGGCCTTTTGGCTATAGCAAGTTGTGTCCTTAAACATGAGCGTGTGCATGTTGACATGTGTGGTAGCATGCACTGGCATGTGCCCCTAAAGATTGGTGTACACACAGGCATAGGCGTCTGCATGGGGCAAGTGCCCCCCCCTGGAGCAAGGTGTCCGCAGGCAGACGCGCCCAGGCAGTGGCATCACTATGGGAGGGTGGGGGGTGCGGCCCGCACCAGGGTGACACCCAATACTAATCTTGCTGCTACTCTGGCTCTTTTCCCTGCTCAGCCCGCCAGTCAACACAAGCAGCCGCGTTGTGACAGGAGAGAGGCGAGCTGCGGGCTGTCAGCATATCTCTTCCCCACCCTTTCTTCTGTCAGTAGTGGAGAAGAGGGAGAGACTCTCATCTGGTTCGCCACTCAGCTTGGTGCCCGGTTTAATTTCCTCCCCATTGGCCACAGCGGAGGGCCAATCGGAAGAGGCAAGGGGAGCATCATGGGACATGTAGTCCCGGAAGATTGGCAGCCCCATTGTTGTCCACAGGCAGCAGACTTCAGCCCCCCACGCATGCACTCTGCTGAGGGGAAAGATTGAGAGCTTGGAACCCAGGAAGAAGCTGAGTGACTGCTACAGTAAAAAGAGTGGACTGTGCTGGGGAAGCCAGAGAGAGAGACACATTGTACCCGCACCACCACAGAGAGAGAGCCACGCTGTACCTGCACCACCAGAGAGAGAGAGCCAAGCTGCTGTCAGCACCACCAGACAGAGAGAGTCACACTGCTGCCCAGCACCACCAGAGAGAGAGTCACCCTGCTGCCCAGCACCACCAGTGAGACAGCCACGCTGCTGCCCAGCACCACCAGAGAGAGAGCCACGCTGCTGCCCAGCACCACCAGAGAGAGAGCCACGCTGCTGCCCAGCACCACCAGAGAGAGAGCCACGCTGCTGCCCAGCACCACCAGAGAGAGAGCCACGCTGCTGCCCAGCACCCCCAGAGAGAGAGCCACGCTGCTGCCCAGCACCCCCAGAGAGCCACACTGCTGCCCAGCACCACCAGAGCGAGCCACACTGCTGCCCAGCACCACCAGAGAGGGAGCCACACTGCCCAGCATTACCAGAGATAGAGCCATGCTGCTGCCTAGCACCACCAGAGAGAGAGCCACACTGTACCCGCACCACCACTACAGAGAGAGCCACGCTTCTGCCCAGAACCACAAGAGAGAGACACACACACTGCTGCCCAGCACCACCAGAGAGAGAGAGCCACGCTGCTGCCCAGCACCACCAGAAAGAGAGCCACGCTGCTGCCCAGCACCAGAGAGAGAGCCACGCTGCTGCCCAGCACCAGAGAGAGAGCCACGCTGCTGCCCAGCACCAGAGAGAGAGCCACGCTGCTGCCCAGCACCAGAGAGAGAGCCATGCTGCTGCCCAGCACCACCAGAGAGGGAGCCACACTGCCCAGGACCACTACAGTGAGGGCCATGCTGCTGTCAGCACCACCAGAGAGAGAAAGCCACCCTGCTGCCCAGCATCACCAGAGAGAGAGCCACGCTGCTGCCCAGCACCACCAGAGAGAGAGCCATGCTGCTGCCCAGAACCAGAGAGGGAGCCACACTGCCCAGGACCACTACAGAGAGGGCCACGCTGCTGTCAGCACCACCAGAGAGGGAGCCACACTGTACCCGCACCACCACAGAGAGCCATGCTGCTGCCCAGAACCACATGAGAGAGAGAGAGATACACACTGCTGCCCAGCACCACCAGAGAGTGAGAGCCACGCTGCTGCCCAGCACCACCAGCAAGAGAGAGCCACGCTGCTGCCTAGCACCAAAAGTGAGAGAGAGAACCACACTACCCAGCACCACCAGAGAGAGAGCAACGCTGCTGCCCAGCACCACCAGAGAGAGAGCCACGCTGCTGCCCAGCACCACCAGAGAGAGAGAGCCATGCTGCTGCCCAGCACCACCAGAGAGAGAGAGAGTCATGCTGCTGCCCAGCACCACCAGAGAGAGAGAGAGCCATGCTGCTGCCCAGCACCACCAGAGAGGAAGCCACACTGCCCAGGACCACCAGAGAGAAAAAGACTGAACCACTGCCAGTGTACAGAAATGCTACACTACTAAGCAGAGCAGCCTGGGCAACCCAGAGTGAGCGAATGTCCAGCAGGAGGGATCACTGCTGCTGTTTAGCTGGGTCTGGTAAGAAGGCCTGTCAGACATTATCTATTACTGTTCCTAGGGACTGAGCCATTGGAAAGTGCCTAACCTTCTATCCTTCTAGGGCCCGAAAAGGGGCGGGGGGTTGCTGAAGCTATGGCAGTCACTTACTATTACATTCAGCACCAGGCCAAACGTCTTCCTCCTTCACGCCTGGTCAATTTTGGCTCCACTCACCTCCTCCATTTTCTCCAGGCAGCGCGGCTCAGAGCCTGAGGGAAGCAAGGGAGCACGCCTGAAGAGCTGTCCATCTGCATCAGCACCTGCCTGTGGTGAGGCAGCCTGTGTCCATGTTCTGGAGCTCATCTAACAGCACTACTTGTATATTAGCGGTCAAGGTGTTAAATTCATTATTTTATGATAGATATGCAGGATATAGCATTGCTAACCTTCTAAAAATGCTCTTTACCTGGCTGTAATGCTGACCCGTGGGTCTGAATGCTTTCTAAGCCAGAGGCTGTAGGCACATCAGAAAAGGTTAAGGAAAGTAAAAAATTCTTATCTGCATACCTCCTCCTGGTTAACGAATACAAATATTGGAACAACAGAGCCATGGTGCTGGCATTTTCAGAAAGAAAAGTCAGTAGTGGAAACCTCTGTAAACATAAAAACAGATTAGAAATTGCTAATCAGACAATGGCAGCTGGATCCTTCTATTAAGCTTTTGCATCTGGTTTCTTAATCCTTTGCATGCCTGTGCTTTATGTGATAATGACTAAGCCCTTCCCCTTCATGACATTGTCAAAGGGGCAGAGCATGGGTGACCTTAAAATGCCCCCCCCTGAAAAAAGTTCTGCGGACCCCGTGCACACAGGCCAAGGAGTATATTAAAATGCATTGCCTTATGGTGACCCCATGCTGTGTCCTCTTGCCTATTTTCAGTGATGTAAGTAAACGGAGTTACTTAACGCAGTTACTTTAGAGGGTAATGCGTAATCTAACTGATTACTCGTCCCCTCATGGTAACGCTGTTCCCATTACTTGGGGGGCGTTACCGCAATTACATCTACCACCACTAGATGGCAGTAGTGTAATTCCGGTGTCCTGCCGAAAAAGTTCCGCCGCCGGATAAGGACCCCCCTGTACTGCACAAGCGCAGCGCTTGCGCAGTGCGAAGGACTACGGAGCTTACGAAAATTGCCGAACCTAAACAGCTCTGAGTGAATTCTACACCGCGCAGGCGCAGTTAACATGTAATTGTACGAGGCGATGCCGCACGCTCCCGATGCTCATGCTACTCTGCAAGGGGCGTCTATTGTGTAACTAAGGGGCGGGTCTAGTATTACTGTAACCAAGGGGCGCATTTATTATTATTGTTATATATCGAGCTCTGCCCATTAATTTAACATTCGCCCTCTTCTGTAGCCATCCGCCCCTTACACGATATAATAATAGACCCGCCCCTTGCTCACACGCTATAACAGATCTGCCCCTTGGTTAGAGTAATAATAGAGCAACCCCTTAAAATATAAAAAAAAAAGTCAGTTACTTTGCTGGGTAACTAATTACTTTTCCAATGTAGTAACTGAGTTACTAACGCAATTACTTTTTGGGAGAAGTAATTTGTAACTTAACTAATTACTTTTTTAAAGTAAGATGCCCAACACTGCCTATTTTCCTATATTGTTACCCTGTCTACACATCATAGCAATCCAAATCCTGCAGCTCCTTGGTAAGGAGATCCTGGTGATTTTTACAGTGTGTTCTGGTGAAGACCAAGTTGTCACTTATGCCACATACACACGATCGGAAATGCCGCCAGCAAAACTCTGATGACAGCCTTTTGTCGGAAAATGTGACCGTGTGTATGCTCCATCGGTCTTTTGCTGGCGGAATTCCAGATTGAGAGCAGGTTCT
The DNA here is from genome assembly GCA_028564925.1 of Lithobates sylvaticus. Lineage (NCBI taxonomy): Eukaryota > Metazoa > Chordata > Amphibia > Anura > Ranidae > Lithobates > Lithobates sylvaticus. Next base: position 441,926,177 of record CM053029.1, read on the forward strand.
CTATTTTTTGCGGTCGGGAAAAGTTCCTATCCGAAAATGTGATCGTCTGTATGCAATTCGGACGCGCAAAAAATCACGCATGCTCGGAAACAATTTGACGCATGCTCGGAAGCATTGAACTTAATTTCCTCAGCTCATCGTAGTGTTGTACGCCACCGTGTTCTTGACGGTCCAAAGTTCAGAGGACTTTTGTGTGACCATGTGTATGCAAGACAAGCTTGAGCGGAATTCCGTCAGAAAAAACATCCAAGATTTTTCGGATGGAAATTCCGCTCGTGTGTACGCAGCATTAGACTCTGTGCCTTGGGTGAGCACACAACCTGCCAGGGATCTCAGTCTCAACACTTGGGCTCAATAGCAATTTAGTAAATACTTTTGCGCCAAATGCCCTAAACAATTAAATTTAAAACCTAAACTCACATCAAGTGTGATATAAAACAATATGCCCCTATAGAAACATATGGTGTGCCTCTGGGTAAATTAGTAAATAATGAACATGAATCAAAAATTAGAGGCAAATAAGCATTCAATAGAGTCCATGAAATAACATCAACTGATTGGTAGGTATAGATGTGAATTCTTCCAACCAACAGAGAAAAGTGATATTCCAAGATAAGGCAGTCCAAACGTGACTTGAAGCAAACACCTCTGTGACTTTACATATGCAATTGGTGAGGAGAAGTGCCCGACCACCTAGATGACAGTATGCTTACCAGATGGTCAAGCAGATCAAGCATGAAATGCAGCCAATCGATCGACTGACAAATGTGCCACGGATCTCTCTCTCTCCTAGATCAATAACCTACACCAGGTGGGTTATGGGATGTTCCGCCTTCACAAGCTACTTGGAATAGTACTCAGAAGAGAAAGAGAGCCTCCCATAGCATAATTCTGGTTTGAAAAATGTATTATAGTAAAAAAGTAATACACTTACATATAAATAGCTTGTATAGATCGCTTAAAATCAAAACGCTGGCCGGCGAAATCAGGAGCCCGTCCTCCTTGTTGTAGCGTGGTGGCGTCACTGCGTCACTGTGTACCCTCGCAGACGTGTTTCGTCATAGGTGACGTTGTCAATGGGGAACGGGCAACGCAGCGACGCACCACCATTTAAAGGTGTTGCCATGGGTGCTAAGTATGCCCCCAGTCTGGCGAATTTATTCATGGCCAGGTGGGAGGAGGATGTCATCTATGCTCAAAATATACCTCAATTGGTCCTTTGGGCCCGGTACATTGATGAGATCCTCCTCCTATGGGATGGTCACCACAGTGACCTGCAGGTCTTTATGCAGTCCCTAAATAACAACGATAGAGGAATAGAGTTGAAGTATGAGATGAGCCAGACCGAAATACAGTTCTTGGACCTCAACATCGCTGTTAAAGATGAGAAGTTTGTCACCTCGACTTTTCAAGGTGACAGACAGAAACTCCTTTATTCCCATCGATATCTGCCATTATGCCCCTTGGCTCAGATCAGTCCCTAAGAGCCAATACATGAGGCTTAGGCGGAACTGCTCTGACCCCGATGAATTCCTCACACAGGCTAGAGTCCTGACGGAAAGGTTCATTGAAAAAGGGTACCAGGAAGACATTTTGATGGAAAGTCTAAATGCTGTAAAAGCACTTGATAGGGCAGATTTGTTGGTTGATCGGGGCCCACGGAGACATGCAGCTTTTGGAAGTGGGGTTCCCTTTTTGACCACATATTCTGTGCAACATAGAAACATCAAGCAATTGGTCAACAAGCATTGGCACATAGTGAGTAATGACACCATACTCAAGGAGGTCATTCCCGAGAGACCTCAGGTGATCTTTAGGGGCGCTTCCTCCTTGAGGAACCAATTGGCTCCCAATGTGATTGACCCACCCAAATCCAGGAATGTTTATTTTGACCAACTCTTTGGGTACTACAAGTCTGGTAGGTGCAGAGTTTTTTCTCTCAATACCAATGCTCATAGACGCACCACCACATTTACGTGTACTGCCACTCGTGTTAACTACACTATCAAGCCCTGCATCACATGCTCCACCATGGGGGTGGTCTACAGTGCCCATGTGGGCTGCAGTATGTGGGCCGTACCAAACGCACCCTTCAGGTGCGTCTAAATGAGCACATTACCAATATACTGACTGGATTTCTGAAACATTCGGTATCCAAGCATTATTTATTGGTACATAACAAGGATCCCTCCAAAACCCTGTTTTTAGGAATTGACAAGTTTAAACCCCATTGGCGTGGCAGTTCACTCGTTAGGGAGATTTCAAAACTAGAGATGGCATGGATCCTATGGACTAAACATTGACACTGACGTCAATGCCTTTATAGATAATTCTTGATTTTATATATATCTATATGTCAATGCTTTATAGTTAACTTCTGATTTTATATATATTTTAGATAATTTATTACATATGTAAACTCGATCTGAGATACATGAGAGGGCATATTCAATACGACCCTGGTGGCATTTTTTGGTCCAAGTCTAATTTTTCCATAATAGAGATCTGCATCATATAGTCTCCCCACATATAGGGGTTACATCATATAGTGACACCATTTTTGATACATATGTGGGCGAATAATAATTTTTCTTTACACTAGTCTTATTTTTAAAGAGTTTACACAAGTGTTTTATTATTTTTCATATTTATTCACTCTATATATTTATAAATATTGTTCACTATATATACCACTTCTATACTCATCATGAGACTATGAGATATTAATTACAGTGTGGACATTTAATTGGTGAATGTCCATACTTATTAAGTTATATTTATAAGATTTTTCACTTCTAACACACGTGGAATATTATTACCATTTTGGTTATCATTTAACTAAATTAACCACAATTAGTTAATACTATTAATTTTAGACACTCCATACACGAATTTAACATATATATTTTTTTAGATATATTTATTATTTATTCATCTATATTAATTTATATATGGTATTTATCTCACTGGAGGGATACATATACATTGGGGAGGATATTTATTATTTATCCATTTATATTTACTTATTCACATAATTTATATATTGTATTTTAAGTCACTAATCTCATTGGCGAGATACATATACATTGGGGAGGACAGCCCAATTTGGTATCACTTAACCCGGGAGGCTGTTTGCTGCGGAGTTCGTTTTATACATTTTATTTTTTAATCTTTCCTTATATGAATATATTTATTCAAGATAGATACTGTTCCGGTTTTTGGATTTCTAAATCGGAACTTGGAACATATAGTTTTTACCTTTTTAGACTTTGAAATACCTTATTGCTAAATAGGAAAACTATTTGGCGCTATCGGCCGAACTCTTGGATCTCAGAACGAGGTTTGGGCTTTAAATGGTGGTGCGTTGCTGCGTTGCCCGTTCCCCATTGACAACGTCACCTATGACAAAACGCGTCTGGGAGGGTACGCAGTGATGCCACCATGCTACAACAAGGAGGACGGGCTCCTGATTTCGCCGGCCGGCGTTTTGATTTTAAGCGATCTATACAAGCTATTTATATGTAAGTGTATTACTTTTTTACTATAATATATTTTGCAAACCAGAATTATGCTATAGGGCGGCTTTCTTTCTCTTCTGAGTACTATTCCAAGTAGCTTGTGAAGGCAGAACATTCCATAACCCACCTGGTGTAGGTTATTGATCTAGGAGAGAGAGAGATCCGTGGCACATTTGTCAGTCGATCGATTGGCTGCATTTCATGCTTGATCTGCTTGACCATCTGGTAAGCATACTGTCATCTAGGTGGTCGGGCACTTCTCCTCACCAATTGCATATGTAAAGTAACAGAGGTGTTTGTTTTCAAGTCACGTTTGGACTGCCTTATCTTGGAATATCTCTTTTCTCTGTTGGAAGAATTCACATCTATACCTACCAATCAGTTGATGTTATTTCATGGACTCTATTGAATGCTTATTTGCCTCTAATTTTTGATTCATGTTCATTATTTACTAATTTACCCAGAGGCACACCATATGTTTCTATAGGGGCATATTGTTTTATATCACACTTGATGTGAGTTTAGGTTTTAAATGTATTTGTTTAGGGCATTTGGCGCAGCTCTTTACTTTTAATGTTTACTATTTGTGTGTGTATCCCACTCTGAGCAGCAGCCTTTTTTGATAGACTTTTAGGGATTTCATTTATGGTCTAGCGCAGTTTATTTTTTACATAGTAAATACTTTTACTTTAATTTATTTTTACTGCACAGAAAGATCTGTTAGTGTGTGAAATAAGACCCATAGTTGCAAAATTCCTAGGTACTGTACCACAGGGATGTCCTCAGTTTTCAGAACACTCAAAATCACTTTAAACAGTTTTTTGTCTTGGACACTTTTAGTTTTTTCATGCCATGATTAATGCAAACATAATGAGGCCAATATATAAAAACAACCGCGCTTAGGCAAAAAAGGGCAATAGGTATGCAGCCTACCCTGCTAGGTCCCCCCAAAGGGACTAGAGTGTAAAAAAATTGAAAAAAAGAGAAGAGTAATCCGGAGCTCCCTATATAGTGAGAAACAACAGTCCTATCAATTAAATATAGTGAATAGTGAGGTGGCTAAAACAAAATAAATGTGATAGACAAAAAAGTCTGAAAAGCGACAAAGAAACTACTAAGTCGCCTTAGTGTGCTAAACTCCTAATTTGCTACAATGTAATGTGTCATAAGTGTACCATGTGACATAACAAATATTAACAATGTGATAATAAGCCGTATTATTCATACAGTGCCAGAAACAACACCAATAAATCGCATAAAAAATATTGCATGAAAAATAAGTAGATAAATTATAAAATATATGCAAATGTGAAATAAATAAATAAACCAAGTCCAGATTATAACGTCCAAAACCATGCAGTTCTAGCAAAACTAAAACCAAAGTCTTTGGTATTTATAAAGTGCTCAGTGACTTCCTATTGTAAAAAAAAAAAAGGGGGAGCACCGAAAGTCACCTGGATTTTTTTTTTCCTGTGTTAACAACAATCGGAAGTTGCTGAGCACTTTATAATTACCAAAGACTTTGGTTTTGATTTTGCTAGCTAACTGCATGGTTTTGGACGTTATAATCTGGACTTTGGTTTATTTATTTCACATTTGCATATATTTTATAATTTATCTACTTATTTTTCATGCAATATTTTTTAATGCAATTTATTGGTGTTGTTTCTGGCACTGTATGAATAATACGGCTTATCACATTGTTAATATTTGTTATGTCACATGGTACACTTATTATGACACCTTACATTGTAGCAAATTAGGAGTTTAGTATTCTGTAAGGCGACTTAGTAGTTTCTTTGTCCCTTTTCAGAATTTTTGTCTATCACATTTATTTTGATTTAGCCACATCACTATTCACTATATTTAATTTATAGGACTGTCGTTTCTCACTATATAGGGAGCGCCCTATTACTCTTTCCAATGTACGAGAAAATGAAAAATCAATTGTTGTCCATAGAAACCAGTCAGAATCCATGTTCTATATTTAAACCTGAACTGTAAAAATATTGAGTGGAAGCAAAACATTATCTTCTTAGTGTACACTGGCCTCATAATAACAAATCCCCAGCTCCTCATAAAAATAGTCAAAATGGGAGTCATTTGCTCATACCTCCATACCTTGGGACCAGTGATGTAAGTAACTGAGTTAAAATAAACGGAGTTACCTAACGCAGTTACTTTAGAGCAGGGGTCTCAGACTGGTGGCCCTCCAGCTGTTGCAAAACTACAAGTCCCATGAGGCACTGCAAGGCTGACAGTTACAAGCATGACTCCCACAGGCAGAGGCATGATAGGACTTGTAGTTTCGCAACAGCTGGAGGGCCGCCAGTTTGAGACCCCTGCTTTAGAGGGTAACGAGTAATCTAACTGATTACTTTTCCCCTCATGGTAACTCAGTTCCCATTACTTTGGCTTAGTTACCCCAATTACATCTACCACCACTATATGGCAGTAGTGTAATTCCGGTGTCCTGCCGAAAAAGTTCCCCCGCGGGATAAGGACCCCCTGTACTGCGCAGGCGCAGGGCTTGCGCAGTACGAAGGACTACGGAGCTTCCGAAAATTGCCGAACCTAAACAGTTCTGAGTGAACTCTACACCGCGCAGGTGCAGTTAACATGTAATTGTACGAGGCGATGCCGCACGCTCCCGATACTCGTGCTACTCTGCAAGGGGCGTCTATCGTGTAAGTAAGGGGCGGGTCTAGTATTACTGTAACCAAGGGGCGCATTTATTATTTTTGTTATATATCGAGCACTGCCCATTAATTTAACATTCGCCCTCTTCTGTAGCCACCCGCCCCTTACACGATATAATAATAATAGACCCACCCCTTGCTTACACGCTATAACAGATCTGCCCCTTGGTTAGAGTAATAATAGAGCAGCCCCTTGGTTACACGATATATAACAATAATAATAAATGTGCCCCTTGGTTACAGTAATACTAGACCCGCCCCTTAGTTACACGAATAGAATATTTAAAAAAAAAGTCAGTTACTTTGCTGCGTAACTAATTACTTTTCCAATGTAGTAACTGAGTTACTAACGCAATTACTTTTTAGGAGAAGTAATTTGTAACTTAACAAATTACTTTTTTAAGGTAAGATGACCAACACTGCTTGGGACTGTCCCTGTTTTAGAGCCAAATCCCTCTGCTCCTCCTTAGTTGTCCCGTATTTTGGTCTTGTGTACAGAAATCTATGAAAATGTACTCTATAACTACCAAAATTATTATTCTGCACTAAAACCTTACTCCCTCCTGTATAAAGGAAGAGTGATGTGGTAAAAAAAAAATATTCTGGGTTTAACCGTATATTCCTAATGGTGTGCACAAATGAAGTTGTGTACCGAGGATATGCCCATCACCCAAAGGAAATAGTCTTGAAGGTGTCCCTCTTATCTCAAAACGTGTGGGAGGTATGAATGCTACATGCAAAAAAAAAATTATATGTAGTTAATTTTTTTAAGATTTATACTGCCTGGTTGAACAGTCTTTCAGCACTAAATGATGTTAAAATTGTAATCTGGTAAATAGCTATGAAAATTGCAGGGAAAATATTGTGGACAGAACCTAATTGGAAAGTGATATTTAATTTGATGTTATTATCTAGTCTAAATGTTTCCAGCAGAGGGTGCTAACACTATACTTCAGTTTAAAAGGCGATACGAGGAAGACAAAAACACAAGTTACACTAAGCTGTATGTTGGGCAGCAGAAAATGATGTTACATAAAATGTATAAATGTAATAATAATTAGATTAAAGTTTTCAAAGTGTGGTTAGAGTCTGGTGATAATATATAGTAAAAAAAGGGGAAAGGGTGGAAGGGAATGGTGCACTGTAAAGAAGTGTACCAAGTAAGGGGTTACTTCCAGCAACAATAATTTGATCAAACTTTAATTAATCAAAAGGTTAAATTTATTACGTATATAAAAAAAAAAGTATTAAATGTCAAGAAAATGAATACTAAAAATAAATGCAGTATTCATAAAAGCTCATTAAATCTAATATTATAAAGAATTAATTACCATGGGTGTTTCAACTGACAAGGACAACATGTAACAATACAGAACAAAAACAACACTAAACACTGGTTATAGTGATATACGTAATACATTTAACCTTTTGATTAATTAAAGTTTGATCAAATTATTGTTGCTGGAAGTAACCCCTTACCAAGGTCATCCAGCAAACAGGTCAAAGATGCCAAACTGCATCCCTGCACCTCATTCATCATGTGCAGGCTTAGGGGATCGTATACCCAGCAGTTACTCGCTGGGCGCTATCACTACTCCTGTCAGCCTTGTAACGGAAGGAAGGCACCCCCATCCCTACAGTAAACCATTGCGCCCAGGGCAGCCGCCCCTTTTGCTTACCCTTTGTCCCGGTCCTGGCCCCCAGACTCGCACTTGAGGCATTGGTCTGGACTACAATTTTTTCTTGAAGTCTGGCGCAACTTCAGCTGTCTACACAGAGCTTCAAACGTCAAACTTTCAAAAGCTCTGTCAGCTTTAGCGCTTAAATATTCTTTCCTCTGGTCAGGCCAGTTAAAGATGATGCTAAAGTGGCCAAATTTAGGATGAACTTTTGATAGTACCTGGCAAAACCCAGGAAAATTCTGACTTGCTTCTTAGCAACTGGAGAAGACTAATTCCTAACTGTTTTTTACATTATGTATTTCAGGTTTTATTAGCTCTCACCCTATGTTGTATTCAATATATCACACCTACTCAAATATTCCTGATAAAGCTAAAATCTGAATGTTCACTACATTTGCTTGAATGCTTTGTAATCTACTGCAGCGGTCCCCAACCTTTTTTGGCATCAGATACTAGTTTTGTGGAAGACAATTTTTTGCTATGCGTGCTGCGATAAAATGCAGACATGCACCTTTTTATCGGAACGCAAGTAGCATGACAACGTACAAGAGCACAGTGTGCACTCCTGTACATTGTCATGAACAAAGGGTACACTTTAAATTAAGTTTGTAAAAAAAAAAAAAACTGTGATGTGCTGAATCCTGCACCATACTGTCCCCTACTGCAGCCGGGAATAGACAGCTGCTGGAGAAGTAAAGCATTCTGGCAGCTCTCCGTTCCCATGAGCCTCCTGCTGTGCAGCCTGGTTCCTAACAGGTCATGGACCAGTACTGGTCCGCGGTTTGGTGGGTGGGGACCTTTGATCTACTGCATCCACAGCATACATACCACCTTACAAGGTCGGTAGGAGGTCACTATAAGCGTACTTAATGGAGCTTCTTTACTTGAGGTATTCTGTATGTGAGAAACAGAAAAGCAGCTGCTGAACTGAGTTCCATATATAACCAATGTGCAGCGCTAAAATGACAGAGTAGCAATTATATACAATATACTAAATTTCTAAAAATAAATAAAATAAAAAGATAAAGTAATATTATATAAAATATATCCCCAATTACAGTGCATGTGCTCAGTAATAGAAAATAAATAAAGTGCAAGTGCTCAGTGTGTATATACACAGTCGAACGAACAGATTGCAAAAGATAGTAGGACAAACCCCCAAAAATTCTTCAAATATATTAATAGTAAAAAGGTCAGGTCTGAGCATGTAGGCCCTTTACAAAATAATCTAGAGTGGGTGACAGGGGACAAAGAGAAGGCTAATTTATTAAATACTTTCTTCAGCTCTGTGTATACAAAAGAGCATGGGGGAGCTCATGTCCATAATGGGGGTGGTAATTACACAGCCCCGAATGATCCACAATGGCTCAAAAGTGATATGGTCCAGAAATATTTAGACAGAATAAAGGTGGATAAAGCACCTGGACCAGATGGCATCCACCCACGGATCTTAAAAGAATTGAGCTCTGCAATTTCAAAGCCATTGTATTTAATTTTTAGGGACTCATTAATGACAGGAATAGTACCACTGGATTGGCGCAGGGCGAACGTGGTGCCTATATTTAAAAAGGGAACAAAGTCTTTACCAAGTAACTATAGACATGTTAGTTTAACTTCTATAGTTGGGAAGATACTGGAGAGATTATTAAAAGACCACATAGACGAGTTCTTGCTGGAAAAAAACATTTTAAGCAACAGACAGCATGGGTTCATGAAAGACAGAAGTTGTCAGACAAACCTGATTTCTTTTTATGAAGAGGTAAGTAAAACCTTGGACAGAGGCGTGGCTGTGGACGTGGTATACTTGGATTTTGCAAAAGCGTTCGATACAGTTCCCCACACACGGCTCATGTGTAAGGTAAGGTCTACAGGCTTGGAAATATCGGTTTGTAAATGGATAGAAAACTGGCTAAAAGACAGAATTCAGAGAGTAGTGGTTAATGATTCTTACTCTGAATGGTCTAAGGTTATCAGTGGTGTACCCCAAGGTTCAGTGCTGGGACCCTTACTTTTTAATATCTTTATTAATGATATTGGGTCTGGGATCAAAAGTAACATTTCTGTCTTTGCAGATGACACCAAGCTATGCAGTGGAATAACGTCTTTACAGGAGGTCTCCAATTTACAAGCTGACATCAATGCTCTGTCTAATTGGGCGACTATGTGGCAGATGAGGTTTAATGTTGATAAATGTAAAGTTATGCACTTGGGGGCTAAGAATATGCATGCATCATACATGCTAGGGGGAGTACAACTGGGGGATCCGTAGTGGAGAAGCATCTGGGGGTTTTGGTAGATCATAAGCTCAATAATAGCATGCAATGTCAAGCTGCGGTTTCCAAAGCAAGCAAAGTTCTTTCTTGTATTAAGAGAGGTATGGACTCCAGAGAGAGAGATATCATTTTGCCCCTGTTCAAATCATTAGTAAGACCTCATCTGGAATATGCAGTTCAGTTTTGGGCACCAGTTCTCAAAAAGGATATCGGGGAAATGGAAAAAGTGCTGAGAAGGGCAACCAAACTGATAAGAGGCATGGAGGAGCTCAGCTATGAGGAAAGATTAGAGGAACTGAATTTATTCACTCTTGAGAAGAGGAGAATAAGGGGGGATATGATCAACATGTACAAATATATAAGGGGTCCATATAGTGAACTTGGTGTTGAGTTATTCACTTTACGGTCAACACAGAGGACAAGGGGGCACTCCTTACGTCTAGAGGAAAAGAGATTTCATCTCCAAAAACGGAAAGGTTTCTTCACAGTAAGAGCTGTGAAAATATGGAATAGACTCCCTCCAGAGGTGGTTCTGGCTAACTCAGTAGATTGCTTTAAGAAAGGACTGGATACTTTCCTAAATGTACATAATATAACTGGGTACTAACATTTATAGGTAAAGTTGATCCAGGGAAAATCCGATTGCCTCTGGGGGGATCAGGAAGGGATTTTTTCCCCCTGCTGTAGCAGATTGGAGCATGCTCTTTTGGGGTTTTTTTTTGCCTTCCTCTGGATCAACTGTGGGTATAGAATGGGGTTTATTGGATTGTACGATATATTTTATTTTTATTTATTATTTCTTTTATTTTTATGGTTGAACTGGATGGACTTGTGTCTTTTTTCGGCCTAGCTAACTATGTAACAGTCCTCAATATTAATTTGCAAGCACACAAAAATAGTCCATAGGAATATCAAAGGAATAAGTGAAACAAATGTTGTCTTCATGCAATGTGCACCCTCCCCCTTCAGGTGTGCCCTCACCTTAAGGGCTTTAAAAACAAGCCTGTAGTAAATGGTAAGAGCTTAACTGGTCAACATCCATATAATGGCTGCTTAGTGGTAAGCATAGATCTCATATTCACTCCACCTCCTGGTAAAAACGCTGATCAGTAAAGCCACAACTTCTGTCTGGTATTTCAAAGATCACCTCATATGCATACAGGGAATAATAGAGGCGTGCAATAGTGTAATTCCGTTTATAATAAATTTAATGGCAATATAAACTTATCACATTACACTCACATGCAATATATTTAAAAAACACTTTAAGATGTGCTGGTGTGTGGGGGTGAAATGGTCACCTGTATTCCGATGTGCAGTCCCGGCATACGGCGTTTCCCCTGTCCTAGTTTCTCCACAGAACTTCCTAGTTCCTTGTGCATCAGTCAGCCAGACTCCTCCTACCGGTTTCGTCACAACACGTGACTTCCTCTGCTGAACAGAGTTCCTGCATAACAAGCAGGATTGGATCAGAATATGAAACAATATATAATCTGCACAATATTCAATACAAAAATAATGTGAATGAATTAAACTATTCAATGTATTAGCCTACTATCACACTTGATGTGATTGCTGCCAACACCACTTATGCCGCGTACACACGTTCGGAAATGCAACCAGCAAAACTCTGTTGAGAGCATGTTCTCTATTTTTCGGTCGGGAAAAGTTCCTATCCGAAAATGCGATCATCTGTATGCAATTCAGACGCGCAAAAAATCACACATGCTCGGAAACAATTCGACACATGCTCGGAAGCATTGAACTTCATTTTCTCTGCTCATCGTAGTGTTGTACGTCACCGCGTTCTTGACGGTTGAAAGTTTAGAAAACTTTTGTGTGACCGTGTGTATGCAAGACAAGCTTGAGTGGAATTCCTTTCGGAAAAAACGTGTGTACGTGGCATTAGAGTGTATCCACATGTGACTCTCAATATACTAACAAACAAAATATAGTGTAGCGTAACCAAAAAACAATAATCAATAAATCAAGTCCACATATCAAATTCCACCTTTGTGCAACTTTCAGTGACAGTTCATTAATATCCAGTAACGTCAGTGACTACCCCCTCTAGCTGGAATGCCTACTCCCCTCCAAAAAAAACATGGAAGTGCAGTGGACTGGAGCAACTACAACAATGCCTAGATAAAAAACTAAGATTAATAAACAGGTAGGCTGTGCTCTCTTCTACATTTCATTTTTGGGTGGAATATACCTGTAGCAGCCTTTTTCACAACCACATATACATTGCAATGCTTCGGTCTGTCACTTACAGTAAACGTCTTTCAAGAGGGCTTCCAGGATTTACTGCCTATTACTACAAGAACTGTGTATTTGCTACCTTGCTAAAATGTTACTAAAGATACCTGTTGCAAGTGTTCATGCTGTATGGCCTTGGTGACTGGGGTCTCTGAAAAACCCAGTGGTGCCCACCTGTAAATGAAATCCAGCTACTGTGTTAGGCTGGGTCCATACTATCGCACTGCGTTGCGCTAGTTACTACACATGTCCATGTGGTTACATTAAAGTGTTTGTTAACCCCCCCAAAAAATACAGATCCTGGTCCCTTAAAGCAGATTACACACAGGGCCGGTGCTACCACTAGGCAAACTAGGCAACCGCCTAGGGCGCACTGCCGCCTAGGGCGCAGCCAGGACCGCTGGTTTCCCTACTTTCCGATGGGAGCTTGTCAGTGCCTCGTTCTCAGTAGTCCAGCATGCGGAGGGCGCACACAGTGACAGCACACTAGCACGGCCGGCCGCCTCAGCTCCACTCACACACACACACACACACACACACAGAGCGACATGTTCTTGGGCGCTCCGCCCCCAGTCTGCCTTCACTTCCCAGTCCGTTTGTCACTGTTTACTGAAAGCGAGGAGCGAGGGAAGTGTGTGAATCCCTTCCCAATAACGGGGGAGGCCGTCCCGCCCCGGGGCAGGAACACTCAACAGGTGACCATACGTGCGCCGCCTTCCTGCTTCTACTCGACGCTCACTGAGACAGAACAAACTCACTGGTAGCCATTGGCCACACCCACCACCACACAGTTTTAATAGGCCATGATATGCATAAAGTAAAGGCCAATACCCCTGGGGGATGCTTAGGGTTAAGATAGACACTTATAAAACGATGTATGCATGTGAAGAAGTAAACGTTTATTCAAATAATGTACATAGTGAACAAGGAAATGCTCAGAAAGGCATGGTATGTTTGCAATGAGAATACAATCAGTTGATACAGTTTATAGCATGTCACAAAAGCAAAAACATACAAAGCATTATGACAAAGGTATAAACTTGCTTGGTACATAGGATAAGGAAGATGCCAACATGTTTCGGACTGTGGTCCTTTATCAAGGCAATTTGTATCCTTAGAAACTCATCTAGATAGATGAAAGGTCATAAAATTAGTCTCAACATATCAATACATTATATTTGCACTAGAGAAAATCTATATTGCTGGAGGGGAGGAGATTTATCTCAAGGATAGAAAATACAGTGAAGTACTCACATGTCCAGCCAAGGCTCAATTGTTTGTCATGTGGGGAAGCCACTGAGCGTGGGATCCGGAGGATCAGGGGTGTATGCACTAAAAGCAGAGTGTACTTAGACACTGGGGTAAAGAAAGCCTGCTGGAAGACCCCCTCAGAATACAAGGTCCAACATACAGGGATTAGGGCTAAAAGCCCACGTCCTGTATTAAACACAGTGAGTCAGCCGGTGTATCACTATAAAATAGAGTAAAATGGAAATAGTCAAAGCCAAGAAAAACAAAGTAAAAGTATCTGGCTACAGAAAAGTAGGCCTTGTATTTACCTGAGTATAATTTGTGAGTGGAGGATGAGAGGTCAACTCTGGTCAGTCAGCAGCAAGAGACTGAAGCCAGAGTGTGGGAGATTTATATGTAGTTAGATAATAGACAACAGCTGAGGGTGGGTGTATGTCAACCATCCTGAAGCCTCAGTGCTGATTAGCTGCTGTGTTGCTGGGAGGCGGGCGCCAGAGGGCGCTGTGATAACCTCCCAATGTGGACCTCTGACGGGGCGGTGCCGGGCGCGGCCGCGTCATAGCGGCGCTGCCGCGTCCGGCGTCGTGACGTCACCGACGCGGGACAGACGGTCACCAGCTTCCTGGTGCGCTCCATGGTGGAGCGCAAACAGAAAGCAGACCAGAAGGCTGGTCTAGATGGAAGGCGAGGGGGTGACGCGTGCGCAGTAGAACAAATGCGCACGCGCACCTAGTCTTACCCGCGCCGGGTATTCAAAATAGAGGGAGAAGACAAATGCAGGCGGGATGTTAGTGGGTTGGTCCACGAGGACATGTGATCACGCATTGAGCAATGGGGGACAGGCAGGCTTGTTGCAATGAACAGCCTAATAATGTAAATGGCTTGTATGACATTGGAGAGAAGGGGGGAGAAAACATGTAACAGTTTGATGCACAGTACATAATACATAGATGAAATACATGTGTCAATGGTACATATGTAAAAAACATATATAGATACATATACAGTATGGAGTGCATAAACATATGTTCCTATATGCTATATAGAGGCATCCAATCCACAGAGTAAAGAATACAGGCAATGTAAAATAGGTGTGGGTGCTTAGACGTGGGGGACTGTGGTTAGAGGTCTAGTTCACAGACTCCGGTCTCGAAGCCCTCAAGGTAAGGTTTAAAATTGAAGGCCTCGTTGAGGCCAGGGGGTAAAGTGGCATTTAGGTGGAAAATCCAACGAAGTTCGCTCTGGAGGAGCGCTTTGTTGTAATCACCCCCTCGGTTAGGGGGGGGAATGTGGTCTAGAGCTCTAAACGAGATCTTGGGAATAGTGTCAGAGTGGACAATGGAAGTGTGTCGTCCCAAAGGTAGATCAGGGTCTCTTTGGTTTATACTGGTAACGTGTCCATAGATTCGTTTCCAGAATGGTAGTTTCGTCTTGCCCACGTAAAAGCACCCACATTCACATTCCAAAAGATAAACAATGCCAACAGAACGACAGTTTACATAGTGTTTAGGAAAGAGGTGTTGGCCATTGGGTAAAAGGTTGTGTAGATTGGATTTGGGTAGGTATTTACAGTAGTTGCAATTGCCACATGGGAAGGTGCCCTTAAGCTGTTTCTGGGATTTATTACTACTCTTGTATTCACTAGTAATAAGTTTGTCACGGAGAGATGGGGCACGTCGATAAGTGATCAAAGGTTTGGGCGGAACAAAGGGGGAAAGGGCTCTGTCTGTGGAAATAATGTGCCAATGTTTAAGTAGTATTTGAGTAATTTCATTGTGTTGTTGACAGTAGTTTGTAATGATTCTGAGGGGTGGTTGTGCGGAGGGCCCAGATGGTTTAGGAATAAGCAGAACGGAGCGTGGTTTGGATTTCGCTTTTTTGTAAGCGTTCTTTAAAACGCTGTTTTGATAGCCACGTGCGCGAAGTCTGTCCCTCAATACGGAGGCCTCGTGTTCAAAGGAGGTATCCGTGGAACAATTACGTCGGGCACGTAAATATTGGGCAAAGGGGATGGATTTGAGTAGGGGTTGGGGGTGAAAACTGGAGGCTGCAAGGATGGTGTTACCTGCAGTTGGTTTACGAAAGAGTTGGCTTTGTAGTTGACCATGTCTATCCTTGCTAAGGGTAAGATCAAGGAAAGAAATGGAATTGTAACTGTATGTCATTGTGAATTTAAGATTAAGTGAATTCGAAGTATTGAGGTATAGAAGAAAATGATGTAGGGTATCAATAGGGCCCTGCCACAGAATCAAAATGTCATCTATATAGCGGCGGAAAGACGCTATGTGTTTGGTATAGATGCTAGCAGCATCAGTGATGAATAAATTTCGTTCCCACTCCCCCAGGTACAGATTGGCGTACGCCGGTGCACAGCAAGTGCCCATGGCGACGCCCTGTACCTGGAGGTAGTGGGAACCATTGAAAGAGAAAAAATTATGGGTCAGAATAAATTTAAGTGCTCTGATAATGAAGAGTGATAACTCATGGGGATAAAGGTTGGCATTGAACAAGGTATGTTGAATGGCAGTGAGTCCTAAAGTGTGAGGAATAGAACTATAAAGGGCTTCGACGTCGATGGCAACCAGGACAGTGTTGGCATCGACGTGGAGGTCCGAAAGATCTTGAAGTAGGTGTGTAGTATCGCGTATATATGAGGGTAAGGCCTGTACTAAGGGTTGGAGTAATTTGTCTATGTAGCGACACTAAGATTATCAGTAAGGCATCCACGTCCGGAGACGATAGGTCTACCTGGTGGTCTGGGAAGGTTTTTGTGTACCTTGGGTAAAGCATAAAAGGTAGCTTCTCTCGGAAATTTAGTTCTGACGTAGTCAGCAGTAGGTTTGTCAATAATGTGTTGTCTGAGGGCATCATCAACAAGAGTATATAATTCCTGTTGGTACAACCTGATTGATGTACTGGGAATTATGGCATACCATTCGCGGTTGCGTAATATGTTCAGACACATGTCAAGATAGTCTAATTTGTTGAGAACAACAATGTTTCCACCCTTGTCCGCCGGTTTAATCACTATCAGAGGGTTGGTTTTTAAATTTTGTAAGGCCAGGTGTTGGTTGTAAGTGAAGTTTTTTTGTTTGGGGTGGGTGGGATGGATTTGCAAATGTCGAATTTCGTTAGTCACTGACTGTAAAAATAGTGCAGCACGTGGGTTGGTGCTGGGTGAAGGAAAAAAACTTGATTTTTTCTTGAGCGAGGTGTGGTGTAGAGAATATGAGTTGGGAGGAGGAATGTCGTCCTCAAGGTTGTTGAGCACATTATCAAGGTCAATGGTGTCAATCAAATCTGGTGGGTTATTTTCCTCCAGTAATTCAATGAGCTGCTGAAGGGCAGTAGTCTCAGTGGCAGTGTGCAAGGCATTGTCAGGAAAAGGGTTGGGGGTGTACATACTGTGTAAAAGTAACTTACGGATAAAAAGATGTATATCTTTGATAGCTGTGAACTTGTCAAGCTGTGAAGTTGGACAAAAAGTAAGTCCCTTCTCAAGGACTGAAATTTCATGTCTAGTGAGTATGTGAGAGGAAAGGTTGATAATGTTGTTGGAGGGTATTTCTAGCGTGTTGGTCGTTTGGTTTTTGGGTTGAGAGAAGTGGATTGGTGATGTGTCTGCAGTGAAGTTCGCATTTTGTCTAAAAAATCTGCAAGTTGAGATGCAGATGGGAGTGAGTGCGATCTATGTGTCTTGGCGTTAGAGGGGGCCACCGGCGAGTCCCCAGAGGGGGAGGCGCCGGGGGTCCCCTCCGCGTCAGACACATCGTCACTCGAAAAATTTGGTGTGCGTCCACGTTTGGGCTTACGTAGCCCCAAAGGGAGATTGGGTTGGTGGGGTACGTGAATGGAGGTATAAGTCTTGTCAGTGGAAGAACGAGGATTCGGTGGCCGAGGGCCGGAGCGTGTGGAATTGTCGGAGCGATTTGTGCGATTTGTATCGCTCCATTTGTATGCACGTTCCTCATGAAAGGCTTTCTTGTCGCGAAAGAATTTTTTATCCTTTTGCGCAAGAATGTCATGGTTAAATTTGTCAAAACGGGTTTTTAACTGCTCATCAAGTGAGAGATATAAAGGGTGTGTCTGAAATTGCTCGAGCTGTGTATTAATCAGTTCAAGTTTAATATCTAGAGCAGTCATTTGAGACTCATATTCAGTAATCAGTAATTTCAGTAATTGTCCTGAAAAATTGTTCTAATGAACTTATGAAATTACTGATTACTGAATATGAGTCTCAAATGACTGCTCTAGATATTAAACTTGAACTGATTAATACACAGCTCGAGCAATTTCAGACACACCCTTTATATCTCTCACTTGATGAGCAGTTAAAAACCCGTTTTGACAAATTTAACCATGACATTCTTGCGCAAAAGGATAAAAAATTCTTTCGCGACAAGAAAGCCTTTCATGAGGAACGTGCATACAAATGGAGCGATACAAATCGCACAAATCGCTCCGACAATTCCACACGCTCCGGCCCTCGGCCACCGAATCCTCGTTCTTCCACTGACAAGACTTATACCTCCATTCACGTACCCCACCAACCCAATCTCCCTTTGGGGCTACGTAAGCCCAAACGTGGACGCACACCAAATTTTTCGAGTGACGATGTGTCTGACGCGGAGGGGACCCCCGGCGCCTCCCCCTCTGGGGACTCGCCGGTGGCCCCCTCTAACGCCAAGACACATAGATCGCACTCACTCCCATCTGCATCTCAACGTGCAGATTTTTTAGACAAAATGCGAACTTCACTGCAGACACATCACCAATCCACTTCTCTCAACCCAAAAACCAAACGACCAACACGCTAGAAATACCCTCCAACAACATTATCAACCTTTCCTCTCACATACTCACTAGACATGAAATTTCAGTCCTTGAGAAGGGACTTACTTTTTGTCCAACTTCACAGCTTGACAAGTTCACAGCTATCAAAGATATACATCTTTTTATCCGTAAGTTACTTTTACACAGTATGTACACCCCCAACCCTTTTCCTGACAATGCCTTGCACACTGCCACTGAGACTACTGCCCTTCAGCAGCTCATTGAATTACTGGAGGAAAACAACCCACCAGATTTGATTGACACCATTGACCTTGATAATGTGCTCAATAACCTTGAGGACGACATTCCTCCTCCCAACTCATATTCTCTACACCACACCTCGCTCAAGAAAAAATCAAGCTTTTTTCCTTCACCTAGCACCAACCCACGTGCTGCACTATTTTACAGTCAGTGACTAACGAAATTCGACATTTGCAAATCCATCCCACCCACCCCAAACAAAAAAACTTCACTTACAACCAACACCTGGCCTTACAAAATTTAAAAACCAACCCTCTGATAGTGATTAAACCGGCGGACAAGGGTGGAAACATTGTTGTTCTCAACAAATTAGACTATCTTGACATGTGTCTGAACATACTACGCAACCGCGAATGGTATGCCATAATTCCCAGTACATCAATCAGGTTGTACCAACAGGAATTATATACTCTTGTTGATGATGCCCTCAGACAACACATTATTGACAAACCTACTGCTGACTACGTCAGAACTAAATTTCCGAGAGAAGCTACCTTTTATGCTTTACCCAAGGTACACAAAAACCTTCCCAGACCACCAGGTAGACCTATCGTCTCCGGACGTGGATGCCTTACTGACAATCTTAGTCGCTACATAGACAAATTACTCCAACCCTTAGTACAGGCCTTACCCTCATATATACGCGATACTACACACCTACTTCAAGATCTTTCGGACCTCCACGTCGATGCCAACACTGTCCTGGTTGCCATCGACGTCGAGGCCCTATATAGTTCTATTCCTCACACTTTAGGACTCACTGCCATTCAACATACCTTGTTCAATGCCAACCTTTATCCCCATGAGTTATCGCTCTTCATTATCAGAGCACTCAAATTTATTCTGACCCATAATTTTTTCTCTTTCAATGGTTCCCACTACCTCCAGGTACAGGGCGTCGCCATGGGCACTTGCTGTGCACCGGCGTACGCCAATCTGTACCTGGGGGAGTGGGAACGAAATTTATTTATCACTGATGCTGCTAGCATCTATACCAAACACATAGCGTCTTTCCGCCGCTATATAGATGACATTTTGATTCTGTGGCAGGGCCCTATTGATACCCTACATCATTTTCTTCTATACCTCAATACTTCGAATTCACTTAATCTTAAATTCACAATGACATACAGCTACAATTCCATTTCTTTCCTTGATCTTACTCTTAGCAAGGATAGACATGGTCAACTACAAAGCCAACTCTTTCGTAAACCAACTGCAGGTAACACCATCCTTGCAGCCTCCAGTTTTCACCCCCAACCCCTACTCAAATCCATCCCCTTTGCCCAATATTTACGTGCCCGACGTAATTGTTCCACGGATACCTCCTTTGAACACGAGGCCTCCGTATTGAGGGACAGACTTCGCGCACGTGGCTATCAAAACAGCGTTTTAAAGAACGCTTACAAAAAAGCGAAATCCAAACCACGCTCCGTTCTGCTTATTCCTAAACCATCTGGGCCCTCCGCACAACCACCCCTCAGAATCATTACAAACTACTGTCAACAACACAATGAAATTACTCAAATACTACTTAAACATTGGCACATTATTTCCACAGACAGAGCCCTTTCCCCCTTTGTTCCGCCCAAACCTTTGATCACTTATCGACGTGCCCCATCTCTCCGTGACAAACTTATTACTAGTGAATACAAGAGTAGTAATAAATCCCAGAAACAGCTTAAGGGCACCTTCCCATGTGGCAATTGCAACTACTGCAAATACCTACCCAAATCCAATCTACACAACCTTTTACCCAATGGCCAACACCTCTTTCCTAAACACTATGTAAACTGTCGTTCTGTTGGCATTGTTTATCTTTTGGAATGTGAATGTGGGTGCTTTTACGTGGGCAAGACGAAACTACCATTCTGGAAACGAATCTATGGACACGTTACCAGTATAAACCAAAGAGACCCTGATCTACCTTTGGGACGACACACTTCCATTGTCCACTCTGACACTATTCCCAAGATCTCGTTTAGAGCTCTAGACCACATTCCCCCCCCTAACCGAGGGGGTGATTACAACAAAGCGCTCCTCCAGAGCGAACTTCGTTGGATTTTCCACCTAAATGCCACTTTACCCCCTGGCCTCAACGAGGCCTTCAATTTTAAACCTTACCTTGAGGGCTTCGAGACCGGAGTCTGTGAACTAGACCTCTAACCACAGTCCCCCACGTTTAAGCACCCACACCCATCTTACATTGCCTGTATTCTTTACTCTGTGGATTGGATGCCTCTATATAGCATATAGGAACATATGTTTATGTACTCCATACTGTATATGTATCTATATATGTTTTTTACATATGTACCATTGACACATGTATTTCATCTATGTATTATGTACTGTGCATCAAACTGTTACATGTTTTCTCCCCCCTTCCCTCCAATGTCATACAAGCCATTTACATTATTAGGCTGTTCATTGCAACAAGCCTGCCTGTCCCCCATTGCTCAATGTGTGATCACATGTCCTTCGTGGACCAACCCACTAACATTCCGCCTGCATTTGTCTTCTCCCTCTATTTTGAATACCCGGCGCGGGTAAGACTAGGTGCGCGTGCGCATTTGTTCTACTGCGCACGCGTCACCCCCTCGCCTTCCATCTAGACCAGCCTTCTGGTCTGCTTTCTGTTTGCGCTCCACCATGGAGCGCACCAGGAAGCTGGTGACCGTCTGTCCCGCGTCGGTGACGTCACGACGCCGGACGCGGCAGCGCCGCTATGACGCGGCCGCGCCCGGCACCGCCCCGTCAGAGGTCCACATTGGGAGGTTATCACAGCGCCCTCTGGCGCCCGCCTCCCAGCAACACAGCAGCTAATCAGCACTGAGGCTGCAGGATGGTTGACATACACCCACCCTCAGCTGTTGTCTATTATCTAACTACATATAAATCTCCCACACTCTGGCTTCAGTCTCTTGCTGCTGACTGACCAGAGTTGACCTCTCATCCTCCACTCACAAATTATACTCAGGTAAATACAAGGCTTACTTTTCTGTAGCCAGATACTTTTACTTTGTTTTTCTTGGCTTTGACTATTTCCATTTTACTTTATTTTTTAGTGATACACCGGCTGACTCACTGTGTTTAATACAGGACGTGGGCTTTTAGCCCTAATCCCTGTATGTTGGACCTTGTATTCTGAGGGGGTTTTCCAGCAGGCTTTCTTTACCCCAGTGTCTAAGTACACTCTGCTTTTAGTGCATACACCCCTGATCCTCCGGATCCCACGCTCAGTGGCTTCCCCACATGACAAACAATTGAGCCTTGGCTGGACATGTGAGTACTTCACTGTATTTTCTATCCTTGAGATCAATCTCCTCCCCTCCAGCAATATAGATTTCCTCTAGTGCAAATATAATGTATTGACATGTTGAGACTAATTTTATGACCTTTCATCTATCTAGATGAGTTTCTAAGGATACAAATTGCCTTGATAAAGGACCACAGTCCGAAACATGTTGGCATCTTCCTTATCCTATGTACCAAGCAAGTTTATACCTTTGTCATAATGCTTTGTATGTTTTTGCTTCTTTGACATGCTATAAACTGTATCAACTGATTGTATTCTCATTGCAAACATACCATGCCTTTCTGAGCATTTCCTTGTTCACTATGTACATTATTTGAATAAACGTTTACTTCTTCACATGCATACATCGTTTTATAAGTGTCTATCTTAACCCTAAGCATCCCCCAGGGGTATTGGCCTTTACTTTATGCATATCATGGCCTATTAAAACTGTTATATATATTTTGGGATGCGATAGACCATTTGATGTTCCACCTACTTGCCCACCAAAACAATTTTTTTTATTGCCACCCACTTGCCCACCAAAACAATTTTTCCTGTCACACTGGCCCCCCACCACCACCTGTCACACTGCCCCCCCACCACCACTCGTCACACTGCCCCCCCACCACCTATCACACTGCCCCCCCACCACCACCTGTCACACTGCCCCCCCCCCACCACACTGCCCCCCACCACCACATGTCACACTGACCCCCCCACCACTACCTGTCCTACTGGCCCCCCCCCACCACCACATGTCACACTGCCCCCCCACCACCACCTGTCACACTGGCCCCCCCACCACCACCTGTCACACTGGCCCCCCACCACCACCTGTCACACTGGCCCCCCACCACCACCTGTCACACTGCCCCCCACCACCACCTGTGACTCTGCCCCCCCCCACCACCTACCTCTCCACCCCCACCACCACCTGTCCCCCCCCCACCACCACCTGTCACACTGGCCCCCCACCACCACCTGTCACACTGGCCCCCCCACCACCACCTGTCACACTGGCCCCCCACCACCACCTGTGACACTGCCCCCCCACCACCACCTATAACTCTGCCCCCCACCACCACCTGTCACACTGCCCCCCCACCACCACCTGTCACACTGCCCCCCACCACCACCACCTATCACACTGGCCCCCCACCACCATCTGTTACACTGCACCCCC
Organism: Lithobates sylvaticus; assembly: GCA_028564925.1. Classification (NCBI taxonomy): domain Eukaryota; kingdom Metazoa; phylum Chordata; class Amphibia; order Anura; family Ranidae; genus Lithobates; species Lithobates sylvaticus. The sequence continues at coordinate 441,949,437 of CM053029.1, forward strand.
CCACCTGTCACACTGGCCCCCCACCACCACCTGTCACACTGGCCCCCCACCACCACCTGTCACACTGGCCCCCCACCACCACCTGTGACACTGCCCCCCCACCACCACCTATAACTCTGCCCCCCACCACCACCTGTCACACTGCCCCCCCCCACCACCACCTGTCACACTGCCCCCCACCACCACCACCTATCACACTGCCCCCCACCACCACCACCTATCACACTGGCCCCCCACCACCATCTGTTACACTGCACCCCCCCCACCTGTCACACTGCCCCCCCACCACCACATGTCACACTGGCCCCCCCACCACCACCTGTCACACTGCCCCCCACCACCACCACCTATCACACTGGCCCCCCACCACCATCTGTCACACTGCACCCCCCCATCTGTCACACTGCCCCCCCACCACCACATGTCACACTGGCCCCCCCACCACCACCTGTCACACTGCCCCCCCACCACCACCTATCACTCTGCCCCCCCCACCACCACCTGTCACACTGACCCCCCACACCACCTGTCACACTGGCCCCCCCACCACCACCTATCACACTGGCCCCCCCACCACCACCTATCACACTGGCCCCCCACCACCACCTGTCACACTGGCCCCCCCCACCACCACCTATCACACTGGCTCCCCCACCACCACCTATCACACTGCCCCCCCACCTGTCACACTGCCCCCACCTGTCACACTGCCCCCCACCACCACCTGTCACACTGGTGCCCCCACCACCCTGTCACACTGGCCCCCCACCACCACCTATCACACTGGCCCCCCACCACCACCTGTCACACTGCCCCCCCACCACCACCTGTCACACTGGCCCCTCAGCACCAACTGTCACATGGCCCCCCACCACCATCTGTCACACTGGCCCCACACCACCTGTCACACTGCCCCCCCCCACCACCACCTGTCACACTGCCACCCCACCACCTGTCACACTGGCCCCCCACCACCACCTGTCACACTGGCCCCCCCACCACCACCTGTCACACTGGCCTCCCATCACCTGTCACACTGGCCCCCCACCTGTAACACACTGTACACACTGCCCCCCACCTGTCACCCCCAATCTGTCACACTATCCCCCACCTATCACACTTGGATTTGGACGTCTCTTTGCTAGACAGGGCTGTGTCTTTGCTGAATTTGGGTGTCTCTTTGGATTGGGCTGTCTTTTTTATATGGGGATATCTCTTTGCTGGATTTTGCTGTCTTTGGATAGGGCTGTGTCTTTGCTGGGTTTGACTGTCTCTTTGTTATATGGGGATGTGTCTTTGCTGAATTTGGCTGTCTCTTTGGATTCGACTGTCTATTTGCTGGATTTGGCTGTCTCTTTGCTGGATTGGGCTGTTTTCTTCTTTTTTTTGCTGGATTGGGCTGTCTGAATGAAAAGAAATGTAGCAGTTTTATATTTAGATGTATTAATATATTCTACTGTTTTTAAAATGGTAGTTTTAATTTTTGATTTTTTTTTTGGAAGGGGGGGCGCAAGTAGCTGGTCTTGCCTAGGGTGCAAAATAGTCTAGCACCGGCCCTGATTACACAACACAGTGCTTGTGCTGTGTAATCTGCCCCCTCTAAACTGTAAAAAGAAAACCCTGAATCTGAAACATCCTGTATGCCCTCTCTATTCTGACCATGAAAATCAGGGCTGCTCAGCCCTGGTCACCGTGGTCAAAGTACGTCCATCCGTCATATGCTGCCCTGCTCTGCTCTCCTCCTCTCTCACCCCTCCTCCCCTCTTTCCTGCCTGTCAGCTGTGTCTGTGTCTCTGTCTCCATCCTGCTGCTACTACTATTAAAAATAAAAACCTTCAATTGTCACTGCCAGCCCTCTGTTAGAGGCTGGCATAGCCCACTATGTACTTAGTTTTATGAAACGAGCAGTATAAATACCGAATTTCAGCTGTCTTCAGG
>CM053029.1:441951826-442039305 GCA_028564925.1 Lithobates sylvaticus
GAGGAGGAACGTGAACACTAGCCCTCAGTTTCAGCTCCACAGCTACCAGGCTTCTGTGCCAGAGAACGAGCCAGCGGGGACCAGGGTGATCTCGGTGAAAGCCACCGACCAGGACTCAGGGGAGGCAGGCCGGCTGGAATACTTCATGGAGGCTTTGTTTGACAGCCGCTCCAACGATTACTTCTACATGGACTCAGAGACTGGCACAGTTACCACCAGCCAAGCCCTTGACCGGGAGACCAAGGATACCCATGTGTTTAAGGTGACGGCCACCGACTTTGGTTCCCCCAGGAGATCGGCCATCACCTACCTAACCGTCACCGTCAGTGACACCAATGACCACATCCCACAGTTCGAGCAGTCCGAGTACAGGGAGAATATCCGGGAGAACATCGAGGTGGGCTATGAGGTGATGACTATTCGGGCCACCGACGGGGATGCCCCCTCCAATGCCAACATGGTCTACCGGCTGCTCAGCGCTGACGGGGGTGAGAGTTCCGTGTTCGAGATAGACTCTCGGTCGGGGGTGGTTAGGACCAGGGCCCAGGTGGACCGGGAGGCCATCACCTCCTACCTGTTAATAGTGGAGGCCAATGACCAGGGCAAGGACCCCGGGCCCCGGAGTGCCACCGCCACTGTCCACATCAACGTGGAGGACGAGAACGACAACTACCCACAGTTCACCGAGAAGCGCTATGTGGTGCAGGTGCTGGAGAATGTCCAACCCAACACCAAGATCTTGAAGGTGCAGGCAACCGACCGTGACACCGGCACAAACGCCAACATCCACTATGGCATCATCAGCGGCAACATCAGGGGCCAGTTTATCATCCACCCCTCCAACGGGGACATTGAAGTCAACTACCCACTGGACTATGAGGTGGTGAGGGAGTACAACCTGAGGATCAAAGCCCAGGATGGTGGCCGACCCCTCTCATCAACACTACCGGCATGGTGTCAGTGCAGGTGGTGGATGTCAATGACAATGCCCCCTTCTTCGTCAGCACCCCTTCCAGGCCACTGTGCTGGAGAAAGCGAACGTCCCATAGGGGTACTCTGTTGTCCACATTCAAGCCAACGATGCTGACTCCGGGGAAAATGCCGCATACAATACAGCCTGACTGATCTGCCCCCAACTTCCCCTTCATCATCAACAACAACACTGGCTGGATTACCGTGGCCTCCGAGCTGGACGGGAGAGACCGTGTGGAGTTCTACACCTTTGGGGTGGAGGCCAGAGACAATGGGGAGCCCGTGATGACCTCCTCAGCCAGTGTCACCATCACCCTGCTGGATGTCAATGACAACAACCCCACCTTCACTGAGAAAGGTCTACCAGCTGAGGCTGAACGAGGACGCGGCGGTGGGGGCAGTGTCCTTACCATGACCCGCCGTGGACAGGGATGTCAACAGTGTGGTGACTTACCAGATCAACCAGTGGCAACACCAGGAACCGCTTCGCCATCAGCGTCAAGTGGAGGGGGCTAATCACCTTGGCCCTTCCACTGGACTACAAGCAGGAGAGGCAGTATGTCCTCACCGTCACTGCCTCCGATGGCACCCGCTCTGACACCGTGCAGGTCTTCATCAATGTCACCGATGCTAAATACCACAGACCAGTCTTCCAGAGCAGCCACTACACGGTGTGAGTGTGAGTGAAGACATAGCCCATAGGCACCTCCATAGTCACCATAAGTGCTACTGATGAGGACACGGGAGAAAATTCCAGAATAACCTACATTTTTTTGGAAGACAGCATTTCTCAGTTCAAGATAGATCCTGATACAGGGACTATTACCTCATTGGTAGAGCTGGACTATGAAGACAAGGCAGTCTACTCACTGGCTGTCACTGCTAAGGACAATGGCATTCCGCAGAAGTCTGACACCACCTATGTGGAGATTACTGGTTTTGGATGCCAATGACAATATGCCTCAGTTTCAGAGGGACAGATATCAGGGTGTTGTTTTTGATGGATGTCCCAGAGTCCACTAGTGTCCTTCAAATATCTGCTACAGACAGGGACTCTGGGACAAATGGTTGGATCACCTACACATTCCAGGGAGGGGACGATGGAGATGGAGACTTTAAGATTGAACCCTCTGGCATAAATAAGGACCAACAGAAGACTGGATAGAGAAAATGTTACATGTCTACAACCTCAAAGCCTGTTGCTGTGGACAGGGGAACCCCACCACTGAAAACTCCTGTGGACATCCAGGTGACTGTCCTAGACATCAATGACAACCCTCCAGTATTTGAAAAAGACGAGCTGGATATTTTTGTGGAGGAGAATAGCCCTGTAGGGACAGTTGTTGCCAAGATAACTGCTACTGATCCTGATGAAGGAACTAATGCCCAAATAATGTACCAAATTGTGGAAGGAAACAACCCCGAAGTTTTCCAGTTGGATCTCTTTAATGGTGACTTAACTGCATTAGTTGATCTGGATTATGAGTGAAAACAGAATATGTCATTGTGGTCCAGGCCACTCAGCCCCCTGGTCAGCAGGGCCACAGTCCATGTGAAATTATTGGACCAGAATGACAATTACCCAGTCCTGCAGGATTTTGAAATCCTTTTTAACAACTACGTGACCAACAAGTCCAACAGTTTTCCATCATGGGGTCATTGGGAAAATCCCTGCCTATGATCCTGATGTCTCTCGGACACCTTACACTACAGCTTTGTACAGGGGAATGAGCTGAATCTGCTTCTCCTCAATCCTTCCACTGGAGACCTAAAGTTTTAAGCCGAGACTTGGACAACAAAACCGACCTCTGGAAGCTCTCTTGAGAGTCTCTGTTTCAGGTAATTTCTTTTATTATTTAGTTATTTTATACCTAACCGCATAGTTTATTGTGTAAACCACATGTTTATAGATGGATAAGGTGTAAAGAGAATGTATTCTATTTAGAATGTTGCGGAAAGTTTTTAACATTCTCTCTAGTGTAGCAGATTAAGTAGGTGTGCCTGCAATAGAGCTTAGCCTGAAGAGGTCTGGGACACTTATGGAAGGCTGGTGGTTACCAATGATACAGCACAGAGTCTCTCATAAAGCTCCAAACCTTTTCAGAGCTCTGATCTTATCTCTGTAGATGTCTCCAGTGTGTGCCATTTTCCTAAATGATCACCTATATTATTGTCCAATGCTTAAATTATAACAACCAACCTTTAGTAAACAGAGTGCTGTTTGCAGTGTTTTAAAAAATTTGTGTTACATTGGTGTTACTTGCTGTAGAATGTTCTATAGACCCATTAAGGCCCCATTGCACACGAGACGCAGTTTTTTAAACGCGCGTTCAGAGGCAGTTGGACACTTTTTTCAACTGCACCTGAACGCATGCAATGTTATATCCTATGGTGTCCATGTACACAGTCTAGTTTTTTCCCGTTTTTATGCAGTTGCGTTTAACCTCGTTTTTTCCAGAAGCAAAAAAAATGCGTTCAGACACTTTGCTTTTCCGCGTTTCAGACGCAAAACGCAGCTAAACGCGGCTAAACGCAGGCACCTGCGTTTAGCCGCGTTGCGTTTATAAGCCTTTTTAAAGGAACCCAATTTTTTTGACCAGAAAACTCAGAAATATGATGGTAAACCATAAAAATACTAGAAAAAATTGTTTTAAAATGTCGTAATTAGTTTAGATAGTTCATAGAGCATATATACTCACTGATGTATACATGTTTGTGAAATATCCAACGGACATTCGCTGTGCCATTCAACGGATGGGTCCAATATCGACAAGCTCTGATTCTGGTCCTCTCATGCAAATTTGCAACGACGTTGCTGCTTCATCAAGAGCGACATCAGGCGCATTTCCTGACATATATTTAATATGGGATCCATTTCCAAAAAAAAAACACAGAAAGAGAGGCAAAATGCAAGTGTACAAACTGCTCTCTCTGCTGCTGCTGCTCACAAAATGGCAGAAATAGAATTAATAATATCTCTGCTTTCTGAGCTTGGGGAGGGTCTATATGATGTTATCATTTTACAAATGCTTATAGACGCAAACGCGTCTAAACGCGACATGAAAACACAGCAAAACGCGCGTTTTTTAAACGCAGGTTTTCTGCTTTTTAAAACATGCGTTCATCAGAGAGTTTGCATCTGCGTCTCGTGTGCATGGGGCCTTAGTCTATCTGCTTGGGGGTTTCCTATTTTCACTTTTCTTGGTGCCATCAGAGTTTTTGAAAGTTTGGCCAATGCGTTTGATTGTAAAAATCATTTTAAAATAAGTAGTATCATTCCTATGTGTGTAATCTTTTATGCTCTTAGTTACAACTTTAGTATTTAGCTGTCCTCGTACTACTAGTTCAGGCTCATCTATGAGTATAATAATTTATGATGGAGCTGTCAAAAGCACAGGATGATACCTATGAAAGTAATGTGAAATAAAACATGACGTTGTGAAAAATTGTGTGCAATCACAGCCAGGTCCAAGGTGATTGCCCTGGATTATATCTCTATCTTAATATCTGTTAATATCCGGCTTAATATGAGAATTGGACATTCACACATAATTTGTTTTTAAACAATCATACTAATCATACCAATTCTAAGTTATGTAAGAAAAGCTTAAAGTAGAACTCCTGATAAAATGAGTCCCATTGTATATGGTTTTCTTAATCCTTGCACGCATCCCCCATGTGTACAGTTTTTACTTTACTACTTCATGGGAGGAAAATGGGAGGAATGTTACTTGCGGAGAGGAAAGAGAAGGAGAGCATCAGGTGGCTGACTGTAGGAAAGATGGCATCTGAATTAGTTCGTTACTAGTCCCATCCTTGCCTCCAGCCTGCTGAGTGAATTATTTCTTACTAGACAGTGAGGGAGCCCCAGTGCACAAATGAGGTCTCCTGTATTAGAAGGTCATCGCTGTGCCCATCACTGTAAAACTCTTTCAGAGTCTAACAGGCTCAAACTGATGACCTCTCTCATGTGATTCTGGTGTGCAAAATGTTGTTAAAGTAGAAACTATAGCCAAAACCTTTTATTTTTTTTCACATTTTGGAGTCAAAGAGGGTTATGACCCCTGTAAGGTTTATTTTGCCCTCCTTTGTCCCAATTGGGAGACTTCCCTTCACTTCCTGTCCTATAGCCAAAATGTTAAGTGAAACCCTGCAAATTAAAGGGAATCTCTTATGGACCCCAAGGTCACCAGAACTAATGTCCCCATTGGAAAATTTCCCTTCTAATACCTTTCTGGGGACAACCCAAAATGTGGGGATTTTCTTTTACTTTCACTTTCAGGCTGGGTTCCCTGCCGTACAGAGCACCTCACAGCAGGGGTCCAGTCCATCCCTGTTCATCGTTCCAGGTCCGATTTTCGGTCCGAACTTTTGGCTGAATTTCGGACCAGAGGATGCACAGGACTCCTGTGCAATTCGCTCGGAGATGTGTAAAGCGGCTCCGGTGAGAGTCAGTCACAATTTCCTGACATGTGAATTGGATCCGCATCCAATTCGCAATGGTGTGAACCCAGCCTCAATGATAATGGTAAACAGGACACATAGGGAGAGTGAATCTCCCTAATGTGGACACAGACAGCTTATAAATCTGACGGGTGTTCTAATCCCCTCTTCATCCACTCTATCCAAAACCCCTACAAAAAGTTTTGCCTTTTAGTTATACTTTAATCTAAAGTAAATAATGGTTTTAAGCAAACCTTTACTAGCAGAATTTAAAACCTATTTAGGGTTTTTGTAAATGGAAAACCAGAGTTCCAGTTAGGCCACAATCACTTGGAGACTGGAGTTGGGGGAACTAATTTCTTAATGGTAAAATGTTGCTTCACATTGGGCCAGTTTTGGCATGCGATTTGACATGTCAAATCAGAGCCTATTGATAGCAAAGTGCCGTACAAGTGGTGCAGCGCCGTACCGATTCCCAAAAGTAGTTTTTTGGCAACTTCGGGGGCAATTTCAATAGACCTTTGTGCATGAATCCCGCACAGATGTCTGTCAAATCTCCCCCGAAGTTGGACTGAAATGCCTGTTTGAAATCGTGTGAGTTCAGCTGAACGTGGGCTCACTTTGTGTGTGTGTGTGTGTGTGCCTGGGCACACTTAATCCCTATGTGCGTTGCCGATTCCCCTCCACCTGCTGTGCTGCTGGCTTCCTCCTCTCCCCCCAGCTGCTGCGGGGGATGTTTCAGGATGAAGAAGCAGCCTTTATGGTTTTAATATAGGGCGGTAGTCGGTTAGGCTGGCCATACATTATACAATTTTCTTTTACAATTTTTCCTTTTAGATTTACCAAATTCATATAATAAGAGGTCAAACTTACACTTTCAATTGGTATGCAATCAGGCAGACCATTACACTACATAGTTGAAGGTAACATTTAAAAAAAATTGAATAAGAAAATTGTGTAGAATGTATGGCCAGCTTAAGATTGTGGCATGAAACTGCAGAAGTAGTTTAACCATGGTGTGCTGAACTGGTGAAACCCATATTGTAAATGTTATTTTAACCTGTTCCAGACCACCAGAGTTTTAATGATTTAGCTTTGAGTGAAGTTAAGCAAGAAATTGTCCTTTCTTCCATCACAGGTTGCTTGATTTTTTTTCTTCTTTTTTTTTTTTTTTGTCTATAGTAATTGTTTGTCTAATTTTATTTATTTTTCTTTCTTTCTTTATTTTATTTTTTTTTCCTTTTTTTTTTTTTATTTTTTCTTTTTTTTTTTTTTTGCTGTGTATCAGGCCAAATATATTTTCTGATGTCTGCACCCACACAATGCTTGTTAAAGGTCTGAATACTGAGGGGAGGGGGGATATCACGCTGATGCTTAAAGTGTGTGGTTGAAAGCCAAAACTTTTTTTTAGGTTTGGAATACTTCATGGAGGCTTTGTTTGACAGCCGCTCCAACGATTACTTCTACATGGACTCAGAGACTGGCACAGTTACCACCAGCCAAGCCCTGGACCGGGAGACCAAGGATACCCATGTGTTTAAGGTGACGGCCACCGACTTTGGTTCCCCCAGGAGATCGGCCATCACCTACCTAACCGTCACCGTCAGTGACACCAATGACCACATCCCACAGTTCGAGCAGTCCGAGTACAGGGAGAATATCCGGGAGAACATCGAGGTGGGCTATGAGGTGATGACTATTCGGGCCACCGACGGGGATGCCCCCTCCAATGCCAACATGGTCTACCGGCTGCTCAGCGCTGACGGGGGTGAGAGTTCCGTGTTCGAGATAGACTCTCGGTCGGGGGTGGTTAGGACCAGGGCCCAGGTGGACCGGGAGGCCATCACCTCCTACCTGTTAATAGTGGAGGCCAATGACCAGGGCAAGGACCCCGGGCCCCGGAGTGCCACCGCCACTGTCCACATCAACGTGGAGGACGAGAACGACAACTACCCACAGTTCACCGAGAAGCGCTATGTGGTGCAGGTGCTGGAGAATGTCCAACCCAACACCAAGATCTTGAAGGTGCAGGCAACCGACCGTGACACCGGCACAAACGCCAACATCCACTATGGCATCATCAGCGGCAACATCAGGGGCCAGTTTATCATCCACCCCTCCAACGGGGACATTGAAGTCAACTACCCACTGGACTATGAGGTGGTGAGGGAGTACAACCTGAGGATCAAAGCCCAGGATGGTGGCCGACCCCCTCTCATCAACACTACCGGCATGGTGTCAGTGCAGGTGGTGGATGTCAATGACAATGCCCCCATCTTCGTCAGCACCCCTTTCCAGGCCACTGTGCTGGAGAACGTCCCCATAGGGTACTCTGTTGTCCACATTCAAGCCAACGATGCTGACTCCGGGGAAAATGCCCGCATACAATACAGCCTGACTGATCTGCCCCCCAACTTCCCCTTCATCATCAACAACAACACTGGCTGGATTACCGTGGCCTCCGAGCTGGACCGGGAGACCGTGGAGTTCTACACCTTTGGGGTGGAGGCCAGAGACAATGGGGAGCCCGTGATGACCTCCTCAGCCAGTGTCACCATCACCCTGCTGGATGTCAATGACAACAACCCCACCTTCACTGAGAAGGTCTACCAGCTGAGGCTGAACGAGGACGCGGCGGTGGGGAGCAGTGTCCTTACCATGACCGCCGTGGACAGGGATGTCAACAGTGTGGTGACTTACCAGATCACCAGTGGCAACACCAGGAACCGCTTCGCCATCAGCAGTCAGAGTGGAGGGGGGCTAATCACCTTGGCCCTTCCACTGGACTACAAGCAGGAGAGGCAGTATGTCCTCACCGTCACTGCCTCCGATGGCACCCGCTCTGACACCGTGCAGGTCTTCATCAATGTCACCGATGCTAATACCCACAGACCAGTCTTCCAGAGCAGCCACTACACGGTGAGTGTGAGTGAAGACAAGCCCATAGGCACCTCCATAGTCACCATAAGTGCTACTGATGAGGACACGGGAGAAAATTCCAGAATAACCTACATTTTGGAAGACAGCATTTCTCAGTTCAAGATAGATCCTGATACAGGGACTATTACCTCATTGGTAGAGCTGGACTATGAAGACAAGGCAGTCTACTCACTGGCTGTCACTGCTAAGGACAATGGCATTCCGCAGAAGTCTGACACCACCTATGTGGAGATACTGGTTTTGGATGCCAATGACAATATGCCTCAGTTTCAGAGGGACAGATATCAGGGTGTTGTTTTTGAGGATGTCCCAGAGTCCACTAGTGTCCTTCAAATATCTGCTACAGACAGGGACTCTGGGACAAATGGTTGGATCACCTACACATTCCAGGGAGGGGACGATGGAGATGGAGACTTTAAGATTGAACCCTCTGGCATAATAAGGACCAACAGAAGACTGGATAGAGAAAATGTACATGTCTACAACCTCAAAGCCTTTGCTGTGGACAGGGGAACCCCACCACTGAAAACTCCTGTGGACATCCAGGTGACTGTCCTAGACATCAATGACAACCCTCCAGTATTTGAAAAAGACGAGCTGGATATTTTTGTGGAGGAGAATAGCCCTGTAGGGACAGTTGTTGCCAAGATAACTGCTACTGATCCTGATGAAGGAACTAATGCCCAAATAATGTACCAAATTGTGGAAGGAAACAACCCCGAAGTTTTCCAGTTGGATCTCTTTAATGGTGACTTAACTGCATTAGTTGATCTGGATTATGAGGTGAAAACAGAATATGTCATTGTGGTCCAGGCCACCTCAGCCCCCTTGGTCAGCAGGGCCACAGTCCATGTGAAATTATTGGACCAGAATGACAATTACCCAGTCCTGCAGGATTTTGAAATCCTTTTTAACAACTACGTGACCAACAAGTCCAACAGTTTTCCATCAGGGGTCATTGGGAAAATCCCTGCCTATGATCCTGATGTCTCTGACACCTTACACTACAGCTTTGTACAGGGGAATGAGCTGAATCTGCTTCTCCTCAATCCTTCCACTGGAGACCTAAAGTTAAGCCGAGACTTGGACAACAACCGACCTCTGGAAGCTCTCTTGAGAGTCTCTGTTTCAGGTAATTTCTTTTATTATTTAGTTATTTTATACCTAACCGCATAGTTATTGTGTAAACCACATGTTTATAGATGGATAAGGTGTAAAGAGAATGTATTCTATTTAGAATGTTGCTGAAAGTTTTTAACATTCTCTCTAGTGTAGCAGATAAAGTAGGTGTGCCTGCAATAGAGCTTAGCCTGAAGAGGTCTGGACACTTATGGAAGGCTGGTGGTTACCAATGATACAGCACAGAGTCTCTCATAAAGCTCCAAACCTTTTCAGAGCTCTGATCTTATCTCTGTAGATGTCTCCAGTGTGTGCCATTTTCCTATGATCACCTATATTATTGTCCAATGCTTAAATTATAACAACCAACCTTTAGTAAACAGAGTGCTGTTGCAGTGTTTTAAAAATTTGTGTACATTGGTGTTACTTGCTGTAGAATGTTCTATAGACCCATAAGGCCCCATGCACACGAGACGCAGTTAAACGCGCGTTCAGAGGCAGTTGGACACTTTTTTCAACTGCACCTGAACGCATGCAATGTTATCCTATGTGTCCATGTACACAGTCTAGTTTTTTCCCGTTTTTATGCAGTTGCGTTTAACCTCGTTTTTCCAGAAGCAAAAAAATGCGTTCAGACACTTTGCTTTTCCGCGTTTCAGACGCAAAACGCAGCTAAACGCGGCTAAACGCAGGCACCTGCGTTTAGCCGCGTTTGCGTTTATAAGCCTTTTTAAAGGAACCCAATTTTTTTGACCAGAAAACTCAGAAATATGATGGTAAACCATAAAAAATACTAGAAAAAATTGTTTAAAATGTCGTAATTAGTTTAGATAGTTCATAGAGCATATATACTCACTGATGTATACATGTTTGTGAAATATCCAACGGACATTCGCTGTGCCATCAACGGATGGGTCCAATATCGACAAGCTCTGATTCTGGTCCTCTCATGCAAATTTGCAACGACGTTGCTGCTTCATCAAGAGCGACATCAGGCGCATTTCCTGACATATATTTAATATGGGATCCATTTCCAAAAAAAAAACACAGAAAGAGAGGCAAATGCAAGTGTACAACTGCTCTCTCTGCTGCTGCTGCTCACAAAATGGCAGAAATAGTTAATAATATATGCTTTCTGAGCTTGGGGAGGGTCTATATGATGTTATCTTTACAAATGCTTATAGACGCAAACGCGTCTAAACGCGACATGAAAACACAGCAAAACGCGCGTTTTTAAACGCAGGTTTCTGCTTTTTAAAACATGCGTTCAGCAGAGTTTGCATCTGCGTCTCGTGTGCATGGGGCCTTAGTCTATCTGCTTGGGGTTTCCTATTTTCACTTTTCTTGGTGCCATCAGAGTTTTTGAAAGTTTGGCCAATGCTGTTTGATTGTAAATCATTTTAAAATAAGTAGTATCATTCCTATGTGTGTAATCTTTTATGCTCTTAGTTACAACTTTAGTATTTAGCTGTCCTCGTACTACTAGTTCAGGCTCATCTATGAGTATAATAATTTATGATGGAGCTGTCAAAAGCACAGGATGATACCTATGAAAGTAATGTGAAATAAAACATGACGTTGTGAAAAATTGTGTGCAATCACAGCCAGGTCCAAGGTGATTGCCCTGGATTATATCTCTATCTTAATATCTGTTAATATCCGGCTTAATATGAGAATTGGACATTCACACATAATTTGTTTTTAAACAATCATACTAATCATACCAATTCTAAGTTATGTAAGAAAAGCTTAAAGTAGAACTCCTGATAAAATGAGTCCCATTGTATATGGTTTTCTTAATCCTTGCACGCATCCCCCATGTGTACAGTTTTTACTTTACTACTTCATAAATGGGAGGAATGTTACTTGCCCATCAGGTGGCTGACTGTAGGAAAGATGGCATCTGAATTAGTTCTTACTAGTCCCATCCTTGCCTCCAGCCTGCTGAGTGGACAGTGAGGGAGCCCCAGTGCACCAATGAGGTCTCCTGTATTAGAAGGTCATCGCTGTGCCCATCACTGTAAAACTCTTTCAGAGTCTAACAGGCTCAAACTGATGACCTCTCTCATGTGATTCTGGGTGTGCAAAATGTTGTTAAAGTAGAACTATAGCCAAAACCTTTTATTTTTTTTTCACATTTTGGAGTCAAAGAGGGTTATGACCCCTGTAAGGTTTATTTTTGCCCTCCTTTGTCCAATTGGGGAGACTTCCCTTCACTTCCTGTCCTATAGCCAAAATGTTAAGTGAAACCCTGCAAATTAAAGGGAATCTCTTATGGACCCCAAGGTCACCAGAACTAATGTCCCCATTGGAAAATTTCCCTTCTATTACCTTTCTGGGGACAACCCAAAATGTGGGATTTTTCTTTTACTTTCACTTTCAGGCTGGGTTCCCTGCCGTACAGAGCACCTCACAGCAGGGGTCCAGTCCATCCCTGTTCATCGTTCCAGGTCCGATTTTCGGTCCGAACTTTTGGCTGAATTCGGACCAGAGGATGCACAGGACTCCTGTGCAATTCGCTCCGGAGATGTGTAAAGCGGCTCCGGTGAGAGTCAGTCACAATTTCCTGACATGTGAATTGGATCCGCATCCAATTCGCAATGGTGTGAACCCAGCCTCAATGATAATGGTAAACAGGACACATAGGGAGAGTGAATCTCCCTAATGTGGACACAGACAGCTATAAAATCTGACGGGTGTTCTAATCCCTCTTCATCCACTCTATCCAAAACCCCTACAAAAAGTTTTGCCTTTTAGTTATACTTTAATCTAAAGTAAATAATGGTTTTAAGCAAACCTACTAGCAGAATTTAAAACCTATTTAGGGTTTGTAAATGGAAAACCGAGTTCCAGTTAGGCCACAATCACTTGGAGACTGGAGTTGGGGAACTAATTTCTTAATGGTAAAATGTTGCTTCACATTGGGCCAGTTTTGGCATGCGATTTGACATGTCAAATCAGAGCCTATTGATAGCAAGTGCCGTACAAGTGGTGCAGCGCCGTACCGATTCCCAAAAGTAGTTTTTGGCAACTTCGGGGGCAATTTCAATAGACCTTTGTGCATGAACCCGCACAGATGTCTGTCAAATCTCCCCCGAAGTTGGACTGAAATGCCTGTTTGAAATCGTGTGAGTTCAGCTGAACGTGGGCTCACTTTGTGTGTGTGTGTGTGTGTGCCTGGGCACACCTTAATCCCTATGTGCGTTGCCGATTCCCCTCCACCTGCTGTGCTGCTGGCTTCCCTCCTCTCCCCCCAGCTGCTGCGGGGGATGTTTCAGGATGAAGAGCAGCCTTTATGGTTTTAATATAGGGCGGTAGTCGGTTAGGCTGGCCATACATTATACAATTTTCTTTTACAATTTTTCCTTTTAGATTTACCAAATTCATATAATAAGAGGTCAAACTTACACTTTCAATTGGTATGCAATCAGGCAGACCATTACACTACATAGTTGAAGGTACATTTAAAAAAAATTGAATAAGAAAATTGTAGAATGTATGGCCAGCTTAAGATTGTGGCATGAAACTGCAGAAGTAGTTTAACCATGGTGTGCTGAACTGGTGAAACCCATATGTAAATGTTATTTTAACCTGTTCCAGACCACCAGAGTTTTAATGATTTAGCTTTGAGTGAAGTTAAGCAAGAAATTGTCCTTTCTTCCATCACAGGTTGCTTGATTTTTTTTTTTCTTCTTTTTTTTTTTTTTTGTCTATAGTAATTGTTTGTCTAATTTTATTTATTTTTCTTTCTTTCTTTTATTTATTTTTTTTTTCCTTTTTTTTTTTTTATTTTTTATTTTTTTTTTTTTGCTGTGTATCAGGCCAAATATATTTTCTGATGTCTGCACCCACACAATGCTTGTAAAGGTCTGAATACTGAGGGGAGGGGGGATATCACGCTGATGCTTAAAGTGTGTTGAAAGCCAAAACTTTTTTTAGGTTTGAATAATGTAGGAGGATTTCTGCCATGTCAGGTTTTTATTCCTATCTGTGCACTCGTTGGGGTGATTTATTCTCCTAGTAAACATTGTTACAGAAACTCAGAGTGAGGGATAATCCAAAATGTTTAGTTGTCTCCAAGAACAGGAATACAGGGGAAATGTTCCAGTGAGGACAGATCTTGTGGTTGGTAACTGTCCTCTGAGGTGTGTGTGTTTTTTGGCACAGGAAGTAAGCACAGAAATTTCTCCTTTGCAAAATAAAAACCTGACAACTCTTACCTGCTCTATCAAAAACATAAAGGAGATCTATAGAAACCGCATTAGCTTTCATATTATAACACCAGCATAGTAATAGCAATGCAAACAATTCGTTATTGTTGACACCAATGACCACATCCCACAGTTCGAGCAGTCCGAGTACAGGGAGAATATCCGGGAGAACATCGAGGTGGGCTATGAGGTGATGACTATTCGGGCCACCGACGGGGATGCCCCCTCCAATGCCAACATGGTCTACCGGCTGCTCAGCGCTGACGGGGGTGAGAGTTCCGTGTTCGAGATAGACTCTCGGTCGGGGGTGGTTAGGACCAGGGCCCAGGTGGACCGGGAGGCCATCACCTCCTACCTGTTAATAGTGGAGGCCAATGACCAGGGCAAGGACCCCGGGCCCCGGAGTGCCACCGCCACTGTCCACATCAACGTGGAGGACGAGAACGACAACTACCCACAGTTCACCGAGAAGCGCTATGTGGTGCAGGTGCTGGAGAATGTCCAACCCAACACCAAGATCTTGAAGGTGCAGGCAACCGACCGTGACACCGGCACAAACGCCAACATCCACTATGGCATCATCAGCGGCAACATCAGGGGCCAGTTTATCATCCACCCCTCCAACGGGGACATTGAAGTCAACTACCCACTGGACTATGAGGTGGTGAGGGAGTACAACCTGAGGATCAAAGCCCAGGATGGTGGCCGACCCCCTCTCATCAACACTACCGGCATGGTGTCAGTGCAGGTGGTGGATGTCAATGACAATGCCCCCATCTTCGTCAGCACCCCTTTCCAGGCCACTGTGCTGGAGAACGTCCCCATAGGGTACTCTGTTGTCCACATTCAAGCCAACGATGCTGACTCCGGGGAAAATGCCCGCATACAATACAGCCTGACTGATCTGCCCCCCAACTTCCCCTTCATCATCAACAACAACACTGGCTGGATTACCGTGGCCTCCGAGCTGGACCGGGAGACCGTGGAGTTCTACACCTTTGGGGTGGAGGCCAGAGACAATGGGGAGCCCGTGATGACCTCCTCAGCCAGTGTCACCATCACCCTGCTGGATGTCAATGACAACAACCCCACCTTCACTGAGAAGGTCTACCAGCTGAGGCTGAACGAGGACGCGGCGGTGGGGAGCAGTGTCCTTACCATGACCGCCGTGGACAGGGATGTCAACAGTGTGGTGACTTACCAGATCACCAGTGGCAACACCAGGAACCGCTTCGCCATCAGCAGTCAGAGTGGAGGGGGGCTAATCACCTTGGCCCTTCCACTGGACTACAAGCAGGAGAGGCAGTATGTCCTCACCGTCACTGCCTCCGATGGCACCCGCTCTGACACCGTGCAGGTCTTCATCAATGTCACCGATGCTAATACCCACAGACCAGTCTTCCAGAGCAGCCACTACACGGTGAGTGTGAGTGAAGACAAGCCCATAGGCACCTCCATAGTCACCATAAGTGCTACTGATGAGGACACGGGAGAAAATTCCAGAATAACCTACATTTTGGAAGACAGCATTTCTCAGTTCAAGATAGATCCTGATACAGGGACTATTACCTCATTGGTAGAGCTGGACTATGAAGACAAGGCAGTCTACTCACTGGCTGTCACTGCTAAGGACAATGGCATTCCGCAGAAGTCTGACACCACCTATGTGGAGATACTGGTTTTGGATGCCAATGACAATATGCCTCAGTTTCAGAGGGACAGATATCAGGGTGTTGTTTTTGAGGATGTCCCAGAGTCCACTAGTGTCCTTCAAATATCTGCTACAGACAGGGACTCTGGGACAAATGGTTGGATCACCTACACATTCCAGGGAGGGGACGATGGAGATGGAGACTTTAAGATTGAACCCTCTGGCATAATAAGGACCAACAGAAGACTGGATAGAGAAAATGTACATGTCTACAACCTCAAAGCCTTTGCTGTGGACAGGGGAACCCCACCACTGAAAACTCCTGTGGACATCCAGGTGACTGTCCTAGACATCAATGACAACCCTCCAGTATTTGAAAAAGACGAGCTGGATATTTTTGTGGAGGAGAATAGCCCTGTAGGGACAGTTGTTGCCAAGATAACTGCTACTGATCCTGATGAAGGAACTAATGCCCAAATAATGTACCAAATTGTGGAAGGAAACAACCCCGAAGTTTTCCAGTTGGATCTCTTTAATGGTGACTTAACTGCATTAGTTGATCTGGATTATGAGGTGAAAACAGAATATGTCATTGTGGTCCAGGCCACCTCAGCCCCCTTGGTCAGCAGGGCCACAGTCCATGTGAAATTATTGGACCAGAATGACAATTACCCAGTCCTGCAGGATTTTGAAATCCTTTTTAACAACTACGTGACCAACAAGTCCAACAGTTTTCCATCAGGGGTCATTGGGAAAATCCCTGCCTATGATCCTGATGTCTCTGACACCTTACACTACAGCTTTGTACAGGGGAATGAGCTGAATCTGCTTCTCCTCAATCCTTCCACTGGAGACCTAAAGTTAAGCCGAGACTTGGACAACAACCGACCTCTGGAAGCTCTCTTGAGAGTCTCTGTTTCAGGTAATTTCTTTTATTATTTAGTTATTTTATACCTAACCGCATAGTTATTGTGTAAACCACATGTTTATAGATGGATAAGGTGTAAAGAGAATGTATTCTATTTAGAATGTTGCTGAAAGTTTTTAACATTCTCTCTAGTGTAGCAGATAAAGTAGGTGTGCCTGCAATAGAGCTTAGCCTGAAGAGGTCTGGACACTTATGGAAGGCTGGTGGTTACCAATGATACAGCACAGAGTCTCTCATAAAGCTCCAAACCTTTTCAGAGCTCTGATCTTATCTCTGTAGATGTCTCCAGTGTGTGCCATTTTCCTATGATCACCTATATTATTGTCCAATGCTTAAATTATAACAACCAACCTTTAGTAAACAGAGTGCTGTTGCAGTGTTTTAAAAATTTGTGTACATTGGTGTTACTTGCTGTAGAATGTTCTATAGACCCATAAGGCCCCATGCACACGAGACGCAGTTAAACGCGCGTTCAGAGGCAGTTGGACACTTTTTTCAACTGCACCTGAACGCATGCAATGTTATCCTATGTGTCCATGTACACAGTCTAGTTTTTTCCCGTTTTTATGCAGTTGCGTTTAACCTCGTTTTTCCAGAAGCAAAAAAATGCGTTCAGACACTTTGCTTTTCCGCGTTTCAGACGCAAAACGCAGCTAAACGCGGCTAAACGCAGGCACCTGCGTTTAGCCGCGTTTGCGTTTATAAGCCTTTTTAAAGGAACCCAATTTTTTTTGACCAGAAAACTCAGAAATATGATGGTAAACCATAAAAAATACTAGAAAAAATTGTTTAAAATGTCGTAATTAGTTTAGATAGTTCATAGAGCATATATACTCACTGATGTATACATGTTTGTGAAATATCCAACGGACATTCGCTGTGCCATCAACGGATGGGTCCAATATCGACAAGCTCTGATTCTGGTCCTCTCATGCAAATTTGCAACGACGTTGCTGCTTCATCAAGAGCGACATCAGGCGCATTTCCTGACATATATTTAATATGGGATCCATTTCCAAAAAAAAAACACAGAAAGAGAGGCAAATGCAAGTGTACAACTGCTCTCTCTGCTGCTGCTGCTCACAAAATGGCAGAAATAGTTAATAATATATGCTTTCTGAGCTTGGGGAGGGTCTATATGATGTTATCTTTACAAATGCTTATAGACGCAAACGCGTCTAAACGCGACATGAAAACACAGCAAAACGCGCGTTTTTAAACGCAGGTTTCTGCTTTTTAAAACATGCGTTCAGCAGAGTTTGCATCTGCGTCTCGTGTGCATGGGGCCTTAGTCTATCTGCTTGGGGTTTCCTATTTTCACTTTTCTTGGTGCCATCAGAGTTTTTGAAAGTTTGGCCAATGCTGTTTGATTGTAAATCATTTTAAAATAAGTAGTATCATTCCTATGTGTGTAATCTTTTATGCTCTTAGTTACAACTTTAGTATTTAGCTGTCCTCGTACTACTAGTTCAGGCTCATCTATGAGTATAATAATTTATGATGGAGCTGTCAAAAGCACAGGATGATACCTATGAAAGTAATGTGAAATAAAACATGACGTTGTGAAAAATTGTGTGCAATCACAGCCAGGTCCAAGGTGATTGCCCTGGATTATATCTCTATCTTAATATCTGTTAATATCCGGCTTAATATGAGAATTGGACATTCACACATAATTTGTTTTTAAACAATCATACTAATCATACCAATTCTAAGTTATGTAAGAAAAGCTTAAAGTAGAACTCCTGATAAAATGAGTCCCATTGTATATGGTTTTCTTAATCCTTGCACGCATCCCCCATGTGTACAGTTTTTACTTTACTACTTCATAAATGGGAGGAATGTTACTTGCCCATCAGGTGGCTGACTGTAGGAAAGATGGCATCTGAATTAGTTCTTACTAGTCCCATCCTTGCCTCCAGCCTGCTGAGTGGACAGTGAGGGAGCCCCAGTGCACCAATGAGGTCTCCTGTATTAGAAGGTCATCGCTGTGCCCATCACTGTAAAACTCTTTCAGAGTCTAACAGGCTCAAACTGATGACCTCTCTCATGTGATTCTGGGTGTGCAAAATGTTGTTAAAGTAGAACTATAGCCAAAACCTTTTATTTTTTTTCACATTTTGGAGTCAAAGAGGGTTATGACCCCTGTAAGGTTTATTTTTGCCCTCCTTTGTCCAATTGGGGAGACTTCCCTTCACTTCCTGTCCTATAGCCAAAATGTTAAGTGAAACCCTGCAAATTAAAGGGAATCTCTTATGGACCCCAAGGTCACCAGAACTAATGTCCCCATTGGAAAATTTCCCTTCTATTACCTTTCTGGGGACAACCCAAAATGTGGGATTTTTCTTTTACTTTCACTTTCAGGCTGGGTTCCCTGCCGTACAGAGCACCTCACAGCAGGGGTCCAGTCCATCCCTGTTCATCGTTCCAGGTCCGATTTTCGGTCCGAACTTTTGGCTGAATTCGGACCAGAGGATGCACAGGACTCCTGTGCAATTCGCTCCGGAGATGTGTAAAGCGGCTCCGGTGAGAGTCAGTCACAATTTCCTGACATGTGAATTGGATCCGCATCCAATTCGCAATGGTGTGAACCCAGCCTCAATGATAATGGTAAACAGGACACATAGGGAGAGTGAATCTCCCTAATGTGGACACAGACAGCTATAAAATCTGACGGGTGTTCTAATCCCTCTTCATCCACTCTATCCAAAACCCCTACAAAAAGTTTTGCCTTTTAGTTATACTTTAATCTAAAGTAAATAATGGTTTTAAGCAAACCTACTAGCAGAATTTAAAACCTATTTAGGGTTTGTAAATGGAAAACCGAGTTCCAGTTAGGCCACAATCACTTGGAGACTGGAGTTGGGGAACTAATTTCTTAATGGTAAAATGTTGCTTCACATTGGGCCAGTTTTGGCATGCGATTTGACATGTCAAATCAGAGCCTATTGATAGCAAGTGCCGTACAAGTGGTGCAGCGCCGTACCGATTCCCAAAAGTAGTTTTTGGCAACTTCGGGGGCAATTTCAATAGACCTTTGTGCATGAACCCGCACAGATGTCTGTCAAATCTCCCCCGAAGTTGGACTGAAATGCCTGTTTGAAATCGTGTGAGTTCAGCTGAACGTGGGCTCACTTTGTGTGTGTGTGTGTGTGTGCCTGGGCACACCTTAATCCCTATGTGCGTTGCCGATTCCCCTCCACCTGCTGTGCTGCTGGCTTCCCTCCTCTCCCCCCAGCTGCTGCGGGGGATGTTTCAGGATGAAGAGCAGCCTTTATGGTTTTAATATAGGGCGGTAGTCGGTTAGGCTGGCCATACATTATACAATTTTCTTTTACAATTTTTCCTTTTAGATTTACCAAATTCATATAATAAGAGGTCAAACTTACACTTTCAATTGGTATGCAATCAGGCAGACCATTACACTACATAGTTGAAGGTACATTTAAAAAAAATTGAATAAGAAAATTGTAGAATGTATGGCCAGCTTAAGATTGTGGCATGAAACTGCAGAAGTAGTTTAACCATGGTGTGCTGAACTGGTGAAACCCATATGTAAATGTTATTTTAACCTGTTCCAGACCACCAGAGTTTTAATGATTTAGCTTTGAGTGAAGTTAAGCAAGAAATTGTCCTTTCTTCCATCACAGGTTGCTTGATTTTTTTTTCTTCTTTTTTTTTTTTTTTGTCTATAGTAATTGTTTGTCTAATTTTATTTATTTTTCTTTCTTTCTTTTATTTATTTTTTTTTTCCTTTTTTTTTTTTTATTTTTTATTTTTTTTTTTTTGCTGTGTATCAGGCCAAATATATTTTCTGATGTCTGCACCCACACAATGCTTGTAAAGGTCTGAATACTGAGGGGAGGGGGGATATCACGCTGATGCTTAAAGTGTGTTGAAAGCCAAAACTTTTTTTAGGTTTGAATAATGTAGGAGGATTTCTGCCATGTCAGGTTTTTATTCCTATCTGTGCACTCGTTGGGGTGATTTATTCTCCTAGTAAACATTGTTACAGAAACTCAGAGTGAGGGATAATCCAAAATGTTTAGTTGTCTCCAAGAACAGGAATACAGGGGAAATGTTCCAGTGAGGACAGATCTTGTGGTTGGTAACTGTCCTCTGAGGTGTGTGTGTTTTTTGGCACAGGAAGTAAGCACAGAAATTTCTCCTTTGCAAAATAAAAACCTGACAACTCTTACCTGCTCTATCAAAAACATAAAGGAGATCTATAGAAACCGCATTAGCTTTCATATTATAACACCAGCATAGTAATAGCAATGCAAACAATTCGTTATTGTTGACACCAATGACCACATCCCACAGTTTGAGCAGTCCGAGTACAGGGAGAATATCCGGGAGAACATCGAGGTGGGCTATGAGGTTATGACTATTCGGGCCACCGACGGGGATGCCCCCTCCAATGCCAACATGGTCTACCGGCTGCTCAGCGCTGACGGGGGTGAGAGTTCCGTGTTCGAGATAGACTCTCGGTCGGGGGTGGTTAGGACCAGGGCCCAGGTGGACCGGGAGGCCATCACCTCCTACCTGCTAATAGTGGAGGCCAATGACCAGGGCAAGGACCCCGGGCCCCGGAGTGCCACCGCCACTGTCCACATCAACGTGGAGGACGAGAACGACAACTACCCACAGTTCACCGAGAAGCGATATGTGGTGCAGGTGCTGGAGAATGTCCAACCCAACACCAAGATCTTGAAGGTGCAGGCAACCGACCGTGACACCGGCACAAACGCCAACATCCACTATGGCATCATCAGCGGCAACATCAGGGGCCAGTTTATCATCCACCCCTCCAACGGGGACATTGAAGTCAACTACCCACTGGACTATGAGGTGGTGAGGGAGTACAACCTGAGGATCAAAGCCCAGGATGGTGGCCGACCCCCTCTCATCAACACTACCGGCATGGTGTCAGTGCAGGTGGTGGATGTCAATGACAATGCCCCCATCTTTGTCAGCACCCCTTTCCAGGCCACTGTGCTGGAGAACGTCCCCATAGGGTACTCTGTTGTCCACATTCAAGCCAACGATGCTGACTCCGGGGAAAATGCCCGCATACAATACAGCCTGACTGATCTGCCTCCCAACTTCCCCTTCATCATCAACAACAACACTGGCTGGATTACCGTGGCCTCCGAGCTGGACCGGGAGACCGTGGAGTTCTACACCTTTGGGGTGGAGGCCAGAGACAATGGGGAGCCCGTGATGACCTCCTCAGCCAGTGTTACCATCACCTTGCTGGATGTCAATGACAACAACCCC
This sequence comes from Lithobates sylvaticus, assembly GCA_028564925.1. Taxonomy (NCBI): domain Eukaryota; kingdom Metazoa; phylum Chordata; class Amphibia; order Anura; family Ranidae; genus Lithobates; species Lithobates sylvaticus. The sequence goes on from CM053029.1 coordinate 441,973,371, forward strand.
ACCTTCACTGAGAAGGTCTACCAGCTGAGGCTGAACGAGGACGCGGCGGTGGGGAGCAGTGTCCTTACCATGACCGCCGTGGACAGGGATGTCAACAGTGTGGTGACTTACCAGATCACCAGCGGCAACACCAGGAACCGCTTCGCCATCAGCAGTCAGAGTGGAGGGGGGCTAATCACCTTGGCCCTTCCACTGGACTACAAGCAGGAGAGGCAGTATGTCCTCACCGTCACTGCGTCCGATGGCACCCGCTCTGACACCGTGCAGGTCTTCATCAATGTCACTGATGCTAATACCCACAGACCCGTCTTCCAGAGCAGCCACTACACGGTGAGTGTGAGTGAAGACAAGCCCATAGGGACCTCCATAGTCACCATAAGTGCTACTGATGAAGACACAGGAGAGAATTCCAGAATAACCTACATTTTGGAAGACAGCATTTCTCAGTTCAAGATAGATCCTGATACAGGGACTATTACCTCATTGGTAGAGCTGGACTATGAAGACAAGGCAGTCTACTCACTGGCTGTCACTGCTAAGGACAATGGCATTCCGCAGAAGTCTGACACCACCTATGTGGAGATACTGGTTTTGGATGCCAATGACAATATGCCTCAGTTTCAGAGGGACAGATATCAGGGTGTTGTTTTTGAGGATGTCCCAGAGTCCACTAGTGTCCTTCAAATATCTGCTACAGACAGGGACTCTGGGACAAATGGTTGGATCACCTACACATTCCAGGGAGGGGACGATGGAGATGGAGACTTTAAGATTGAACCCTCTGGCATAATAAGGACCAACAGAAGACTGGATAGAGAAAATGTACATGTCTACAACCTCAAAGCCTTTGCTGTGGACAGGGGAAACCCACCACTAAAAACTCCTGTGGACATCCAGGTGACTGTCCTAGACATCAATGACAACCCTCCAGTATTTGAAAAAGACGAGCTGGATATTTTTGTGGAGGAGAATAGCCCTGTAGGGACAGTTGTTGCCAAGATAACTGCTACTGATCCTGATGAAGGAACTAATGCCCAAATAATGTACCAAATTGTGGAAGGAAACAACCCCGAAGTTTTCCAGTTGGATCTCTTTAATGGTGACTTGACTGCATTAGTTGATCTGGATTATGAGGTGAAAACGGAATATGTCATTGTGGTCCAGGCGACCTCAGCCCCCTTGGTCAGCAGGGCCACAGTCCATGTGAAATTATTGGACCAGAATGACAATTACCCAGTCTTGCAGGATTTTGAAATCCTTTTTAACAACTACGTGACCAACAAGTCCAACAGTTTTCCATCAGGGGTCATTGGAAAAATCCCTGCCTATGATCCTGATGTCTCTGACACCTTACACTACAGCTTTGTACAGGGGAATGAGCTGAATCTGCTTCTCCTCAATCCTTCCACTGGAGATCTAAAGTTAAGCCGAGACTTGGACAACAACCGACCTCTGGAAGCTCTCTTGAGAGTCTCTGTTTCAGGTAATTTCTTTTATTATTTAGTTATTTTATACCTAACCGCATAGTTATTGTGTAAACCACATGTTTATAGATGGATAAGGTGTAAAGAGAATGTATTCTATTTAGAATGTTGCTGAAAGTTTTTAACATTCTCTCTAGTGTAGCAGATAAAGTAGGTGTGCCTGCAATAGAGCTTAGCCTGAAGAGGTCTGGACACTTATGGAAGGCTGGAGGTTACCAGTGATACAGCACAGAGTCTCTCATAAAGCTCCAAACCTTTTCAGAGCTCTGATCTTATCTCCTGTAGATGTCTCCAGTATGTGCCATTTTCCTATGATCACCTATATTATTGTCCAATGCTTAAATTATAACAACCAACCTTTAGTAAACAGAGTGCTGTTGCAGTGTTTTAAAAATTTGTGTACATTGGTGTTACTTGCTGTAGAATGTTCTATAGACCCATAAGGCCCCATGCACACGAGACGCAGTTAAACGCGCGTTCAGAGGCAGTTGGACACTTTTTTCAACTGCACCTGAACGCATGCAATGTTATCCTATGTGTCCATGTACACAGTCTAGTTTTTTCCCGTTTTTATGCAGTTGCGTTTAACCTCGTTTTTCCAGAAGCAAAAAAATGCGTTCAGACACTTTGCTTTTCCGCGTTTCAGACGCAAAACGCAGCTAAAGCGGCTAAACGCAGGCACCTGCGTTTAGCCGCGTTTGCGTTTATAAGCCTTTTTAAAGGAACCCAATTTTTTTGACCAGAAAACTCAGAAATATGATGGTAAACCATAAAAAATACTAAAAAAAATTGTTTAAAATGTCGTAATTAGTTTAGATAGTTCATAGAGCATATATACTCACTGGTGTATACATGTTTGTGAAATGCATACATGTTTGTGAAATATCCAACGGACATTCGCTGTGCCATCAACGGATGGGTCCAATATCGACAAGCTCTGATTCTGGTCCTCTCATGCAAATTTGCAACGACGTTGCTGCTTCATCAAGAGCAACATCAGGCGCATTTCCTGACATATATTTAATATGGGATCCATTTCCAAAAAAAAAAACACAGAAAGAGAGGCAAATGCAAGTGTACAACTGCCCTCTCTGCTGCTGCTGCTGCTCACAAAATGGCAGAAATAGTTAATAATATATGCTTTCTGAGCTTGGGGAGGGTCTATATGATGTTATCTTTACAAATGCTTATAGACGCAAACGCGTCTAAATGCGACATGAAAACACAGCAAAACGCGCGTTTTTAAACGCAGGTTTCTGCTTTTTAAAACACGCGTTCAGCAGAGTTTGCATCTGCGTCTCGTGTGCATGGGGCCTTAGTCTATCTGCTTGGGGTTTCCTATTTTCACTTTTCTTGGTGCCATCAGAGTTTTTGAAAGTTTGGCCAATGCTGTTTGATTGTAAATCATTTTAAAATAAGTAGTATCATTCCTATGTGTGTAATCTTTTATGCTCTTAGTTACAACTTTAGTATTTAGCTGTCCTCGTACTACTAGTTCAGGCTCATCTATGAGTATAATAATTTATGATGGAGCTGTCAAAAGCACAGGATGATACCTATGAAAGTAATGTGAAATAAAACATGACGTTGTGAAAAATTGTGTGCAATCACAGCCAGGTCCAAGGTGATTGCTCTGGATTATATCTCTATCTTAATATCTGTTAATATCCGGCTTAATATGAGAATTGGACATTCACACATAATTTGTTTTTAAACAATCATACTAATCATACCAATTCTAAGTTATGTAAGAAAAGCTTAAAGTAGAACTCCTGATAAAATGAGTCCCATTGTATATGGTTTTCTTAATCCTTGCACGCATCCCCCATGTGTACAGTTTTTACTTTACTACTTCATAAATGGGAGGAATGTTACTTGCCCATCAGGTGGCTGACTGTAGGAAAGATGGCATCTGAATTAGTTCTTACTAGTCCCATCCTTGCCTCCAGCCTGCTGAGTGGACAGTGAGGGAGCCCCAGTGCACCAATGAGGTCTCCTGTATTAGAAGGTCATCGCTGTGCCCATCACTGTAAAACTCTTTCAGAGTCTAACGGGCTCAAACTGATGACCTCTCTCATGTGATTCTGGGTGTGCAAAATGTTGTTAAAGTAGAACTATAGCCAAAACCTTTTATTTTTTTTCACATTTTGGATAGAGTCAAAGAGGGTTATGACCCCTGTAAGGTTTATTTTTGCCCTCCTTTGTCCAATTGGGGAGACTTCCCTTCACTTCCTGTCCTATAGCCAAAATGTTAAGTGAAACCCTGCAAATTAAAGGGAATCTCTTATGGACCCCAAGGTCACCAGAACTAATGTCCCCATTGGAAAATTTCCCTTCTATTACCTTTCTGGGGACAACCCAAAATGTGGGATTTTTCTTTTACTTTTTACTTTCAGGCTGGGTTCCCTGCCGTACCGAGCACCTCACAGCAGGGGTCCAGTCCATCCCTGTTCATCGTTCCGGGTCCGATTTTCAGTCCGAACTTTTGGCTGAATTCGGACCAGAGGATGCACAGGACTCCTGTGCAATTCGCCCCGGAGATGTGTAAAGCGGCTCCGGTGAGAGTCAGTCACAATTTCCTGACGTGAATTGGATCCGCATCCAATTCGCAATGGTGTGAACCCAGCCTCAATGATAATGGTAAACAGATCACATAGGGAGAGTGAATCTCCCTAATGTGGACACAGACAGCAATAAAATCTGACGGGTGTTCTAATCCCTCTCCACTCTATCCAAAACCCCTACAAAAAGTTTTGCCTTTTAGTTATACTTTAATCTAAAGTAAATAATGGTTTTAAGCAAACCTACTAGCAGTATTTAAAACCTATTTAGGGTTTGTAAATGGAAAACTGAGTTCAAGTTAGGCCACAATCACTTGGAGACTGGAGTTGGGGAACTACTTTCTTAATGGTAAAATGTTGCTTCACATTGGGCCAGTTTGGCATGCGACTTGACATGTCAAATCAGAGCCTATTGATAGCAAGTGCCGTACAAGTGGTGCAGCGCCGTACCGATTCCCAAAAGTAGTTTTTGGCAACTTTGGGGGCAATTTCAATAGACCTTTGTGCATGAACCCGCACAGATGTCTGTCAAATTTCCCCTGAAGTTGGACTGAAATGCCTGTTTGAAATCGTGTGAGTTCAGCTGAACGTGGGCTCACTTTGTGTGTGTGTGTGTGTGTGTGTGTGTGTGTGTGCCTGGGCACACCCTAACCCCTATGTGCGTTGCCGATTCCCCTCCACCTGCTGTGCTGCTGGCTTCCCTCCTCTCCCCCCAGCTGCTGCGGGGGATGTTTCAGGATGAAGAGCAGCCTTTATGGTTTTAATATAGGGCGGTAGTCGGTTAGGCTGGCCATACATTATACAATTTTCTTTTACAATTTTTCCTTTAGATTTACCAAATTCATATAATAAGAGGTCAAACTTACACTTTCAATTGGTATGCAATCAGGCAGACCATTACACTACATAGTTGAAGGTACATTTAAAAAAAAATTGAATAAGAAAATTGTTGAATGTATGGCCAGCTTAAGATTGTGGCATGAAACTGCAGAAGTAGTTTAACCATGGTGTGCTGAACTGGTGAAACCCATATGTAAATGTTATTTTAACCTGTTCCAGACCACCAGAGTTTTAATGATTTAGATTTGAGTGAAGTTAAGCAAGAAATTTTCTTTTCTTCCATCACAGGTTGCTTGATTTTTTTTTTCTTTTTTTTTTTTTTTATTTGTCTATAGTAATTGTTTGTCTATTTTTCTTTTTTCTTTTATTTTTTTTTTTTTTTTTTTTTTTTTTTTTTTTTTTTTTTTTTGCTTTGTATCAGGCCAAATATATCTTCTGATGTCTGCACCCACACAATGCTTGTAAAGGTCTGAATACTGAGGGGAGGGGGGATATCACGCTGATGCTTAAAGTGTGTTGAAAGCCAAAACTTTTTTTAGGTTTGAATAATGTAGGAGGATTTCTGCCATGTCAGGTTTTTATTCCTATCTGTGCACTCGTTGGGGTGATTTATTCTCCTAGTAAACATTGTTACAGAAACTCAGAGTGAGGGATAATCCAAAATGTTTAGTTGTCTCCAAGAACAGGAATACAGGGGAAATGTTCCAGTGAGGACAGATCTTGTGGTTGGTAACTGTCCTCTGAGGTGTGTGTGTTTTTTGGCACAGGAAGTAAGCACAGAAATTTCTCCTTTGCAAAATAAAAACCTGACAACTCTTACCTGCTCTATCAAAAACATAAAGGAGATCTATAGAAACCGCATTAGCTTTCATATTATAACACCAGCATAGTAATAGCAATGCAAACAATTCGTTATTGTTGACGATACAACTTCTCCTTTCATTTTGGGTTTGCTGCCCTACTGTTGGCCATCCCTGTCCACAGATTATTTGCATGCTTTGCTCCTTCTTTTTTCCTTTTAGAGGGCAGGATCTGTGAATTTTGTGACACAGCAATGACTACTCACAGAACATGAGTATATATCCGACTTCAAAGAAGTAAATGTTTGTGGTTCTTAAAGTGTTACTAAACCCAGTAATATGACCCCCCCCCCCCCCCCCCCCCCCCCCCAAAGTTTATAAACCTTTTTACATTAAAATACTGCCACTGTATACCTTTTTGGATAATCTGTATACCACGGTCAGTGAAACTGCAGTCTCCCCAGTGCTGAGAGTCCAGGAAGGAGGAGATTTTCACTGTGTGATGCCAATATCATGTGACTTGGCTAGCTCCGAGAACAAGAAACCGTTCTCTGCAGCATAAAAGACACAACTGAGCATGTGCAGATTGGCTTTCTGCCCTTCCCCAGATAGACAGTGCAGTAGGGGAAGGATCTGTGCATACAGGATAAAACAGCCTTTTTACACAATGCAAAGGATTAACCCCTTAGGTTCCACAGTGAGTATAACAAGCATGATATGCTGCATATACAGACTGTGTTTTTTTTACTGTTGTGGGTTTACAAACACTTTAAAGTAAGTTTACAAACACTCCAAGATTGCTCAGAATAATTTTGGGCTGGAAATAATTTTTGACCATAGATCGACTTTGTAAACATATAGGTTAAAGTTATGCTATAAAGAAAACTGGCCAGCCTGATAGACCCTACCCCCTTCAGCTTCACATAATTGCTCACCCTACTGATGAGATATTAAGCCAGAGCTGATCTTCACAGTTCAGCGAGCAGGTTAAGGGTAATCCTCTACCGCAACCTTGGCACTCCAGCTGTGGTGAAACTACAAATCCCATCATGCCTCTGCCTCTAGGAGTCATGCCTGTGATTGTCAGGGTATTGCAATGTCTCATGGGAATTGTAGTTTCACCACAGCTGGTGGGCCAAGGTTGCCTACCCCTTGTACTAAGGTTGCTACTAAGAATCTTCCTCTGCACCCCAGGCATGCTTTTGTAGGTGTGTTCACGAAGTGTGCTGGACATACTTTTATTTTTTTAAACAAGTTTCATGTTTCCAAAGTTCATTTTTTAAGTGTACTATGAGGCAAAACATCCTTGTAATCCTGTGCAGGACACTTATGTAGTTTTTCCTTTTAATGCCTATCTCTACATTTTAATGTTCTTACGTTTTGGGTCAAGCTTGCGAGGCACGCTGTATTGTATGTAACCTTGACTACATACAGTATACAGCGCTGTGTTCCAGGAGTGGGATGGGAAGGTCCTATCCCACTCCTGGAACTCAAATTGTTTGTAAACCCCCCAAAAAAAAAAATCCTGCTCCTTTAAAGTATGTTATGACACAGTGCTTGTCCTGTCATTTCGCTGTCTGTAATACCTAAAAAAAAAAAACCTGGCTGATCCTGCCAGTTTCTGCCCTCCCTTGTGTAAACTGACCACGGTGTATCATGGCTGCTGAGCCCTGACACCGTGGTCAGTTTAAGTGCCTCCGTCATCCGCAGCCTGCTGTCCTGTGTCTCCTCTGCGTCATCCTCCTTGGGGACTTTGATGTAAAGGGGAATTCTGATGTAAGGGGGGCTCTGGGAACCTTGATTGCAAGGAAAGAATGCACCTTTTGCCTAAGTTGATGAAAATCCTTGAACCGCCCTGCTTGCACATGATTGGATGATGGAAATCAGCAGAGCTTTTGCTTATTTACTAACGGGGTGTATTTGATTAGGGATGCACTGAAATTTCGGCTGCCGAAACAACATATCGTCCGAAAATGGCCTTTTCGGCAATTTGCTGTAAGAGAATTCTTGCCGATAATGGCCTCTGGTGCTGCCCAGTACAGGGGTGTTGTTCTGGAGCGCCCACGTCTAGTCCTCTCCTCTCTCGTACCCTCCCTCCTCGACGATGCAGCTGAAAGGCAGAAATCAAAACAGTGCTCTATGGAGGAAAGCTGTCAGCACACCGTGATAAGGAACCGCTTGCCGGTATGATCAGCGGGAGGAGCATTATTGGTGTGCAGCGTAAGGTAACGTAAGCTTCACCGAGCGGGCTGTTTCTAACAGCATGTCAAACAAGTCCTGCACTCTTAACCCCCATGGCGCTGCACACTGATAATGCTCCTCCCGCTGATCATACCAACAAGCCACTCCTTAACGCGGTGTGCTGACAGCTTTCCTCCATAGATAGAGCACTGTTCTTGGCTTTGCCTTGCTAACACTGCCCTGTCCTGATCCTGTCTGACATACTAAGGCAGGCTGCATGATGGGCTGGTGAGGCACTGGTGAGGCACAGGCAGGCTGCATGGTGGGCACTGGTAAGCTGCTGGGCACTGGTGAGGCACAGACAGGCTGCAGATGATGGGCACTGGCAGGCTGCTGGGCACTGGCAGGCTGCATTTGATGGACACTGTTGAGGCTGCTTTCATCTCCTGTACCATGTCTGCAGTCTCTGACCATCTCCTGTATTATGTCTGCTGTCTCTGACCATCTCCTGTATCATATCTGCTAGAGGTGCACCACATGGAAATTTTGCTAATACTATTAGCAATGTGTAATGTAAAAATGTATACGTTTTATTTAAAATATAAAAATAAATTTTTATACAAAAATATATATGTTTTTAAAACAGTCGTTTCCGGCCTAGTGTATTTTTCATTTTCGGTATCGTATTCGGCACCAAAAAACCCATTCAGTTCACCCCTAGATTTGATAGTAGTAAAAAGGCTTGATTTAAATCAACACTTAAATAAAAATTTATCTTTAGATAGATTTTTACTACAAAAGCATTTTTATTAAATTTGATAAACTAACAAAAAAAAAAAAAAGATTATTTTTTTATCCACCCTAATCTATGGAGCAGCTGAGTGCACAGTCAATTTGCCTTTAGTAAATCATCCCCAGTGTATGGTTTAGCTTTATTTTTAAAATTTTAAATGAATGCTGGTTGTACAATTTGCATAGCTTAGTTCAGTATCTTCCATCAATGTGAAAAAATCATTTCCATGACATCTGGGATAACAAATATAGAAAATGCCCCATCTAATATAGCTACACATTCTTTAAAATATGTATTTACATGTTTGTTTTTGTTTTGTAATAGTACCTTTTGTTTTGCTTTTGAACTAGCCTCTTTTAATCCCCCTGCATGTCAACATGTAGATGGAGAAGGGGCAACCATGTTAGTCAATTAGGTTCTACTGCTTTGCAGTCCCCTACATTTAACAAATAGTTTGAGTGGAGAACACTGATATAACCTTGTAGTCAGTGTTCACTTGTGACATGTGGTAACCCTAACTACCAAGACCTGCGGTGTGCCTTGGTTTTGCTGGTCGGTATGCCTAAAAGAGGGCATAAAGATGAGCCAATGAGGGACCTGCAAGAGGAGGAGGGATATATACCCTCTATATACCCTCTCTGACTCCTCCCACAAATCCAAGCTGGCCTCGGGCCAGCCTTCTAACTCATCAGTGAGCTATGGTTATCTCACTATCCAATCACAGTCAAATTGAATAGTTTCAGGCAAGGATAGATGGATGAGACTAAACGTCATTCGTTTTTTTTTTAATTAAGACAGGTCACACATACTGTAAGTATTTTAGCAATGCTTTTAACCATTTGCTTACATGTACATGTTACATCTACAGGAGTCTTTGCCTCCGTGGAAGGCAAAAATTATCATAGGCCTGAACTTTTGCCAAAAACTGATGCTAACTGCAACCCTTACCCTTCTCCTATAAACCGAGTGACCAAACTTGTTTCTAAAGTAGTTTTTTTTTGCCTTGCAGCAACTAATGGTGAAGTTAGAGGCTGATTTTTACAAACTTTCTGTGAAACAAGATTTGATGTTTTCTCAGCCAAATAAAAGTTCAGAAAATGTGCCTCTTTAGGCTGGGTTCACATATAAGTGAATTGGAAGCGTTTAAACCGCTTCCAATTCACATAATATGTGATTTTTTTTTTTTTTTTGCCTGGCTTTCAATGGAGACGGTTCACACATGTCGGGGGCGGTTGTGGTGTGGTTTTGAAAAGAGTCCTGTTCATTTTTAGGTCCCGTTCGGGTGCGAATTTAGGGAAAAATTTGTGCCTGAGCCTAGGTTCACATTGCAGCGATTTGTCATGTAAAATCGCTTGCCAAATTGACGATCGCCGGCAATGACGCTGACTTTGTGTTGTGGCACCGATTTCCAAAAGTAGTTTCTGTACTACTTTTGGCAACTTCGGGGTGCGATTTTTGTATAGACAGCAACCCACTGTACAGCAACCCACACAGATGTCTCTGAGATCGCCCCCAAAGTCAGACTGGCATGTGGAAATGAGATTGTGAGAGTTCATTCCCGCAGTCAGTGTGAACCTGGGCTGAATCTGTGAATTGAAATGCACAGGACACCGAACTGCAAACCACACCGCAGAACCCAGCCTTATGGAAAAGTATCCTGCATTACCAAGACTAGTATTCTTAATTTTTAGAACCTGAATTGGAATGATTTCTAGAACTAGAATGAGTGTTAAAAAAAAAAAAAAAAAAATCTATACTCGGTATGCATATTTTGATCATGTCTACAGCATAGATGGCGTTGTAGTAGCAATTTGTTACATAGTTAGGTTGAAAAAAGACACAAGTCCATCCAGTTCAACCATAAATTTGTAATGCTTAACGGGCATAGGACACTGAATATTAATGATGAATCATTATTAGTCTAGCATCTGTTATTTTCCATTTTGCATGATCGATCTGAAAGTACTTTTAGGACTAGTTGGAACTTTGATAGGAAATTTGGTCTCTGGTAGCCCTACAGCAAAAGTTCAGTGTATCAAGTTTGTCAATTGTCATAAGGCTGATGTGTTTTTAGATTTACCGTAATCCGAGCAATTGAATTTAGTATTTAAAAAATAGCCGTTCATGAAGGCAAGTAATGATTGTTTTAGCACTGTAATGACTACAGCATACCTATCCCATTCTCCTCATAAACACCAGCTCCTTATCTTCAGACAGCGGACAAACACAGACTAAACGGAGCTACTGTAAGATTTCTGGAGGAGGCTGAGGAGCTCTGTGAGAGCCGGGATTGACATGTTAGGACAGATCGTTTAGAACTAGTCTTTTGTATAATTGGATAAGGAAATTCTGTATCACTTTACAAACGTATCCGTCAAAATGATGTGAATCACGAAATGCAATGCCGGCAAGCTGATTATTTTTTTTTTTTCTTCCTCTTCACACAATTGAGCATATTTTTCATGGGAAAGGGAGCTTTTGGCAGCACATGTCTCCTTATGTTGAGGGTTTCCCATTTGTATAAAACGAAGCAGAGCTACAGTTCAGCTGCGGAGTACACATTTCTATAGAGTGCGTATGAGGATCTTTTTATGAGGATTTTTTTTTTTTTAAACTTTAACATTTTCTCTATACACATACCCGGAATGTTTATTGTATTAAATATAATAACTTGGTTTGCGTACAACAAAATTACAGCAAAAAATTAACCAATAAATGTGATGAGGATAATTTTTTGAATCATGTTTTGTAAGTCTCTGGCTTTTTGGTATTGATTGAATGCCCAATGCAGTGAAAATGCTGTTCTGAGAATGTGCAGGGCTGCTATTCATTCTGAATGGCACCCCCACATAGGTAAAATCACAACGTGGGTGCAAGAACCGCAACATGACCATGCGATTTCCCTGGGGCTCATGTATAAAAAAAAGTTCATGCACTTTTTTTCTGAAACGCTGAACTGTGCCCCTAGGATAAGGGCCCTTTCACACTGATCGATCTTTTTTTCCAACTGAAAAAAAAAAAGAGTGGAAGAAAAATGCATCTCTTTAAATCCTACGAACTCTTCACACCAGTTAGTGTCTCTTCATTTGCGTTTTTGGCTGTTTTCACACTTCTCCACTGCAAAAATGCAGTAAAAACTATTTTTTATACGTGGTCTGTTAGCTAAAAGTAAGAGACTTTAAAGTGTTACTAAACCCACAACAGTAAAATCAGTCTGTATATGCAGTAAAGCATGCTTGTATTACTCACCATGGACCTTACAGGGTTAACCCTCTGTATCTGTTTGATCCTGCCATCTCTGATCATCCCCTTCTTCCACAGTCCCCAATCCATCCCCTGATAGAACAGAGCCTTGGGGGCACACTGCACATGCTCAGTTTGGCGTGTATTGCTAGAGAGGTGTGTGTGTTTTTTATTTTTTATTTTTTTTTATTTATTTTTTTTCCTTGGGACGGTGCATGTGATCAGCACAGGGCCAATCGGCATTGTCCAGACAGGGTCAGGGATAAGTGCAGCCTCATAGGACAGTCAGAGGCAAATGAAAACTCCTACAAGCTTTAACCAGACACTGATAGAAGTCATAAGACTGCTATATATTGCTAATGAGAAAAGGTATTTAGCCATTTCCTATTTACTAAAATAATTGCATTTCCATGTTCTGTGTAATGTGGGAGACCAGATATAGTGAATGCAGGGTCCTGGGTTTAGTAACACTTTAATGTTAACCTGCATTACCAATATGGCCCAAGAAAACTTCATAGAGTGCCAAAATGAGTCCTATAGTTGACAGTTGTTTTGCTTGTTTATAGAAGTCCTATGAATTTCCATGCCTCTAGCTGCAGTCTTCTTTTGTCCTGAGGTTTTTATGCTCTTGATTCCAGTTTTACAAGTAAAATGTGTCTATTTGTTGATTGGGAGGAATATGACACCTTGGATATATTGTATTTCTGTGGGAATAAGTTGCAGGTCCCACATATCTATCTTGTGATAAAATAAGTGAGCTGCCTGTGATTTGTTATAGCAATGACTTCCAGATCACACAGACATCCAGGTGCAGCATGTCCAAGTTCTAACTCTATGTGGATGTCAAGGTACTTGTGAAGCTCTGTGTACTTCTGCCAGCAACAAATAACATTTAAATTAGACTCAAAACATGAAAGAAGGAATAGACTGGTTCATGACTGATGATAAACCACGGCTTGCTTCTGATTTTAATTGGTATTAAAGTGTCTGGCAAGCGTGGTTTTTACAGTTAGGAATGACATAAAGAATGTACGGTAACATGACATTTAAGTATTCTTCAGGTTTCGCCTGATGATTCTGTCTGCATGTTTCTGACGTGAGCTGAGCGGACAGTTTGGTTACATTAGGATGTGTCCTTTTAGTGGTAAATGCAGCGTGGAGGTTGTCACATTGTCACATGAGAACACCCAGAGTGATCGGCACCTGTGGAGGGTCCACCATGCAGCTGGCGGCTTCCGAGTCAATGTGCTGCCTTTATTCTTGTCTTTAGTTTCTGTAAAAATAAAGCACATGGTGCCGTCATTGTGACATTCTAAGCTCCTCCGAGTGTGTTTAATCGCACTACAGCTGAGTGGGCTGAGTACAAGTCATAAGTACAGTGAGCTGAATGTCGGCTTCTACAACATCATTTATTTGTTACATTTTATGAATAATGAAGCTGCAAAAGTGCATCAAAGCGTCATTAATCATATTGCTTTGTATTCCATAATCTTCATATGTTTTCTACATAGAAAGCAATGAATCTGAGAGCTGCAGACTTTTTTGGTTTTGCCTGAATGTGGGTCTGTGGGAACAATGGAATTTAGAAAGCCAGAAAATTGTTACTAGATTGGACCAATCTATATACATGTGTTTTAAATGAAAGCTGCAGATTTTAAAATATTAAAAACAACTTCTGAAACTACATTAACATGCTAAAGCTTTTGTATGCATTCAGTGATTGGATTTATATATACTTTTTAAAGGGACACTAAGGGAATCATTTTTATTTTTTTAAATAACAAACCAACATGTTATACTTACCTCCACTGTGCAGCTCGTTTTGCACAGAGTGGCCCCGAACCTGGTCTTCTGGGGTCCCTCGGCGGCTGTCTCGGCTCCCTCCCGCAAGGACTCCACAACTTCATGCGAGCTCCCTCGCATGGTGTGGAGGGCTTACGGGCGCCCCCCAGTGATACAGCTGGCGGCCGCAGCCACTCACTGTATCACTTGGCCCGCCCCCCGGGACGCCGCTTTATTGGATGTGATTGACAGCAGCGCGAGCCAATGGCTGCGCTGCTTTCAATCCATCCACTCTAGCCAATCTAGCCAATCTACGGCCAGGGTGAGCGGCGAAGAGGACGTCGGGGGTGAGCGCGGGACTTTTGAGGGGTCAGGTAAGTATAACGGGGGGGGCGGTGTTGATGGATGTTTTTTCACCTTAATGCATAGAATGAATTAAGGTGAAAAAACTTTTACCTTTACAACCCCTTTAACACAGACCTTTTAACCTGTAGACCTTTATAAAAGATTCTGTAGCATTGGAACACTCCCTCTAATGCACAGGTGCCCTCACACCTTTCTTGCAGCTCCAGGAGAGCTCCAGTCCTCCTCCAGACCCCTACTTTCTGCTTCTGCATAAGGAAAGGGGGTGCACTGTTATGTTAGGGAGAGTAGGGGACTCAACTTCTGATAGTGGGGGGGGGGGGTGGCTCTTGACATCTAATATAAGGGGAGGGGATGTGCTGGACATCTAATCTTGCAGATACAACCGGCCCCTTTGAGGACAATCGTAATGCTGATGCCGCCCATGATGAAATTGAGTTTGACACCCCTGCTCTAATGCATATTTTTTTGGGGGGGGGGCTTTCAATTCACCCCTATTCTCACCTATGCATGAATGACATTGTTGCTGCTCCAACAGCCTCCCAGAATATGTTGATTGGATATCACAGAAGGCATTGGCTTCCACAAAGTTTCTAAAAGGGAAGGATCAGTCAGTCAGTCAGATCAGACAGCTAGATCATGATGTAGGATGAGATGGCAGCACAGGACACAGGATGTCTCTGAAAAGTGATCCACTGTGAATCACATGGAGGCTGAGGAAGCCTCTTACATGCATTTAGTAGGCCATATACTTTTTGTTGGGGGGGGGGGGGGGGGTTATTTTTTTATTTTTTTTTATTTTTCTGTCCTGAACAGACATTTTTAATGGAAAAATTATGCCACAAGCCAATAGTTTGACTTGCAGTTGTATGTGCTCCAATGACTTGAATGGCTGAGTTTGACAGCCAGTGCTGCTTTAAAGCCATGTTAAATCTGCCTGCTGAATGTGTACAGGCTGTGTGGTTTTAGGTGGGCAGTCGGGTGGTAAAATTGTGGCTCAACTACCTGTTTTTACTGCCCCCTGGCCACCTGAAAGGAGCTGAAGATCCTTCTTGTGATGCAGGACAGTTATCCCCATAGACACCCATAGTAAACTCCTTGCCTATAGCTAAAGGTAAACTGAGTGAAGCCAAGCAGCTTTGCTGTATGGCACTCGTAACTCACTAAGTGGTTTTGCTTGTCCAGAATTGATCATTTAGCTTTAGTTTAACATGGTAAATGAAGACTTCAGGTTAAGATTTCAGGCTAAAGACAATCTTAGTACTAAATCTGTGGAATGCAAAAAAGCAAAGCACTCCTCCTATCTGTGCACCCTGCAATTTAGGTGACAAGATATTTGACAAGATATTTTCATGTAGTAATCCCTTCAGCCATTAGCTTGTTTCACCTGTGACCTTAAAGCCAGCAAGTTACTACCAGCAAGCCAGGCACTTCCCTCAAGGCCAAGCTACCAGAAGAAGCGCATATCCCACAATCTACTTTTCAGTGTTTCACAGTGTACAGATAACTGATTACCCAATTCATACATGACCTTAGACACTTCATTTCACATTTCCAAGCCTCAACACATCTACATAGTTTTTGCTTCTGTTTTGTTATTTCTTTTTTTAAATCCACTTTATTTTTAAAGTACCCTTTTTTTAGTCAAAAATGGGTAAAGCAACTTATATTTTTTTAGTCTTGGGCTTTGTGGATATATTTTACATTTTTGGTACAATGCTCTATTCCTCAATAGTAAAGTAAGTTATTTTTCCAGCATAATTAGCAGTTCTGACAGCTTTAAATAACTGCGCTTTTTAGTTTTATTTTATCTACCTGAACTGATGGATCTCTATCTATCAGATTAGACGGAGAAGTCCCAATTAGTACTGATTTAACTGTGTTGCCCGAAGCAGCCAGTCAGGGTTTAGCTTTAATTTTTTTTAAATTTATGCAAGACCGAAATCTTTAATCTGATTAGTTTCTATAGGCACAATAAATACTCCACTAGGTTTATATGTTCCTTTTACAAATTGAACAATTTTTTTATATCGTCCTAAAATATGCTATACGAGGCAGTAAGGACCTAAAAGAAAAAGTTTGCCGTGTTAAGTTCTTCTTCTTCTTCTTCTTCTTCTTCTTCTTCTTCTTCTTCTTCTTCTTCTTCTTCTTTCTTCTTCTCTTCTTCTTCTTCTTCTTCTTCTTCTTCTTCTTCTTCTTCTTCTTCTTCTTCTTCTTCTTCTTTTCTTCTTCTTCTTCTTCTTCTTCTTTCTTCTTCTTCTTCTTCTTTCTTCTTCTTCTTCTTCTTCTTCTTCTTCTTCTTCTTCTTCTTCTTCTTTCTTCTTCTTCTTCTTCTTCTTCTTCTTCTTCTTCCCCCCATAGACTTTGAGCAACATTTGAAGGCAGGAAAAAGTGTAACGCTCTGTGCGCGGTTGGCATAAAACCTAGTACACACAATGAGAAATTTGGATGAAAACTAACGCTTTCCAGTGTGCAATAATCTGCTCATCACTACACCACTTTTGAGAGCTGTTCACCACAGTTCATCTGAAATTCTCTGAAGGAACAAACACGAACATTTTTCTTGTACAGTATTTGTCCGAAAAAAAAGTCAGAAGAACAAGACCATGCATGCTCAGAATCTAAAGAATACAATACAGTACAACACCTTACATCATTTCTGAAGTTGTATTCTGTCGTACGAAAATTTTAATACGTTTTTAGTAAAAAAATATGGAGACTTTTGGATAAAGAACTTAAGGACATGATCTCCAAATGAGAGAAAATTTGCTTTGCTGATTTTTTTCCTTTTTTTTTTTTTGAGCTAGATTTTTAGGGCGAAATGTTAGTAGAAATATAAAATTGTAAATGAAAAGGAAGGGAAAAATGAAATGTTAGTAGTAAAGAGTTTTGCCCAGAAAATCCACATTTCTATAGCTTGGAAGAAATGATGATGTGAGAGTTCCATAATCTACTTGGTAACTTTTAACCCAGGAATGACTCCAAGAAATGACTACTTCGCACCTCCGTTTTATGCATGACTAGACAGAATGTCACATCAAAGCTACAATGAATTACGACGGCTTCCTTCATCAATCTTATTAAAATTTTGGCAAGTTGTAGCAGCTCTCACACGTGAAATTGCTGAATTTCTGTTTTGTTTTCCATACAAACGTGCATAATGACCTCGTTTCCTTTCTGCAAGGCTGAAACATCAGGATAGACAAGCTTTTTTTCAGATGGCCACGTTCTAAGGCAGGAAAGGGTTTTGTATGTTGCTTTAATGTTTGTTGATCTTTCTAATTGTAAGTTTGTCTCAACTATGTAGACCTTAGGGAAATTGTGGCAGAAGCACGCTCAATGAAAATCCATTTGATGTGATCGTAAATGAATATGTCATTATTATTTCATTACAAAGGCGTACAGTCAGTTTGGTAATATGAAGGATTTGTATCCATATACCTGCTGTATTGGGGTGGGAAAACTTTATTTATTTATTTATTTTTTTTAATTTGTAAGAATTTGGATTTAAAAACAGAACTTTCCTGGTAGCAAGTTACAGATAGATCTCTTTGTACTAGAAAATATAATTTTTACATGCACAAAGTACTGCCTACTCCTGATACACGCTCATCATATCCAAAACTATGTGCCCACATAGATGACACCCAAAGGGTACAGGCTGGTGTTTTGGTTCATGTGATTCTTTAAAGTGGTGCTTTATTTAAGTATGACCCTCCTAACTAAAGTCAATGTTTATAGGTATTCCCTGGTGAGGATTACATTATCTGGCATTTTCCTTGACATGCATTTTATATATATATATAGGAAACAGAAGTACCTCCTTGTTTGCATACCCTATTTGAAACTCCAGGAAAGGAAATATATGCTGAAGAAAATTGGCTGCCATTTCTTCAGTGCTTTCTAAGGTTACTTTCACACTGAGGCGCTTTACAGGTGCTACAGCGCTAAAAATGGTGCCTGTAGAGCCTCTGCTGTGTCTCGGGCTTTCACACTGGAGTGATGCGCTTTCTGTATGGAGGAAAAAAGTCCTGCAAGCAGCATCTTTGCAGTGCTATAGGAGCGGTGTATTCACTGCCCCTAAAGCGCCCCTTCCCATTAAAAGCAACGGGGCAGCGCCGCAAACCTGCCGGAAAAGCGCCGCTGCAGTGGCGCTTTTGCGGGTGGTTTTAACCTTACTGCCAAAATGACGGTGAAGCGAAACTAACTATAGCACCACTTTACCGCCGACGCCCACAATGCCCCAGTCTGAAAGTAGCCTAAATCTCAGATGTTCACATCAGGAAAGTCAGTGGCAAAGCCTTAATCTATATACCTGTGTGGGGGACAGTAACGGCACTGAAGCAAGAAGATTGGCATGATGGCAAGGACATAGGTGGTTGCAGGTCAGCAATTGCAGCCTCCGTACTTTCTTAGTACAAGTCTTCTTTTAAACCACCCAGTTTGTGAAGAATTGAACTACAGGCCTTCAATTAAAGTAGAATTCCAGGATATAACTAATCTTAAAACTGCTCCCACCCCTCTTCTAACGCCTAAACCTTCTACCCTGTGGAAGAAAGACACATATACTTGCCTATTCTCAGGCCGCTCTGGTCTTCTAACATGGGCTCCCCTGTGTCAGACAATAATAGGGGGGAGGGGGGCGCGAGAGCACTCGACAGCAGCTGGATTGTCTGAGCGGCATGGGTCACCTATTCACGCTCCCTCCTCTTCCCTGAAGCAGCTGACGGAAGGGAGCTGATCATGTGACTGGTCTAGAGCAACTGAAATCTAGGTAGGTATAAGCATGTTTCTTCCACAGGGTAGTTAGTATAGGTGTTAGAAGGGGTAGTTTTAAGATTAGTCATATTCAGGAAGTCTCCATGCACACCTGAGCAATTGGGGACCGCCCTGTCAGATCTCCGCTCTCCTCTATGGGGGATCGGATGAACACGGACCGTCTGTCCGTGTTCATCCGATCTGCTCTGCAGACGGATGGAAAAATAGGGTTTTCCTCCGTCTGCAGAATCGGACAATAGCGAGCGTCAGCAGATGCTAATCCGCTCACACCCGCTATCCCATAGGGGTGCATGTATGTCCGTTTTTCATCCAAAAACGAATGGATGAAAAACGGACATACGGTCCGCATGTGTGAAAGGGGCCTTAGTCTGAAAGATGTGCAACCCACCCCAAAAAAACACATAAATCTGGTCACACCCATGTGTGAATCCAGGCTAAAAATGGCATCTGGCCAGAAGTTTTTTTTTTTTTTTTTTTTATTTTTTTTTTTTATAAAGATAAACTCTGGCCAAGGTTTAGAATTTAAGTCGGGGCAAATAGCTACCTTTCATCCAGTCACACGTAGGTCACCAGGCCTTCTTCTACTATCTCTACTTGGCATGGAGAAAATGGCACAAGCCTAAAATATATTGTAGGGAGAAAATATAAAGATGGGCGCTTCACATCTCAATTTTGTCCATGTCACAGAAAATGTCTTAATTTATCGTGTAATATAATTAACGTGAGATTTATACGGAGTCCATACAAATTACAACATGTAATGGTATATGTAAGCTTGTATTATTTAAACACATTGCAAAAGAGGAAGTTTTTCCTTTTGATTGCAGCCGCATAGGGCTTAGCTTCAACAATGGCTCGCTTCTCTTGTGCTAGACTGGATTTTTGTATACTTTTAGAGTAAAATAGTACAGTAATGATAGGTAGCAGAGTTTATTCACATTTGTTTCCCTCTTGGCACTCTTTTCTGATAATTGTGCCAAGTTTGTTACCTAATCCTACAGAGAGCACTGTCTCACAAGTACATTTTCAAGGCCACTGACTTAGAGAAAGTCCACTCCGTCTCTATAACGTTGTCTGTATTTGCTGGCTGAATGTCTGTGTGCTGTTTATTTTAAATGTTAACAATAAGTGTCCCAAGCTCATCCCACCGAATTTTCCTTATCGCAAATTTTACCAGAATTACTAAATACAGGTGCAGAAATCTCACACTTCATATTTTTTTTTTTAACTGCTTTCCTATACATGCCCATTTGTCTGGAGACAGCCTATATTTTCTAGGAGAGACAAAATGCATGTCGGACAGCTGTGAAAAAATCTAGAGCACAAGATCTAATGGGGTTGATTTACTAAAGGCAAATGGGCTGTTCACGTTGGAAGGAAAATTTCCCTGGGCTTGGTGAAGTTTGGTGAAATTTCCCTTTTGCAAAGAATATGATCACTTACAAGGAAAAAAACAAGTGATTTGGATTATGAAAGTGCAACTTCCCTTTCAAAGTAACCAGTCTGTTTACCTTTTAGTAAATCAACCCCCTTTTGCCACTGCTTCAGATTAGTCATAGCTAGTCCATCAGGGTAAGCATTCATTTGGGGTTTGTAATGAGGGATATATTTCACACCAGAGAATGTGGAGAGATAGCATTTGGTTAGGGATGTCTTTTCTAAAAAATTTTGGAGGTTAAATGAGTAAGGCTCCATTCATACACAGCAGAGCCGAATGGGAACTGGTGTTGCATCGGTGACCGATCAATTTCTGCCTGGCAGACAGACTCTATGGGCAGCCAGGTAAACAGACTCCACTGTCCATTTACATCAAGCTACCTCCAGTCTGGTCTGCAAAAATGGAAAAGGATGCAGGCCTTTCATTTTTTTCCAGACCTGAATGAACCCGGAGGTAGGCGGGTGTAAGTGCCTGTTCACACCACAAAAACATCCACCAGATCTATTCTGGATGTGTTTTTGATGCGTTACAGATGCTTTTTTCTTCCTGGTATTTTTTTTTTTATACTGGGGTCATGTCTGTTTTTTTATGCATTTTTTTTTATTTTTTTATGCCTTTTGGTGTATTACAGTACAGTTCTGTAACTAAAATACAAGCGAATGCACTGCACTGGTGTGAACTATGCCATTGGAACTTGTATAACTTACTTTCCAAGTCAGTTTAAAGCTGCCTGTCCATTGGGCTCCATGGACCTCATAATCGGGTCCGCGTGAAAAGCTGACAGGTGGATCTGATTGGAACTTTTTGCTAAATGTGTTTGCACAAGTTTTATGTAAAGTAAATAGCCTTTTTTTAACTGCTTGCCCACTGCCCTATAGCGGATTTACTGCTACATGGTGGCTGTGCTGTGCAGAATCGTGTGTGTATATATGTGTATATATGTGTATGTGTATATATGTATATATATATATATATATATATATATATATATATATATATATATATATATATATATATATATATATATATATACATATATACATACACACACACACACACACACACACACACACACACACACACACACACACTTCTGACCTTCCGGGTAGGGGGCATGGATTTGTTACAGCAGAAGCCTATCAGCTAATGGATGTCCATCGGCACCCTCTGATCGGTGGGGAGAGACGCACAGGACGGAGCTCTGCTTATGTAAAAAAGGCAGAGCTCTGTCCTGACGGGGAAAGTGATGGATTTTCTTTCCCTGAAAAGCAGGGAATAACATTCATCACATCCCTTAGTAAAAGCACCACACATAGTACATGTAAACACTGGCTAGGCACATGGTTAACCCTTTGATCGTCCTAGCTGTTAAACCCCTTCCCAGCCAGTCCTTTTTAATGAATGGCAACTCACAAGTGTTTATCAGCCTTTAAATACTGTTTATGAAATTCCTTACCCAGCTGTATTGTGAATTTGATATAAATACAGTGTCAGCAGTATAAGCAAAAGAAGGCTGGGATATAGAGGTTATCAGTCAGTCATATGGTAACCTCATCTTAGAAAACATTACATTGCTGAAAGAACAAAGACTACAATACCTAACTCTCACTGGTCTAAACAGGTACTGCCAGGTACTTAAAGGTATGCATGTCCTAAATGCTCACAAATATGTGACCTCTGCTAAATTAATAATTAATTTGTAAGTGATCACACGTGTACAGTTTTGTATGATATAACTGTCTGCACTCCTTTTACTATTCAGTATTCTGTGATGAAGATGATGTTTTACATTCTTTATTAGTCATCAAAGACAATAATTCACTTTGTACAAAATACAATAATTAGAAATGGAAAGTTTAGCAGTTTTCTATGTAACTTTCTGTGGCAAAATAACTACTTTAATGCTAAACGATCAAGACGTTGTAAAAAAAATGTTTAAGGGTAATAGATATATATATCTCTCTGTTTTCTGGTTTTTACTGTTACTGTAATCTTTGGCCATATAATCTGAAAACAATATACAGTAGTTATTTTTACCTGTTTTGAGTGACGTTTTTTTTATTTTTTTTATTAGCCTTTTATAATAGTAAGGACTGCTATTAAATAGTTGAGAGATGGTTCCTGTAGAATTCTAGAAATGCCAGGGTAGCAGATTTTCCTCATAGTTTAAACAGTATGAAGTCCAAGTGCCTGGAATTTATTGCATCCAGACACCTCGTCCATCCCATGTGTTCCTTCTGTAAGGTCATAGACAATGTGTGTGTGCATATCATTGTTTATTAATATTCAGGCAGAAATGTTCCTGACAACAGGCAGATATGACTTTGTTGGTTTCTAAACTAACTTCTGGGACATAGCCTGCTCATTAATCCTTCAAGGTAATTTGACAGGCTAGTTTGCTTTGGGGAAAAAAATTGTAAATTATTAACCATCATTCAACAAATTCTTTCTTGACCATTTAACATTTTCAAGCACTTAAAAGCCGATCGAGATGTGCAAAAAAAAAAAAAAAAAAGGTGAACAGTGCTTTAACTGAAAGTAAAGAATGGAATTCATGTGCTATATATGTGCTGCTACATACTTTATGGCAATTAAAAAATAGATATTAAAAGCATGTAATTCAGAGTATATTTAGACTGCATTCACACCTGAGCGTTTCAAACTTGCGTGTTTTTTGCAGCGATTTTGTACAAGTCACCGATGTAAAAAGCAGAAATTGCCTGTAATCTGCCCCAAAGAAGCTTGGGCATTTTTTCGGGTGATTTTACGAGTGTTTTTATGAGCTGAAAACGTTCAGGTGTGAATACAGCCTTAAACATATAAATGTTTTTCATGCTGGCATCTATATGGTTTAATATTTAATTGTTTACATTTCAACCACTGAATAATTAAAAAAACTCCTATGGTCAGCTGGAGAGTGCTCCGACACACCTCTTCCAATTTTACAACCACAGTGCTGAAATCCGCAGGGAGTTTGAGCTGTACAACTTGTAACTCAAAGGGGCACTACATTTACCAATTACAGAATATCCCTTTTAAAGGCTAAGCTTTCATAAGGTCTATAGGTAGTGAGAATCTCTTTGTCTTTGTGTGTGTGTGTGTTTATACACCTGTACAATTGCTGCAAAATTCTCAGCATCCTTTAGCTGCCTAGATTTTCTCCATGCTGCATCAGGGTGCCACGTCCCTTGGCAGAAGCTCTTGCATGCTCCCAGCTCTTTATCTATAAAACGGAAGTTCCCAAAAGTGGAACTTCCGTTTTAAGCACTCCACGCCCCCTGACATGCCACATTTGGCATGTCATATTTTTTTTGGGGGGGGGGGGGGGTGTACCCTTTTTTTTCATGGGACTTTCTGTCCCACTTCCTGCTTCCTATCTTCGGTCGCCTAGGCAACTCCACCTCTTGCCCTAAGCGGCCCCTCCCTGCCAGCAATCTTCTGGGACACGACTCAGGCCCCAGAAGGGGACTGGCCAATGGGAGAGCTCAGCGCGACTCGCGCATGCGCAGTGCGCGCCCGGCCGTGAAGCCGTAAGCTGTAACGGCTGGGTGCCCACAGTTAGCATGACGGCGCCGAAGAGAGGAGGGGGAGAGGAGCTAGCCTCTGGGCGACCACATCACTGGGCCGTGGGGTAGGTAAGTGTCGGTTTATTAAAAGTCAGCAGCTATGCTTTTTGTAGCTGCTGACTTTTAATAAACTAAAAAACGGGTAGAACTCCGCTTTAAACGTGAGTTACTATCTGTCAAGTTAAATCATTCAGGAAAGGTTGTAAAAATGTCCCGTGTACATTAAGCCTTAGGAGTAGGGTTGTGACATGGTGTCTTGCTTCACCAGCACCATGAATACATTTTTTTTTAAACGATGGTTGAATTATCTCAGTAAGATTTACTAGTGATATGTGCGGCTCCAACCAGTGAAGAAGTGGAGTGCTGGAATTTAGCCAGGATGGCACCAGCTTTAGCAGCCATAGGGGTGACGTAGTCTGCTAAGGTTTACCTGGTTAACAAACTCAGTCTAGGAATTTTAGCAGTCCTGGCTGCTTCATGAGACTTGTAATAAGGAGTTTTGAGTTTTTGGTTCAACTTTAAACTTTTTTTTAGATAAGATAATTATCATGCGCTAAGGCAGACCTTTAGGGCTCATGCACTCTGCAGCTCAAAAAAAGCTGCTTTTACAGGCATTTGAGCTTTTATTTCTCTGCCTTAGGCCCCTTTCACACTTATGCGACTTGTCATGCTACTCTGCAGTCCCAAATCGTGGGACAAGTCGTTCCCCATGATTTCCAATGACAGCCATTCATATTAGTACGACTTCAAGTCGTTCCGACTTCAAAGTAGTCCCTGCACTACTTTGGTCCAATTTTGATGCCACTTACACAGGCATTCCTTGAAATTGCGGCGAAATCGCTGCAAAAATCGTGGTCGCGAATCTTGGCAAAATGGCGCGACTTTCAAGTCGCACAAGTGTGAAAGGGGCCTTAGGCTTCATTTACACTGCTGCTGGTAAACTGAC
The DNA here is from genome assembly GCA_028564925.1 of Lithobates sylvaticus. NCBI lineage: Eukaryota > Metazoa > Chordata > Amphibia > Anura > Ranidae > Lithobates > Lithobates sylvaticus. The sequence goes on from CM053029.1 coordinate 441,998,147, forward strand.
ATTTAGGAGCAGTTGGACATTTATGCTGCCCCTGAACTCTCCTCTGTTTATCTTTTCAGTACATGTACACAGGGTCGTTTTATAGTCGTTTCTAGGCAATTGCATTCAGAAGCATTTTTTGGAAAGCAAAAAAATGCGTTCAGAATGGATGTTCAGAGGCATTTGAAATGAATGCCTGTAACATCCTGTAAACGCGGTAACTCGCGTTTAGCTGCCAGCCGTTTTTAATGGAGATACATTTTTGACTACTTTGAAAAAAAAAAAACGTAAACTCTCCTAAACGCAGCGTGTAAATGTGGCAAAAACTGAGGTTTTAAAACCTAGTTTACTATTTGTCAAGTTAAATCATTCAGGGGAGGTTTTAAAACGTCCCGTGTACATTAAGCCTAAGACCACTTTCACACTGAGGCGCTTTTCAGGCGCTTTCACGCTAAAAACAGCGCCTAAAAAGCTCACGAAAACTTATTTCCATTAAAATCAATGAACACTTTCACACTGGGGCAGTGTGCTGGCAGGGCTGTGAAAAACTCCCCTCCCCATTGAAATGAATGGAAAGCTCTTCAAAAGCGCCTGAAAAGCGCTTCAAAAGTGCTCAGTGTTTTTACTGGCAGTTTAGAAGCGCTTCAGTGTGAAAGTGGCCTAAAGCTTGAAGAAGCGTGTGCTTTTTTTGTGCTCTTTTGCATTGTTTTTATTGAGCTGCTTTTGAACTTTTTTTTTTTTTTTGGTCACTTAGGCTGCTTTCACACTGGGGCGGTTTGCAGGCGTTATTGCGCTAAGAATAGCGCCTGCAAACCGACCCGAAACAGCTGTTGCTGTTCCTTCAGTGTGAAAGCCCGAGGGCTTTCACACTGAAGCGGTGCGCTTGCAGGACGCTCAAAAATGTCCTGCAAGCCGCATCTTTGGCTCGCTATAGGAGCGGTATATTTACCGCTCCTATAGCGCCTGGTCCCATTGAAAGCAATGGGGGAGCGCGCCGAACCCGCCCGCAAAACGCCGCTACAGCGGCGGTTTGCGGGCGGTATTGACCCTTTTTCGGCCGCTCGTGGGGGGTAAAAACACCCCGCGAGCGGCCGCAATGCGCCGCTAAAACGCTGGTAAAGCGGCGCTAAATATAGCGCCGCTTTACCGCCAGCGCCCCCACCGCTCCAGTGTGAAAGCAGCCTAAGGATTCTTTTCTGCTTGAAAGCTCCTCTCAAAAACTTGAGTTTGGTGGGTGTTTTTTCTGCATGTAAGAGCATCTGCCTTTTGGACTCCCGAAAAAGCCATAGTGTGCATGGACACATTGGCCAATGTAGGGGAGCTTCCAGGCAGAAAAAATGAAAGCTTAATGTAGGAGCAGCTTCTTTGGTATGCAGTGTGCATGAGCCGTTATGTTGCTTTGCAGCCTGATATTGCGCAGTTTCAGGGATTTTAGAGCCAGACAGTGTTGTTCTTACCAAGCAAACTTTCCTTTAAAAAAAAAAAAAAAAAAAAAAATCACTTTTTGTTTCTGATATTTTCACATCTCTAAGGCTGGGTTCACACAATTGCGAATTGAATGCACATTTCCCCGCATACAAATCGCATAGCAGGAGATTGTGACTGGCTCTCTATGGAGCCGGTTCACAAATCTCTGCAGCGGCTGCAATGAAAAATGTCCTTTGCGTCTTTTGGTCCATTTCAGGTTCAAATTCAGCCAAAAATTCGGGCTGAAATGACATCGGAAACGGTGAGTGGGGACGCGCCGCAGCGTGCTGCAGTGGGAACCCAGCCTAATGGTCATAAAGCTGCACCCACCAATCCGTTTTTTCCAACACGTTTCTTCATCAGAGGTTGACTAAACAATCAACTTCTGTTGAGTGGGGGCTGCCACACACTGATGGAAATGTGGCTGAATTTCGATCAGTGTATGGCCATCTTATTTTTTTTGAGCTTTAGATTGCGAAGAAGTGTTTACATTATTTTGTCTTTTTCCTTCTTCTTTTTTTTTTTTTTTTGTCCCTGTGATACTCATGACGGAAACAGGCTTGTCTGAGAAATAGAGATATGGGGGAGATTTACTAAAACGGAAGAGTGAAAAATCTTGTGCAACTGTGCATGGTAGCCAATCGGCTTCTAACTTCAGCTTGTTCAATTAAGCTCTGACAGAAAAAAAAACTGGAAGCTGATTGGTTTCTATGCAGAGCTGCACCAGGTTTTGCACTCACCGATTTTAGCAAATCAACCCATTAGTGTTCATAGGACAGAAAGGCACAGACCACAATAAAAACATTCACCCTTCATCACGATGCTAAAATGTGTTTTTGTTTGCCTCCTTGTTTGAAGAGATTGCTCGTAAATTTCCACTTTGACCAGAAGTGAGAAGACCTTTTTCCAATCGGGGGAACCGACGGCAATAAAAACATGGCATGGGCTCCATCTCCTTTCTGCTCTATTGCTCACATTTTGCTTTTAACTAAAGCTCTAAACTCGGAAGCAATGGGAAAGCTTTTGTTTAGTGTAGAGTTCTTGAATTTGAAGTTGATGATTACTAGCAAGAGGCATGTTTCTGGTGTTGGCTCTCAGTCTACCTGATGGAGAGGACTGATATCCAGAAAGCAATTTGTCTTTGTGTTAGAGGACCTGGCACCGCATAGACCTTTTCTTCATTTCTCAAGTGCCATTCTTTGTCACGAAACATTAAACTGTGACTTGAATGCATTTTTACCTCACCTTCAATATGAGCACACAAGCCACTCCTTCAGCGTTCATACAAACATTTCTAAAGATCACGATTCAACAAATCTGCAGAATAAACAATGGTTCTTGTGGTGCAACTGCCTATTCTGTGTAAGATTAGGATGTTGTGATACTCTTTTGTATGGCATTAATACTGCACGTCCTCTAGTGCTCTGCAAAGCTGGAGACTAATGTTAAATGTGAATACGGTCTGTTGTGTCTGCGACTGGTATGTAATGTAAGAAATGTCACATTGGAGTAATTCTAGCTAAAGCGCATATAAAGTCTGCATCTAGCTGATTCTGGGAAGGATTATGCTGTCATATTACAGCCATTGTCTGATAAAGGACTTAGAAGCTACATGTGCCTCTAAAGAAATGGTGGTTTGATGCAAAGAGAATGCAGCAGAGAACGAATACCAAGGCCTCATGCACACAGGATGTTTTGCCAACTCTCCTAGAAGCCTTTTCTCCTGACCGCAGTATTTTGGCAGAAAAAAAAACTCATAAAAACTTGTAAAATTGTGTAGTGCGTTTACAGGTATCAAACGCTTGGGCGTTAATTAAGCTCATTGGCCAGAAAAATGTATTCTGGCCAATGAAATTAACGCATAAGCGCTAAATGCGCCTAGCAGTAACACGCGTTTACGTGCATTTTAAAGCATCAAGCAATTTTTTTTCTGCCAAAATTCTGCTGCTCATGGAGGCTCGCATTCGAGATGCCATTCATTTGAATGACCCCTCAAATCAGTGCAGGTCTGCCGTGCAAAAAAAGTGCTGCAATCGCGGGACGCACGTCGCCCAAAACTAGTTCAGGAGCTACTTTTAGGCTGGGTTCACACTGCTGCGGTGCGGATCAGATCGCATATGATTCGCACCGCACTGCAGTTCAAATCATATGCGATCTCTGTGCGATGCAAATTCAGCCATACAGATAGTATGGCTGAATTCGCATTGCATTCGGCCCAAACTCGCACAGGACCCTTTTTTTCGGTCCGTTGCAGAATCGGATCGCATGGTGTTCTCACCATGCGTTCCAATTCCTGTCCGAGTTTGCAGATCGCACTGCGATATGCGAGCTGATATGGGGGTGTCATTAACATTTCACTGACACTCCCAGCAGCTCGCATAGGGCAGTGTGAACTGCCGGCGGGAGACATGCGGTGCGGGAACCCGCAGTAGATTCGCAGCGTTCCCGCACCGCAGCAGTCTGAACCCAGCCTTAGGGTGATGTGTGTCCTGCTGTGATTGCAGCATGTTTTATCACGGCAGACCCGCACAGCGATTTGAGGTGTAATTCAAATGAATGGCATCTCAAATGCGAGTTCCGCGTTTTGTCATTTGCGCCATGGCGCTGTCAAATTGCAGGCAGATCAGCGGCAAATCTTCCCCTGATTCAAAACGCTGTAGTGTGAATGCAGCCTAAAAGCCTATGCATGCATGGACATGAACATGCAGAGGGGCGTTTAGAGGCAGGGAAAAAAAATACCAGATGCCTCTAGGAGCAGCTGAAAAAAGGCTGCATTCACACCTGAGCGTAGTGTCTTTGAGTGTATTACGGTGTTTTTTTGCACAACTTTGGCATGGTTTTTATGCGCAATTTGTGAGTTTTTATATAGTATTTTTGGGTGTTGGCCGTTTTTTTATTGGCCGATTGAGAAAATCTATCATCTGTTGAATCATTTGTTGCTAGGTTTTTTTAGCTTTTCTGTCCGCTTTTATTTAATTATTTTTTTCTTAATAAAAGGAAATGATTACAAATATTATTAGTATTAAAAAAAAAAAAAAAAAATATATATATATATATATATATATATATATATATATATATATATATATATATATATATATATATATATATATATATATATATATATATATATACTCACACACACAAAAAATCATGAATACAATCATTTTAAAACAGGTATCCGCTCCCACTCCAGTGTAAGATGTGCGGCGATCTATGAAAATTCCGGCCCCCTCCTATCACCATCCACCCCCCCCCTCCAATCACTGCCTCCTGAGAGAGACACAGGTCCCAGTAGACAGCAGGACCATTCAGAAAGCGCAGCGCGACTCGCACATGCGCTGTAGAAAACAGGCTGTGAAGCTGCAAACCTTCACTTCCTGTTTGCCTTAGTGAGGTTGCCGGCACCTGCATCCTGAGCCGACGAATGGATCGGCTTTGTGTGCTGACATTGCGGGTTCCCTGGACAGGTAAGTGTCCTTTATATTAGAAGTCAGCAGCTACAGTATTTGTAGCTGCTGACTTTAAATTTAAAAAAAAATTTTTTCCCCCCAGGCTGGAACTCTGCTTTAAAAGTATCCTGTACTTTGTTAAATTACTGGATAAAAAACTTTGTTGTATTTTAGCATGGTAACTTCAATCATGCTTCCCATGTCATCAGTCCTCCCCCTTCAAGTTTACCATGTCACCATGGCAACTCCTTAGAAGTTTAGGTTGTGGGAGGAGTAGGTGCTAATCATTAATGCTGAATAACATTGTGATTGTCCAGCTTCAAGTATAAGTTCACCATTATCACAGAAAATGTAAAGGTGAATTAACATTCTACATCTTCTGGTTCAACGAAAAAAATAGATCAATGTGTGGGCTGCCTTAGACCGGCCAGAGATGGAGCTGATTTCTTTCCTGCAGTCACGGGTTGCAGGAAAGAAAATTAATCGATTTCTCTCCCCCCCCCCCCCCCCTCATCAACCCAGTCAGTGTTGATGGGGAAATCTTCCCATGGAGCCATTGTGTTCTCCCGGTGGGGGAAGCCATCCCCGTCAGGAGAACACAGTGATTATTGCTAGTGGCTGTAGCAGCTGCTAACCGTAATCGCATGTAAAATCCAACAGGCTGCTTGTGCCCTGTAACCAATCAGCCTTACCCATACATGGTTCGAACCTCTGCCGGTTTACCAGGATTTCGAATCGCGTCTATGGCCAGCTTTAGTTCCACAGTGTGCCATGTTAACTATATTAAAAATCCGATCTGGTAATTAGGTTTGTGTCTGATGACTCACGTTGGTGTGAAGGAAGAGGATTTAGTTTTGTATGCTCAAATAAAAGAAGTCGGCTTTTCAGTGTATTAATGAGTAATGTTTAAACTAGGTTTGTTTAGTGAGATAACACTTTCATTTCGCTCTATACTGCTGTTCCCTATCTAAACAAATCTGTTGGCTCTACTGGCATGAGAAAATACCTCACCCACTTCACTTTTGTGCAAATGGAAATTCTTAATAAATTACTACATAAAGACCTCTGCAGATATGTTTACCTCCGAGTGTCTTAAAGTGCACTAAACTGATTTCAACTTGGCAGTCATTAAGCAACCGTGTAGACTGCACTGCTTGATCTATGAATGCAAAAAGTTACTAGAATTAGAATCTAAAAAAGTTGCATATACAATGTAAAGCAAGCAAAATTGTGAAACGCCCCTTTCAATGCATACTAACTGAAAATACTAATAAAATTACTTACTGTGGAGCAGAAACCAGTCGGGACTGCTTTGGGATAAAAGCACAGCATGCTGTCCTCTATGGGGAGCACAGTGGCTTACTGTCAGAACCGGGGATCTGTCTGTTTACATACACAGATCCCTGTTCTGGCTCGCTGTGGAGCGATCGCGGGTGGCCGGCGGACATCACGACCGCTGGCCACATGCATCGGCTCCAGTGATGTGGCGTGTGCACTGTGCACCCCCTATCGCTCTTAAAGCGGAGCTGCACCCGCACAAAAAATATTAAAAGTCAGCAGCTACAAATAGTGCAGCTGCTGACTTTTAATAAATGGACACTTACCTGTTCCTGGTTCCAGCGGTGTAGGCAGAATGTGACGAGAGACCGTTCGTCTCTCGCTGCCCTGCCGCCATCCTCTGTCAGGGAATCAGGAAGTGAAGACGCAGCGTCTTCACTGCCCGGTTCCCTACTGCGCATGCGCAAGTCACGCTGCGCGCCTCTATTGGTCCCCGCGGTGTCCTGGGAACTGTGTTTCCCAAGACACAACGGGGCAGCTCCGGATAGGGGCGGGGCAGCTATCCGGAAGTGGGTGCAGATACCTGTATTATACAGGTATCTGCACCCCCCTCCCCCCTGAAAGGTGCCAATTGTGGCACCGGAGGGGGGGAGAAATCCGATAAGCGGAAGTTCCACTTTAGGGTGGAACTCCGCTTTAAAGCGGCCGACGTACACCTACGACAATTCGCCCAGGGGAGCCAATCTGCTGCAGTGTAATGACGGCGGCTGGTCGGCAAGCGTTAAATAATAAGTGCGATTCACATTTTACAGCGTTTTTGGAAAAGAGGGCAGACATGCACCTATCTGCCTACGTTACCGTAACGCTTAGGTGTAAATGCTGCCTTAGAAATAGGATTGGGATTCTGTTCTATAACAAAGCTTTTCCCTGTACAGTGTCCACTAAGGCTGAATAGATTCATTAGAATAATTCCACATGACCCACTTTCCGGTACTCTGACCACATTACATATAGTCTGCACTCATCTTTGGCCTTCAATTAGGCTCTTTACATCATGACCCATAAAAACCTAATGTAAAGTGCAGTCCATTACACATTCTATTAATAAATAATTAGTCCTTTGTCACAATTGCCAAGGAAATTCTAAAAGTTATAAAGAAGCATAAAATAACAGATGCTTTGTTAAAAATGTTAATTTTTACTGCAGACTAATGTGTATTGTGATTTATGTCTATTATACTGGTTTCCATTTTAACTAAAATATTGTAAATTTTCCACTTTTCATCCCTTAAAGCAGGGGTCTTCAAACTATGGCCCCCCAGTTGTTCAGGAACTACAATTCCCATCATGCCTAGTCATGTCTGTGAATGTCAGTTTTACAATGCCTCATGGGATGTGTAGTGCTGCAACAGCTGGAGGGCCGTAGTTTGAGGATCTCTGCCTTAAAGGTTCCACAAATTGCCATCTGTTCATTCTCCACAACCCTTTGTGTTGTCAAATCAGACCTGTCGGGTTGTTGTTATTATTATTGTATGTACCCAATGTACACAGCAAGAATCGCATCAATTATTTAACATTTTATCATCTCCAGAACCTGAACATGATCCAAACTACATGCAAAGATAGACGACAGTTAAGGCAGGCCCTAGATGATGCAATTTTCTTTCCTGCATGGGCAATCCCTCCCACTGAGCTATTGTGGTCTCCCAGCAGTGGGGGCGCAGGGAGCCGTCCCTGCTGGGAGAACACAGTGATTATTGCTAGTGGATATAGCCACGAGCGATAATCGCATGTAAAAATCCAAAATGCTGGTTGTATCCAAGTCAATTGATGGAATGACTTGGGTACAATCAGCCTGCCTATACATGGTTCGAATATCGGCCAGTCCCTACTAAACTGGCTAAGATTTTAATAATTTATGGCTGGCTTAATCGATAGGTTCACCTTTTGTAATGTGTTATCATGCAGCATCGGCACGATTTCCCTCCCAAGCCATTCATTCAGAGTCCTGTGAATGAGTGAACCACAAGCGCCGTCTTCCACCATGGCAGATGGCTTGTAGTTCTGAATGAACTGCAAGGCGCTGGTGAGAGCCGTCGTAGTTCATTGACGCTACTTGCACTTCAGCAACTGTCTGCCTGTGCTTACTGTCTTCTGATAGTGAATACAATGCTTTTACAGGCTGCAGTGCAAAAAAAATAAAATAAATAAATATAATAATAAAATGTATATAATAAATCTTTGGGTGGGTTGTTTCTATGATGATTCGTGTGGAGATCAATGTCAGGGTGGCCACCCAAACTTCCACCAATATTTAATAGGCAAAAACAAAGGGATACATTCTCCAGTGCAAAAATCGGATATTGTATCATTTTGTGTGTGTGTGTGTGTGTGTGTATATGTATGTATGTATGTGTATGTATGTGTGTGTGTATCATATATATATATATATATATATATATATATATATATATATATATATATATATATAATATAAAAAATCCTTTTTTATTTCTTTTTTTACAATATCTGAACTGCTCCTTTTAACATGCACTTATTAAATAAGCTGTCTCCAGTAACCCTGTGTGTATACTATCTCATTGGTTCAAAAAGGCACGAACACAAGGTGATATTTGGTTATGGCACAAGGCCATACATACTAGTGTATTTGGCATGATCGTAACATAATCCGAACATCAGTATCAGGCTATGCAGCATACAAATGGCCTCCCACATAGAAATGTGCTGACAAAACTATTCATTGGTTATTCTATCACCAAACAAGCACTTGCCCATGTTTTTATTTTGGACATAATTCACAACTGGTCCAACCTTTTACTTGAAATAATTGACGTCAAACAGAAAACACAATAGCGCGATTATAACAGCAGGTGTTTGTGAAACTGAACCTTAAATTTAATATCACTAGACGTAAAGATTAATTTCTTATGTAATGACTCGAGTATGGCAGATGGTTCTCATTGTTGTTTAAAGAATGTACTTATCAATATTTTATTCAATTATTTCAATAAATATAAGACAGAGTTGGGTGTTTTTATACCAGTAAATAATAGTATAATTTTGTTCTGGATTTGATCTAACCGATAGAAAATGGGTATCTGATATGACTTTTCACGGATGGCTCTGTTTCACATTAAGCCCTGGTTTTACATTGATGCTACTTTGAAATGGCTTCATGCACAGATGTTCTATTGAAGTCACACCTGAAATCTGCAAATGTAATGCAGGAACTACTTTTGCAAATCAGTGCGGAGCCGCAAAATTGGTGTCGCACCAATTGGAACAGTGCCATTTGCCTCCAAATGGGTGCTACGACTTGCCATGCAATTTGATCTCTCAAATCGCATGACAAATTGCTCCAATGTGAACCTAGGCTCAAGAACACAAAGTAAACCCGATCACAACTGAAGACCAATTTAATTAGTATATTATAACATCACTTAAGGTTTGCCAGAATATAATTGGCTAATTGCAGACTATGCCTAAGGCCTAGTGTGTAGACAATGGCGTCCCTAGGGGGGGGCCAGAGGGGGCCCTGACCCCCCCAAAATGATGCTGTGCCCCACCATGTGCCCCCCCAAAAAACCAAAAAAAAACACCAAAAAAAAAATTATTTTTTTTATTTTTTTTTTTTTTTTTTACAAAAAGGCAATGTCTTTTTGTTTGCATCCGTAGCGGATGCGCCACATCTTACTCAGGCTGCCGCTGGAGTAACACAGTCTCTATTGAGAGGGGGAGTATTCTTCTAGCCTGGACGCGTGGGTAAGTGTGTGCACTGCAGTACACTGTAATCACTGAACTGCATTATCTCCATCCCTTCTCTCCCCCATCTGTCGCTCCCCCTCTCCTGTTCTTTCAAGACCTTCACAACTTACTTTCACTTTCAGTTAGGCAGGTAATAGACTATGCAAATTTCTTTCCTGCATCCACAGAGTTCAGGAAAGAAACTTGCATGATTCCCCCATTAACACAGACAGTGGTGACAGGGGAATATCCTTCCTGCCCAGCAATTGTATTCTCCCAACAAACAGTCATTATCACTAGTGGCTATAGCAACCACTAGTGATAATCATAAGAGTATCTGTCAGGCTGGTTGTTCCCAATTTGATCGATCAACTTGGTACATTCAGCCTGCTCATTAATGGTTCAAACCTCAACCAGCTGAGATTTAAACTGCCTATGGCTGATCTTAGCACTTAGGCAGCCCATACATTGATCACTTTTTTCATTTAACTAGTAGGTTGCATGAAAAAAAAAGAAATGATCCAATTCTCCCATCTACACATTATAGGTGGATGGGGGAATCCTTGCAGTGTGGACCAGTGGTGGAACTACCAGGGTTGCTGTCCTGGCTATTCACAGCGCTGGTCTCTGTCTCCATGGCAGCAGTGGCACATTGGAACCCAGTGCTGGTTACTTTATGGGGCTAATGTACAGGAGAGCCAGCACAATTTGTTGTTAGAGATGGGCAGGGCATGTTCAAAATCCCACATGCCCGAGCCCGTCAGGAAGCCCACACTGCACGGCGCTAAGCACAAGCAGTGAGACATTTCCTGGTCCGCAGCTGCACAGATCAGGAATGTCTCACTGCCTGTGATTAGCCGTGTGCAGTGTCGGCTTCCTGGCGGGATCGGGCAAGTGGGATTTCAAACACACCCGAGCCCATGTCTAATGGTTGTAGAGTAGACAGTTGACCTCCCTGCAGGTTGCTTAGCAGCAGTGCAGCCTTCTCTGACATGCTGATCGTGATGCAATCCAGGTGATGCTCCTAGTCAAATCCTAGTGTTAAATATCATAGTGATTTTATTGATCAAAGCCCACACCTTACAGGCATAGAGCCCACACCTACAGGCATAGAGCCCACATGGCTGCTGAACATACGGTGGATGTGGTTGTACTCTTGATGCTAATAAATACTGTGTATATTAGATCTGACTGTGAGCATCACCTGGATCACATCCCGATCAGCATGTCAACAGAGAAGGTTATACAACATTACTGCTGCTAGGTGACCAGCTGGGGGCTCGGCTCTCTACAACCAATAGTGCCAGCCTTCCCCTGCATGCACCCATAATGTCACCAGCACTAGGTCCTAATAGACTGCTGCCACTGCCAAGGACACAGATGCAAGACCAGCACTGTCATTAGCAGGGGCAGGACAGCAAGAGGAGGCTGGGGAACACCACAGTGGCAGAACACCAAGGCCCGGTGGCAAGACAACCTTTGCAACCCTGATAGTTCTCCCACTGCTTTGGACCCTTATATTTTCTTGGTATGCTGGTGACATATATCTCTTGTTTTCTGCCACCCTGGGGATCGTAGTAAAATTGCATTTTATAGTTGCCCCCCTACTTTTGTCCCTGTCCCCCCATGTGCCCCCCCTAAATTTGAAAGCTGGAGACGCCACTGCAAAATGCAGGTACTGACAGCCTGGTACACACCACTAACCCGGGTTGAAAAAAAAAAAAAGAACCAACAGCGCTTGTCGGAGCCGATGTACTAATGATCTGACGTTAGTACAGCGATCTCCCCTGCTGTTCTTTTGTGTTCTGACAGGGATGGCCCCCGCCAGAACACGCTGGTCAAGCACTTTTAGCCATTGGCTGAGAGCGCAGATCGGGAGCCAGCTTGTACTAGGTTTAACAATGGCTGGTGTCCAGAGCTGTCCTGTAGCCAGTTCTCCTTACCACTGCGGGTCACTGTCACTGGCATCTTGGATATAGGAGCTCAGCTCTGAAGCTGCAAAACGCCCAACAAGCAAAATTCCATTCATTTCAATGGCCTCTGTTCACATATGAGTGTTCTGTCGCCTGAAGCAAAGCGCTTGAAGCTCAAAAAAGTAAATGAGCTTCTTTTTGGCAGATTACAAAAGTTTTTGGCCCCATAGACTTCCATAGAAACGACTGACTTGAGCAGAAAAACGTTTGTAAAACGCTCAAATAGCAGCTCTCCACCCCTAACTTCCTCTCCCTCTCCTCCCCCTAGTGCTTTCTATTGGCTAAAAAAAAACGCCTGAAGCTGTAAAACGCTTGCATTACACTTGTAAAACGCTTTAAAAAAGCTGCAAAAAAAGCTTAAAAAAATGCCAGTCAATCGATACGCTCAGGTGTGAATGGAGCCTGAACAATATTTATTTGTACCTCTGCCAGTTGTAGTATGGTAATGGGGCTCAACTGCAGAGTGCTGGACAAAAAATTGCACTGCACTTGCTAATGGCACCCCAAACGTGCCCAGCAAAGCGTATTTTTAATGCACACTAAAATGCGTAGTAAAAGTAGCGCCACGCTCTGCGGCTCAAAAGGATGCAGGAGCTTCTTTGATGTGTGAAGAGGTTGACCTATGTGGGTCGCACGAAAAACATGCAAAAATGCACAAACGCTAGAAGTAAATGCATCCTAAGCCATTTTCGAGGCTTTCTGCATTCTCACCATTGTCAGGAGTAAAATGTTATCACTAGAATTAGGATCTGACAAATTTGTGCGCCAGAAAAATGTCACAGTAATTTATTGTTTCTTTTAAAAGTAATCTAGCTATGGTTCAGTTTTCATTTGGCTTTCATGTCATTTGATAACCTATAATAAATCATAACCTGTGGAAGTACATGCCCGGGAAAAGATGAGGCTTTTAAGGGTGTGCTGCATCTGAAATAAGTTGGCTTCAGGTGAAAGTTTCGTAGATATGAGTCAGAGCACGTTATGCTAAAAATTTGTAGATTGGAAAGTAAACTTCTGTCAGAAGTGATGCTTTTTAAGTTCAGAACAAAGACCGTATCTGTTACGGTTTACAAGTTTAATGTTGTGTTGCTTCAAAGCTAACACATGGTAGCAAGCAGGATTGCCGATGGCAACAAACCTGGAGGTGTACAATACTGCTGTAAGCCATGTCTGTTCAGGAAAGCAGCATATTTTATTGGTTTTCATTATTCTAGCTGACACTTGGGGTTGATGTACTTTAAAAGTTGTTCACTATGCATGGGCATTTTCCCCAGAGCTTGGTGAATCAGGTAAAGCTCTGCTTTATTTTTTATTTTCCTTGAACCTGATTGGGTGTTCTGTGAAAAGTGAAATTTCACCACGTTCTGGGTAAAATTCCCTTGCAAAGTGTAATGTCTACATCAAAGTGAACAGCCTATTTGCCTTTACCGAACCAACCCCTTTGTTGGCATGCTCTCATATGCTAAACATGTTAGACCCTCTCAAGATAAGGAGGCTCTTTCTGGAGAAATGCTGGAACAGTGGCATAGTAACCCCCCCTCCCAACTCAAAGCGAGCCAGTCAAGATTGGGTAATAGTAAAAACTGTAGAAGAAAAAAAGAAGTGCTACCTCTGATAGGATTTACAACAAAAATATCCAGAAAAATGCATTTCAAATAAGTTATTAATTGATTTGCATTTTACTTGGAGAAATAAGTATTTGATTCCCTATCAATCAGCAAGATTTCTGGCTCCCGGGTGTCTTCTATACAGGTAACAAGCTGAGATTAGGAGCACTCACTTAAGGGGAGTGCTCCTAATCTCAACTTGTTACCTGTATAAAAGACACCTGTCCACAGAAGCAAACAATCAGATTCCAATATCTCCACCATGACCAAGACCAAAGAGCTGTCCAAGGATGTCGGGGACCATATTGTAGACATACACAAGGCTGGAATGGGCTACAAGACCATCGCTAAGCAGCTTGGCGATAGGGTGACAACAGTTGATGCGATTATTCGCAAATGGAAGAAACCCAAACCTGTCAATCTCCCTTGGTCTGGGCCCTCGAGTACGCCAGTGATGCCATCGCAGTCAGCACTGCATCCCAGCTCCCTACCATCCAGCTCTAGCTGCGTTCCAACCCTCGGTTTTCGGTTTGCGATTTCTGAGCAATGCGAGTTCAGCCATACAGTTGTTTGGCTGAACTTGCATTGGATTCGCACAGAAAATAGTGCAGGGACTTGTTTTTCCCCGCACTAGAATCAGATCGCATGGGTGTTCTCACACTATCAGATTCCTGTGCGAGTTCACAGTTCGCACTGCAATCTACGAACTAAACTGGGGGTGTCATTAACTTTAATGACACCCGCAGCGGTTCACACAAGGCAGTGTGAACTGCCTGCAGGAGAGGAGCGACGGTTCCCGGATCGCACTAGTGTGAACCAAGGGCTAAGGTTCATATTTATTAAAAAAAAAATTAAATAACAAACATGTTATACTTACCTGCTCTGTGCAAGGGTTTTGCACAGAGCGGCCCCGATCCTCCTTTTCTGTGGTCCCGCAGTGGCGCTCCTGGCTCCTCTTCTTTATTGCGTGGCCCCACGGAGAGCCGCTTTCCATAGGGGGCACTTTGTGCGGGCGGATCCATATGCTGGGGTGCTGCCCCAAACTACACGTATACTGGAAGGAGGTGACTGATACCTTGAATGTAGTGTTCCAGGTGTCAATCCCGTTCGACCCCAAACACTGCCTGCTGAATCTCTTTTGAATTTGAATGGGAACACCAAACCAAAGAAGCCCTTACAAGAACCCTTTTTCTAGCCCGTAAACTGATAATGTTGCACTGGAAATCTGAATCCCCTCCTACGGCCAAGGTGTGGATTGTTTTGGTGGGAAATGCAATGATAATGGAAAAAAATCATTTACCAGCATAGGGGGCATACCAGTAAATTTGAGAAGCTTTGGGGTCCGTGTTGGACATACCGGGGCTCGCCCCGGAGGATTTTATTATGGATAGAATCTTGGCACTATATGCTGGATAATGCTGTAATTTTGATGTATGGAGGATGGAATGTGGGTAGGAGGTTAAGCCATTCACACTTCTGCTGCACTGTATGGGCGTATATGGACCTAAGATATGTGCTCCGTGATAACTGTTATTGATACAAACATGTATTGTTCCGTATGGTTAATGGATTATATGTGGCTAATAAGTGCTATTGTGCAATTTTGGACTGTATGTACTAATTTTTTTTATTTTATTTTTTTATCCAGGAAAAAGGGGGAGGGGGGGGGGGGGGGGCTCTGGGGGAAGCTGCAGCATGGAAGGGTTTTTACCTCAATGCATTAAGGTGAAAAACCTGGAGGGTTTACAACTCCTTTAACCACTTCAGCCCCGGAAGCATTTACACCCTTAATGACCAGGCCATTTTTTGCCATACGGCACTGCGTCACTGTAACTGGCAATTGCGCGGGCATGGGACCTTGTACACAAAATTTATGTCCTTTTTTTTTCCCCCCCCCCCCCCCCCACAAATGGAGCTTTCGTGGTATTTGATCACCTCTGCAGTTTTCATTTTTTGTGCTATAAACAAAAAAAGAGCGACAATTTTGAAAAAAAAAAAATATATATATTTTTTACTTTCTGCTATAAGGCTCGATTCACATCTATGCATGTTGCTTTTGAACGTTTCTGCAGTGCTTTTTGCAGTGCTTTTTTACACTGTGGTTGCTTAGCAACTAGCTATATACAGTGTAAAAAAAAAAAAAAACTCAAATCGCAGTAAAAACGCGGTACTTGCGTTTTGGATGCGGGTCCATTGACTTCTATTACATGCAAAAAGCTGCATTTTGCATTAAAAAAAGTCCCCGACCCTTTCCAAAAACGCAGAGGCACAAAAATGCATTGATGTGAACATGTTCCATAGGAACCTATGTTAAAAATGTTTCCTGCATTTCTGCAAAATGCATCAAAAAAAGTGTTAGTGTGAATCAAGCCTAATACACATCCAAAAAAAAAAAAAAATTAAAAAAATCGCATTTCTTCATCAGTTTAGGCCAATGTATTGTGTATGTATTCTGCTACATATTTTTGGTAAACAAAATCCCAATAATTGATTTGGTTTGTGCAAAAGTTTTAGCACCTACAAAATGGGGGCTAGATTTAGGGACATTTAATTATTTTTTTTTTTTTTTTTTTATTGTTTTTTACTGGTAATTGCAGTGATCTGCGATTTAGTGGGACTGCAACATTGCAGCGGACAAATCTGACCCGCAGTGAACATTTTTTTGGGACCAGTGACACTAATTCAGTGATCAGTGCTAAAAATAAAATACACTGCTCAATGTATAAATGACACTGGTAGAGAAGGGATTAATTCTGTCTGCCGGACGCGCGCTCCCCTCTGCGTGCAGTAGGCGCATGCGTGCCCACACCATCACATGTGCAGACCGACATACAGGTGCGCAGTATATATGCGGAAGGTGGCCAGCAAGTGGTTAATGTGCTCTTACAAGCAGGAACCCGCTATTTGCTGTCCAAGTCTGCTGAGTATCTTGTGTCTATTGTGAATCTTTATAAATTGTAATGTGTAATGCACAGCACAGAGCCTGGGGAAATAGCAGCCAACATCGAACCTTCCAGTATATAGGGTGCAGTTTGCTGAACCCGTAACCCCGTCTATTATGTTTTGGTCACTAATGCCTTTAAGTTGAGTTTTGCCAGAATTTTGAAACATGCCCTTTGAAAAGACAATGGTTGTCTGGGTTAGGAAAGTGTTTGCAGTATAATAGGATCACTATGGTGACTGAAATCTTCACAAAAGCATTTCACAGTGAAAGCAGACTGCAGGATTTACCTTTGTTGTCCCTTTCTGAGCAACGGACCCTTTAAATCGGCGAGCCCTGTGGCATTGTGTTAATGCAGATTTCTGTCACCAGTAAATCAATGGTACTCAGGAGCTGTTTGTGTTTGAATGGCTGTTTTAATTACACTTAACATGAAGGACCTCGGGAGAAATGGAGGCCCAAGTTATATTCCGAGGTGCGAGGAATGGCACTTATAGGTTAATATTTCTAGCAATGACTGGATTTACTGTGATAAGGAAATCTTCCACTGGACTCGGTATATTTAGTAATAAGTACGGTAGTTATCATTTATTTTTCAAGTGTTAAGGAAATTGTCTGGCTTCACTTATATTTGGAATATTCCATTTAGAGTGAAAATGTAAATATGAAATGACACATAACAGCCAATCTGACATAACTCCGCTGAATAATGACTAATTGGTTGACTTGGGTAGGTTCACCCTGTATGCAGTCATTGGGGTTGATTTTTTAAATCTGGAGAGTCTGGTGCAGCTCGGCATAGAAACCAATCGGCTTCCAAATTTTATTGTCAAAGCTTATTGAAACAAGCTGAAGTTAGAAGCTGATTGGCTATCATGTACAGCTGCACCAGATTTTGCACTCTCCGGTTTTAGTAAATCAGCCCCCATGCATATGTTGCTGCTCTATTATAGATGTATGTACTGTATATGTTTATAATTGCTTTTGTATTTTAGATATATGTTCAGTAGTTTGTGGTGTTTATGCGTGCGTGCGTTTGTGTATATGTCTGCATTAACCTCTATACTAGCTCTACAGTATTTATTTAAAGGATCAGTCCTCCCAAAACTGATTTTAGTATTTGGAGCCTATTTTTCTGAGTCATTTGCTGGGTTCTTATGTTTTGGATATTTAAACAGAAGATCACAGTAGGTGTAAAGGCGACCCAAGATCTCAAAGTAGGATTCCAACTTTGACTGTAAATCATTTGTTTGGATCAGACTGGCCCAATCCTTTACCTAGCTATGCTGCCTCTGTGCACCAATATACTGCTTTATAATTCGCTACATACCCTGTGCAGCGCTTCATTCATTAGCAGGACTGGAGACTTCTGTCTGCTGCTGAAACTAAATATAGTTAGCCTTAATGCGATTCAAGAGAAGCCCTGTATTTTTATCAGTGAATACAAGGCTTCCTCTGATTGGCCGAGGTAGAAATCTTACTTCCATCCCACTCTATACCTCAGCCAATCAGAGGAAGCCTTGTATTCAATGATAAAAATACAAGGCTTATCCTGAGTGGCAGAGATGCATTCAGGCTGACTGATTAATTCTGGCAAAAGACGTGAAGCCACTGCAGAAAGACAGCTTCACACATTCTATGTAGCTGACGATACAGCAGAATATTACAGCAGTTATGTAAAGGAAATGGTTTGTTTGAGCCAAACTAATTAACTATAGTCATAAAGCTGGAAATCGCATAGAGACTGCAATAAGGAAAATAGGTGGTTGGAGGTCTCGTTCACATGAGCGTATCTAAGCGTGCGCCTGTATGAGGACCATGTTTTGCTTGGTGTTCCACGCAGCCACGTGCTTGCAGTCCCATTTTATGTCAATTACCATACAGCGGCTGCTCAGACACCGCCTCTATTCTCAAGTCTTCAGTAGCTGCCAGAAATTTAAATATCAGTCTTGGGTGAACTGACCCTTTTTAATTGCTTTCTGTAAGAATATTTAGCAATAGTGGTGTTAAAAAAAAAAAAAAAAAAAAAAAAAAGAACATTTACAAGCTCCAGTCTTCTGACATGGCGTTTTTGAGGTGACATGAGGTTTTTGAGGTGACATGAGGTTTTTTGTTGAGTTACTGTGAATATGTTTTATTAAACCACAGTTTCCAATTTACTTTAATCAGAAATATCAGTGGTGTAATGTTAGGTAAATATAATTATCTTTTCACTCACCTTTGGGGTTACCCAGAGATATGGGGACAGTCCTCCATTCTGGCTGATTATAGGTCAACCACCCGGCGTTACTAGGAATAGTTTACTGATCAGGTTAGACCCCCCGTACCTATCACAATGCCTCTGCTTCCACTGACAATACTTTACTGTGCTTACAAGTTAGATAGTCCTGCAGCACTTATGTGCTTGTTTGGGTGTAGTCCTATAATAACCATGAGATCAATAGTCTTCTCATATCCATGAGCAGCTTTATTTAGGTAACTGGCTAATTCTTCATAAAGAAAAACTTCAGCTCTGTCATGCTTGTTGTTACAAAGGCAATGCAAAAAACATTTAAGGCAATGTGCAAGAGCAGCATTTCAGAACAACCACTCAGATTTAATATTTCATTATTTTATAGTAGTCGGAATAAAAGAAGGCTGTGGTTGCTTTGGGTTAGTGCATCTTCTTTAGAGAAAATGAAACCATTAATGAGCCCAGAGGAATTCTAATATTTCTAGTGATTTATCGTTACCTTACAAAGCCTACGTATGTTAAAGTGGTTGTAAAGGCAAAAAGTTTTTTAACTTAATGCATTCAGGTAAAAAAACGTTGCCTGTCCTATGCATCTCCCCCACACAAACAAATGAGGTTTCTGGGGGTGTTCCTAACACAAACTGTGTACAGAAGGCTTCCAGGTGGCCATATTGCACTGTATTTTACAGAAAATCACAGCGCTGCAGATAGAAAAGGAAAGATCATTTCTAATAACATTAAATTACAATGAAGGAGGATCTGGACAGCCGCACTCCAATGTAAATGCCTTTATTGTATAAAATAAAAGTTTTTAAACAGGGTACAGGATAAATTGGTTGGCGTTTCACACTCTTAATAGTGCTTAGTCATAGCTACATTTACAAAAATGTGAGGGGTGTACTCACTTTTGTGAGATGCTGCATATATAATAATATAATTTTATATTTTTATTTTTTTCCCACGAGGGTGGAGCTACATTTTAAGCACCCTTTCAAAATAATTTTAGGGGATTATTTATAAATGTTTGCACACAAGATTCACACAGTTTTCACCCATGATTTACAAGTTTTTCTAATTCAATAAAAAAAAAGTGTGACACTTGTATGAATCTTGTGTGAAAACCTTATGGATGGACCTCCTTAAATTGGTGAGGTTGACTAGGTTGCGCTTCATTATTCTCTTAGCAGACCTCTATGTATTGTCCTGTATCTCCTCCCACTATTTAATTGGTATGCATGGTGTGCAATTGTTAAACCACCACTAAGATTAAAGGTGGCCTTAAAAGTAGCCTGAGCAGGGTCCTTTTTATAAAAGAAGTGCTAATCTCACTATAAATGGCACTTTACAAAAGGACACCAGTTGTGTTCCCAGTGCTTCAGCTTTCTCACCAAGCGTTCAAGTATTAGATGTTACACACTTTCTTTACCACAGTAAAACTATGGAGGATAATTGCCTTTCTTTATCTTATTACTCAACATTCCTCATTGCCTATTGTGGAAGTCGAGGTGCTCAAAAATTGGGGATTCTTAATTGTGTGTAATAATAATGGAGTCACTTAATGGGCCTACATAGTGACCTTTCAGCTATGGATCATATTACTGGGCATGGCAAACCTCCAAAAATACCTTCTGGAAAGTCTGATATTTTCATTGTTTAGTTATTGTTTTCAGACTCCTCATTACACTGACGTTAATGTTGGCTGAACTACCTGCATTTCTGTGTATGGGTTGTATTACAGGGTTTTCAGGTTGTTGGCAGTCTGAGAAATTTGCTTCAGCCTTTGTTTAAAAAAAAAAAAAAAAGAAATCGTAATAATGGTGAGCAAGGGGGCGAGGGCCCGAGCCAGAGGTGGTGGACCTGAGTTCCACCAAGCTACAGTTGAAAAAAGATATTATTTTTCTGCATAAAAAAAGACAATGGGGTCTGATTAGATCCTATAGATTGCGTCTTCTGTTTTACTATATCTAGTCAAAAACCGCTCTGCACATCCCACCTGCTGACCTGGTAAAAGAGTCAAGTGTATAGTAAATGGTTATGTAAAAATATAAGCTCCTGTATTTCCTTTTGTGATTATGGAATTCATTCTGTGCATAATTGTGTTCAGGACTTTTACCACTCTCTGCCTCGTTACCCTAATCAAACTCCATTTTTGTGGAATGAGCACTTTCTAAAAGCTGTGTGAGCCCATACATGGTTTCCTGCTAGTATTATAATCAAAATAATGTTGACTGCACAGTCACAGTAACCACAGTGTTGCGCTATGTCTACTATGTATGCCCCGAGGCCATGTAATGGGGAAGGTACCATATGCAGAAATTAAAGTAGACTGTTTACTTTTCATACCACACAGTAATGACAGCTTTTTCAAGATCAACTACTGATGTTTGCTTTTTCACAAATCCACAAATGTGGTTTTTAAATGCAATTCGGTATTAATTTAAATAATCAATAAATATCATTTTAACCCAAGCTAATGTTGAACTTGTCTTATTGGCCTCTTGTAATCTAAGCACCGCAGTACTAGGAGCCAGACAGTGACAATCCTGATTGTCCAGGTAACAGACTGAGGACATGTACTTTTAAGCAAGGTGTTCTTACTTTGTAACAAAGGTTAGTGTTCTGGTCATGTTGTCTGGCAGGGGTCCCTGTCCACTTTAAAAAGAAAAAAGTTTTTTCTTTTTTTCATAAAAGTTTTTCTGTACATCATCATCAATTATAAATCCACAATGATTTAGTGCTTTAAAAATCTGATTTGATTCTGTGCTATTTTACACTAAAAATAAAAAACGAAGGGGGTAAAAATGTTTAGTGCTCGTTCACATGACAAAAACGTCCTCCCAGATCTGCTCTGGATGTGTTTCTGCATGCACGTTTTTGATGTTTTTTACTGTTTCAGTACAGTTCTGTGCAGGAAAAAAGCAACATGTTATACTTAAAGGGGTTGTAAAGGTAAGTGCTTTTTCACCTTTTTAAAATGGTTTCCCCCAAAAAATAAAAAATAGCTTAAAATTCCTAAAAATATAAAAAAAAAAAATATATATAATTCGAAAAAAATAAAAAAAATTTAACTTGCATCTAAACGCCTGTTGCTAGGGGGTCCCTCGTAGTCTGACTCCTTCAGTGCTCGGGCTGGTGACATCACTTCCCCTCGGCGCAGTCGGTCATCTGGGACACGTGAAAGAGGTCCCAGATGACTGTGCGACGTATCACGGTGCGCGTCGCTGCTCGCGCATGCGCAGTGGCTGCCCGGCTGTGAAGCCACAGCTGGGTGCCCACAGTAAAAATGCTGGCGCCGCAAGCGGGGAACGAGGGGGGGGGGGCTTCATTCCCCTGCATCGCTGGACCCTGGGACAGGTTAGTGTCCGATTATTAAAAGTCAGCAGCTGCAGTATTTGTAGCTGCTGACTTTTACATTTTTTTTTTTTTTAAGGGGCACCCCACTTTAATGCATCCTATGCATTAAGGTGAAAAAACACCTGGCAGTGACCACCCCCCCCGCCCGTTTTTACTTACCTGAACCCTCAAACTTGTCCAATGAGGACGCAACGTCTCTCGGCTGTTGATTGGATAGATTGATAGCAGTGCAGCCATTGGCTCCCTCTGCTGTCAATCAAATCCAATGACGCGGCAGCCGTCTATGGATGCTGAATGCTGGACATGGGAACGCGCCCGCAAGATAACCCCCCAGGAAATCGCTTCTGTCAGGAGGTTATCTAATGTGGGGAGGAGCCGAGAGCCACCGAGGAACCCCAAAAGAGCAGGTTAGTCGCCACTCCGTGCAAAACGAGCTGCACAGTGGAGATGACATGTTTGTTATTTAAAAAAATAAAAATAAAAAACTTTAGTGTCACTTTCATTTTTATTTATTTTTTCTGTAACTGAAACGCACTGGTACAGACTGCACGGGGTGTGAACTATGCAAAAAAAAAAAAGCACTGCATGTAGTTCGCCCATTATTCATTACATAAGGCATACATGGCATTCAAAGCAACCAATCGGATCCTCTCCATGTTGTTACCTGTTCTAAACACATTAAAGGGAGGGGTCAATATTGGAAAACAAGCTGTTCTTGTATCACATACACACATGCATGAGGCCTATAGCTGGTTAGTTGCACAAATAGACATAATTCAGCTGAAATAATAAACTGTTATTTTGCAGCAGTGGATAGTAACTGTCACAACAGCCACAAATGAGAGGACAGGATTGTGTGCAATGGGTATTTGTCTGCCTGCAGTACTCTGAGTTATGGTAGATATTGTCACTTGTGCTCTTCGCTCCTGGCCCTTGCCGGTAGTATTGATTAAACCAGCCTGACTGGTTCGGAGATCTGAACATGTCTTTGTGGTAATGTACACAGCCCTGGTCTCCTGCTGAGTTTACTTACACAACAGTATTTAAAGAATTCACAGCCTAATATCTGTATAACATTCATTCTATAGTATCATTGCACAGCTGAGTATTTTTCATAATTGTCCCCATTAAATCCAGCATTATTGCCGGTTCCATGTAATTATTAGTTTTGATGGGTATGCTTGTCCGATGTAATTTCTGTGACGTAGTCCTAAATATCCACTCGTGCCATTTGGAAGTAGATCAGAGACTTCAACAAGTTTCTGTCATTTCTGACGTACCAAAACTCTGACAAGCCGCGTTACTTTACAGATTGTTGTATGAATGGCCAAATGACCCGGCTAACTAGTGTAAGGTGACACACTGAATGTCTATGAATCAGAAATAAATGCTAGAAAAGTCACTGGTTTGACTAACGGCTCTCGTATTTGTGGTGAGAACTCATTCTCCAAATGGAAGCAGTTCTAGTAGATTGGGTGACGCATGAAAGTGTTATCTGCATAATGTAGCCAGGTGTCGTTCAGAAAAGCACTTCAAATGGGTATGACGATATGTAACACACAGTAACCAATGAGATCACTTTTGAGTTACAGCAAAAGATTAGTTTGGCTTGGTTGCTGTTAAATAATGTACTTGCAAATTACTCTTTGCATTATTAAACTTGTGGGCTACTCATGTGAAGGAAAATAACAAAATGGCAACAATGTTTATTCCATAACCTTTCTAATTCCCATTAGTTACAATCTGCCTCACCCTGGCTGAAAAGTAACACCTGTTACTATATGAAAATATAAGGGGCTTCTTTCTGAGTGGGCCTTCTGTCCTCCAGCTGCTCCTTTTCCTGGGTGTAATGTTGTAGAATCTTTATGTACAGGAGTGCAATTCTCTCACAATCTTCTTTACATGCCTGACAATATGACCCTTGCAATATGCCACAGCATGCCAGACTACTACTGAACTCTTCCCATTGTTATCCTTTTATATATTCCTTTTATTATTATTTTATTTTTTTAACTACTACTCTAAACACTGATGCATTATGGTAATGACAAGATAAAACACGTTTTACCATGTGTTATTGCAATGTATGTTAATGCACAAAGTGCAGTGTGGTGTGCCATTCATTTTGTACTACCACAATGGCAGGCGACACACTACAACACAATGCACATGGCATGAGCTGCAATAAAAGAGAAGGGTCATGTCCTTATTTTGTGACTGAAGATACTTTGACAGCCCTTTTTTAAAATTTATAGACATATTATGTATTGTATATACACTGTCTGTAGCAAACCGCCAACATTTTTTTTTTTTTTTTATATATCAACCAAATTTGGCAATTTACATTGTTTGTTGACAAATTATAATTTGGCTGCCAACCAGTAGCACATACACCAATTTTAATGATTTGTTGTTGGATCTATTGAATACCAATGCAAATTATAGATCTTGGTTTACCTGTATAGTAGAGCTGCACGATTCTGGTCAAAATGAGAATCACAATTTTTTTGCTTGGAATAAAAAGATCACGATTCCCTCACGATTCTCGTGATGTAAAATCTTTCACATTATACAAAAAAAAAAAATGGGCTAACTTTACTGGCTATAACTATAGAAGGGGGGGGGGGGGGCCCTAGTGGTGGATTTTAAAGGCACATACAATCGTAGAGTAGATGAAAAACAATTTTATTTATTCACAAAATGGATATAAAATCATGTTCTAAAAAAAAAAAAAAATATATATATATATATATATATATATATATATATATATATATATATATATATATATATATATATATATATATATATATATATATATATATATATATATATATATATATATATGAAAAACATGATAATTGACAAAACACCATACAATAATTAAATAGTGATCTGTCACCTAATGTGATACAGTCAACTAAAGAGCTTTTTCTTTCTTTTTTTAAAATTCATTAAAGTACTTTTTTCCAAAAAAATTGCATTTGAAAGACCGCTGCGCAAATACAGTGTGACATAAAATATTGTAACAACCACCATTTTATTCTCTAGGGTGTCTACTAAAAAAATATAATAATGTTTGGGGGTTCTAAGTAATTTTCTAGCAAAAAAAAAAGATATGATTTTAACTTGAAACCAACAAATGTCAGAAAAAGGTTTAGTGTTTTAAGTTAATAAACTTTTTTTTGTCTTACACACAAAGTCTATTCCATTGAAAAATTGTTACAATGTTTATACTTACGTTCAACTGATAAAGAATGTTTTGATTCTTGGCAGACTGCCCAGTTTTTCTCTTCCTTTTTTTTTTGAGGGCTGTGGCTTCAGAAGAGACCCGAGAGAATCTTTGCATAGAAAGAACTGTGAAACACTTTAGTCAAGATCGCGATAATGATTGACGATTAATTGTGCAGCTATACTGTATAGTCATTCAGCAGTTTAATTGTGCTTTGTAAACCTTTTTGAGCTCTTTTGCTTTTACAACTGTTCAGATCATACAGTTGGGGTAACATTATTAAGCAAACACACACAAAGTTTGCACAGTTGATATTCATAGCTACATAAAAAATATTTTCACAAACGGAACCCATCCCTGTAAATCCCCTAAGTAACACTAAACCGTATCCTTATTCTCCAACAATAATATACACACGCCCACTACTTAATGGCTCTGAAATGTATTTTTCACTAAATCGTTTCTTGCTGTTTTTTTGTTTTTAACATCCTCCACGAGATTTGATCCTCTCCTTTTTCGCACTCATTTCTGAATGTGGGGAACGAGCAGTGCCTTGCTCTAATACAAATTCCATAGTCCCTAGTCCATCTCGGGAATGAGCAAGAGAGGGTGGCTACTTTCTTGCATACAAAGGGACCATGGAAAATGCAGCCACCTTCTAACAGGACAACACATTAAAAGCAACATTTTAGCGTAATGGAGGGTTATTTTTTTTTTTTGCACCATCTGTTTCCCATTATGGAGATTTACCTTCACTTCCTGTCCCATAGCCAAAATAGGAAGTTGTAGGTAATTCCTTCAAAGTGAGGGAATCCCTTTGGAAGATTTTCCCTCTATTCCTCTTCTGGGACCTAATTCAAGATTCGGGATGTTCTTTTACTTTCACGTTCGGTGATGATGGCAAACAAGACTGATAAAGAGGCTGAATCTCCCTAATTGACAGCAATAAAAACCTGCCAGGTATTATAATCCCTCTCCACTCTATCCAAACAAAAAAAAATACTTTTGCCTTTTAGTTATCCTTTAAGAATGCATACTTAAAAAGGATTTTTAATTTTTTTTTAAACCGGAGTTTAAGATTAGGGGGTCACTAAGGTTTTGTTACTATGCATTGTTTGCTAATTTTACCAAAGATTTTTTTCAAGTAGCTAAAGATCAGCTGAGTGTACTGCACACAACTATTTCATTATTTATCTGTGATATTTTGAGTGTAAGATTCAGTTGTTTGCTCCTTTTAAAATACTGCTTTCTTTAGGCATTACTTGTGAGTATCTATCTAGATGGAATAAAGGGAGTGTGAATTCTAATTTGGACTCATGAGAAATAAAAGGTTTTCAGTTGAACCTCATTAAATCGCCACTGCAGGCACTGTTGGGGCGCCCGGTAGAGGGGATGTCGAGACAGACTTGTAGCCCTTTATATTTGTAGCAGCCAGGGTCTCCATAGCCAGGTCATGGAAATCTCCCACGGTTCCCTTCAACTCACTAAAGTCCCAATTACCATTGGATAATGGTAAACGAGCGCCTAGCTGCGATTTCTAAATGATAAACTTGTCATGTTCGAAAAGACTTGGGACCCCTGGATTAAATACTTGTCAAATGCCCTATGAGACGGCTATGCCATGGGATGCCCCTTCTTTTTTATTTTTTTCCCTCTGGGATAGGGTGCACCTTTTCTTTAATGCTTTGTGCCCCTTCTCTCCCCCTATTAACTACATCCTCTCTACTTGTCCTACCATATATGCCCTTCATGGGCGCTTAGGTCATCTGGTGTATCCGCAACTGCCTGAGAGTTAACTGGCCAGTATTTCAAACAGGTGTTGAGTTCTTCATGATTTAGTATAATACATTTTCCTTTTTATATGCTATTCCACACCTACTGATTTCCGAGCAAGAGTAGAGTTCCTTAGATCTAAAATAGCATTGTTAGATGGTCTACTCCCACGTCCTGATTTTCCTCAGAGGGGTGGGAGGCGAACAGTCATTGTGTGTGTGTGTATGTATATGTATATGTATGTGTGTGTGTGTATGTATATGTAATGTATGTGTGTGTGTGTGTGTGTGTGTGTGTGTGTATGTATGTATGTATGTATGTATGTATATGTATGTGTGTATATATTTTATTATACTTTTTTTTTTTTTTTTTTCTGAATCACGCATTATATGTTCATAATGTAAATGGTGATGTAGTATGTTTGATGACTATATGTACTCTTAACTGTCACAAAGATTTATACACTGGTTTACAGCCAACGACTGTTAATTGTCATAGTCGGCTATTGCTGACTTTGTATACATTAAAAAATTCTGAATAAAAACCATTGCAAACAAACACGTTTTCAGTTGTTAAAGGCCGTTTCTTGCTTTTAAAAAAAAAAAAAAAAGCAACTTTAAAGATATTTGGGAACTGAGCAATTTGAATTGAAAATTGTGAAGGGATAAAATAAGGTTTCATATAGAAGTCTATGCTGGAAAACGGGTCAAAAGTATCTGCAAGTTTTCAAAGTCTGGTTTCAATGGAATACTAAAAATTAGGACTGGTCAATCACCGCACACCTCATATTTGATCTGTACCATTGACAAGAATGCCGGTACACTGAGCTACAGTGCTGGTATGTAAACTTAACCCTAACCCTGCATAGACACCATTTTAGGAACAGTTGTGCAACAATCTCATTTGATGTTCAAACAAAAAATGATCGAGCGCCTGAGAGGACAAACATTTCAAGTATGAGGTTAGGAATTTGAAACCAATGACCTATACCTGTGCCACATTACTTTAGAGGAGGATTTACCAAGACTTTGAGGCTTTGACTCCTCAGTACATTTCCCTCCTGTATGAGCCGCTTTGGTCATTCAAGTTTCTGACCGCAATCTGTGCAATGGGGCTGGTTTTGGGCATTTGTGTCAAGTTTTCAGAATGGGGTGTTTGTTATGAGGTTATGACACCTTTTCTAACTGCTCTAAATGAAAAGTCATTCACCCAAAGGAGAAGCTGTATACAATTTCATGTGTTTATAATGTTTTCATATCTTTGTTGATAAAAGATTATCTGCTGTGGACTGTCGAGATAAAGGAAGGTGACAATATTTACCCAGCCAGCATACTGGATGAGGAAGTAGAACACTGTGAACTACCGCAAAGTCATTCACACAGCAGGTGTGCGGTATCCTAGACGTGTCCTCACAGCTACCAGTATAGATGTAGAGATAACATGACTTCTACAAGGCTCTGCCTCTTAGTAGCCAGACACATTATATTGAATTCGTTCAGTAAAATCTAATGCCTAGTACACATGATGAGAAGTTTGCATGGAAAAAGACCTCCTTTACGTCTATTGCTATTTTTATTTTACCAAAAAAATATTTGGAAGAATATGTATCGGCCTAAACTGATGAAAAGGGTGTGTGTGTGTGTGTGTGTGTGTGTGTGTGTGTGTGTGTGTGTGTGTGTGTGTGTGTGTGTGTGTGTGTTTGTGTTTGTTTTTTTTTTGGAATATATATTATTGCAAAATGAAAACTTTATTTTATTATTTTTTTTTTTTAATTGTTTTTTATTTGTTTAAAGCACAAAAAATAAAAACCGCAGAGGTGATCAAATACCACCAAAAGAAAGCTCTATTTGTGGGGAAAAAAGGATGTCAATTTTGTTTGGGAACAATGTCGCATGCCTGTGCAATTGTCAGTTACAGTGACGCAGTGCCATATAGCAAGAAATGGCCTGGTCATTAAGGGAGTAAATCCTTCCGGGGCTGAAGTGGGTAAAATTGAGCGATGAACACCATACAGGCTCGGAAATAAAAGAATACACTACAATACAATCGGTACATCACTTCTGAAGTTGTATTCTGTGGTACGAGAATTTTCAAAAAGAGGAAGTAAACCCTGATGGGTTTTACTTCCTCTTTTGCTCGCTGCAAAGCCTGCAAATGAAAAGCGTAATGGGCTAGTATGCATCACATACTAGTCCATTATGTGCCACTTACCTGAAAAAGAATCCAGTGATGTCCCCTGTGCTGGCAGCGTCCATCTTCTGGCCCCTCTTCCTTGCGGGCTGCAGACTCCAGCTCTGTCATTTGCCGGAGCCACGTGACGTCACTCCCGTGTGCACGGGAGCTGCGATTTACGGCACAGGCTAGGGAAGAAACGGCACTTAGTTTTGTTTCTTCCCCGCGCATGCACCGTTGGAATTTTAGGCAGACTACAAGTGAAATATCTCCTAAATGGTGCACGTTTAGGAGATATTTCCACTACCTATAGGTAAGCTTAGAATAAGGCTTGACTATTGGTAGAAGTCCAAAAAGTGGGATTACAACCACTTTAGGTAACCTCTTCATTTTCAATATGAGACTAGCATGCAAAAAAAAAAAAAACAGATGACCATTTGTCAGATATCATCGTGTGTACAAGGCGTCAGTAAATAAAGAAGAAATTAAATCTAATGTGTCCCCTTTTCTGCTGGGATTCTTTTCAGATGAACTTTATGCTCATCATACAGCAGGCCTAAATATACTTGGGCATTTTATAAACAATTTATGAACTGTACTTTCTGTTGTAAACACTTAACATTTTTAAAGCTCATATTCCTTTTAACGACAAATGTAGAACAAACCTTAATGCCCTAACCCAGTTTTACAACTTTGGCATGTGTTCATAATAAAACGACATATCTTTACAACTGCTTGGTGTATCCAAATAATATGTAAATACAATAAAAATGCCCCCCAGTTGATAAAGAATATACTTTTAGGGAATAATCTAAGCAGAATACTATTTGCCTTAATACATGGTCCTACAATCTTTGTCCCTGTTCCAGTTGCGACAACTGGCCTCTTTAAAATAATTCCAGCTGATTTCCTACCAGCCTGGTCACCACCCCTCTCACCAATGTACAACACAAAACCAGTGGCCACTGTTGGTCCTGCATTGCATGGAACGATCTAGGAGTCTCTGGCCACATTCCAGCTATAAAGTCGCAGACCATAAGCCCCCCAAGGGACTATGGATCTGTTTAAAGGAGAAGTGTGGGGTTCTGGAAAAAAATTCTATATCCACCTCCCTGCTGCAGCTGTCCCCCACTAGCTCTAAGCCTGAGAACTGAGTGATCACATGACCACTGATCGCTCAGTTCTCGGTCCGCTGTGGGTCTTTGCTCATTGCTCTGCTTCTCCAGCACTCGTAAGAGCATGAGGCTGGCGAGTGGGGGTATGGTTGGCTCTAAGGCCCCTTTCAGACGAGGCGGACTCCGCTTGCACGGAGTCCGCCTCTGTCCGCCGGCTCAGCGGGAGATCTGTCCGCTGATCTCCGCTGAGCCGGCGGATGACAAGTCCCTCTCCGCTCACTGAGCGGGGAGGGGCTTGCGAGCGCCGCTGATCTCTATGGAGAGATCGGATGAAAACGGACAGTGTGTCCGTTTTCATCCGATCTCATCCGATCCGCCGGCGACGGATCTGGACGTGGGGCCATCCGTCTGCTTTTGGCGGATCGGACCGGGTCGGATGTCAGCGGACATGTCTCCGCTGACATCCGACGCTCCATAGAGTAACATGGAGCGCCCGTTCAGATCCGCCGTCAAAACTGACAGGCGGATCTGAACGGCCCGTCCGTGTGAAAGGGGCCTAAGTGCTGGAGTTAGCTGTCATTCTGGAATCTGGGTGGATCCCGACATTTGTCAGAATCCTGGAGCCGCTCTGTGACGTCAGCTGACAGTGGGCTTTTAGTTCACTGGCTGCTGATTCTAGGTCACAGGAGAGCCCAAGTAAGGGCACTTCTGTGACCCACAAGAGAAGTATGGCCAAAAAAAACCTATGGCCATACTTCTCTTATTAAACGATGCCCTAAAAAATTAGCATGACCTACCGGTAGCTGCTACAGTTACTGCACTGCTATATGCAGGGCAAACATGGGAGAGCATGAGGGGAATACTGTGCTATAATCCGCAGGTTGCTATTGGAGGATACAGCAGGCTAGCAACAGCGCCTGGTTGGTGGACAGCGGCGGGCGCGCTAAAAGCCCGCGAATTTCGGGACATTTAAGGAGGAACAGTCCGGCCGTACCTTATCCTGGAAGCGAGACCGGGACCCCTGCGGAACGACATGATGGAGCAGGAAACTTCAAGGGAGCGCGAATCGCTGCTACGCCGCCTTATCGAGAAAGCAGAAGGCTTAGGAGGAGAAGATTGGCTGTTGAAATGCCTGGAGGCCGGTCCGACCGTTACCACGCCTGATCCACCCCCTGATATGGCTAGCATCATCCCAGAGGCAAAGATGGAGGAGCCCACAACCGCCATGCGCAGTCCGCGCCAACCCAGAGGCAAGAAGAAGGCTAAATCCTCTGCTTCCCCTGTCCCTCGGAAGAAGGAGAGAGCCAGCAGCATCCATCCCACTGAGGACATCTCAAATCAGGAGAAGTGCGGTCTGCCTGCAGCTTCCAGTAGCCTGAAGGAGAGGAGTTCGCCTAGTGGTGAGACTTGCTATAGCATCCCTGTTGATAATTTGCATTTATTAATGTCATCTTTGTCAAGCCTTGTGAATGAACTTAAAGGGGTACACACGGGTGGTACTGGTGTAAAAAATGTACATACTAGTAATTTACAGGGTTTGCACACAACTGGTGCTGGTATGGATATTGATACAGGTGCACATATGTCTGGTGCTTTCTCCTTTTCTGAGAGTGACAATGAGTTTAAAGGGGCACAACGGTCTGGTGCTATTTTTGCAGAACGCCACGTTTGGTGGTTTTAAAAATAATATTGACGCACAATATCTTGGTGCTTTTCAGGACAAAAATGATATCGGTGTTTCCAGAAGGGCACACTTATGTGGTGCTTTACAGCCAGCCAGTGATGGCGTGCAGGTGGATGTGGTCAGCCCAGTATGGCGGCAATTGTCAGCCGCTCAACAAGGGGCTGCAAAGGTGGCAGCCAGTAGTGAGGTGCTGCCTCATACAGGCAGGCACATGCATCAATCAGTGGTCGCTCCGCAAGCAGCAGAGTCATCTTTTAGGTTACCTATGCCTTGCGACATTTCACCGCTGGGTTTTCATTTGTCTGATGCTATAAAAGAGAGGATTTGGAAAGGGGATTTTATTGATTTAATGTCACTATTGCCTGCTTCCAAAGAATTTTTTGCTAAAATAGATAAGCGTTCTGAAGAAAGATCCGAGGAGGAGCGCAAAAAATCTGTTCCAAAAACTTTTCAAAATTGGTTGCAGGCCTTTTGCATTTATGCGGCCGTGCTGGGGGAGCGTTCTCCTGAAAAGTGTTCAGGGCTTTTTCAGCATGTAGACATAATCGCTGAAGCTTTTCGCCACTTTGGGGGCATAGCGTGGTTCACATATGACGAGAACTTTAGGCAGAAATTAGCCGTCCACCCGACATTAAAGTGGGGTTGCAAAGATGTGGGTCTGTGGCTAAACCTAATGCTGCCACAGAAACCGCAGTTTGCACCAAGGGCCCTGCCCCCGCAGAATACTTTTCGCAAGGGATGCTGTTTTGCCTTCAATGAAGGGCAATGTAAATTTTTTGCAAATTGCAGGTATAGGCACGAGTGCTCTTTCTGCAATGGTGCACACCCAGCAAATAGATGCTTTCGTAGGTCAGCAACATCTACCTCAGCAGCAGTTTCTAGGGATCCAGGAGAAAAGGGCCAAGACGCCAGTGGAGCTAGCAAACATGCGCCCCTGGTTAGATCGATACCCAGACCGCATGATGGCCAGGCTGCTAACTGAGGGTTTTTCTGAAGGTTTTATGGTCCCTTCCTTTTCAGGTTCTGGGTGCATCATGGTGAGGAATTTACGCTCTGCCAGGCTGCACCCTGACATTGTGCGAGAGAAAATTGATAAAGAAATCGCTGAAGGCAGGGTAGCAGG
Source organism: Lithobates sylvaticus (assembly GCA_028564925.1). NCBI lineage: Eukaryota > Metazoa > Chordata > Amphibia > Anura > Ranidae > Lithobates > Lithobates sylvaticus. The sequence goes on from CM053029.1 coordinate 442,031,292, forward strand.
CCCTTTTGAGCTACCGCCTTTTAAGAACCTTCGCCTCTCCCCCTTGGGTATTGTTCCCAAGAGGGAGCAGGGGAGTTTCCGCCTCATACACCATTTATCTTACCCAACGGATGGTTCATTGAATGATGAAGTAGCAGGGGTTCTGGCCCCTGTGTTTTATGCATCATTTGATGAGGCACTGTTGCTATTGCGTAAGTTTGGGCAGGGGGCTTTATTGGCAAAAGCGGATATCAAGTCCGCTTTCCGATTGCTCCCCGTTAATCCGCAGGGCTTTAATTCCCTGGGTTTTCATTTTCAGGACCAGTTTTATTTTGATAAGTGCATGCCTATGGGTTTTTCTTTGTCATGTTTTTATTTTGAAGCTTTTTCTACTTTCTTACATTGGGTAGTAGCGCAGTCCATACCGGACGGGGGCCTGTTGCACTATCTAGATGATTTTTTGTTCGTAGGTCCAGGAGGCTCACAGTTGTGTGCCAGGTCACTAAATACCTTTTTTCTGACATGCGATTCTTTTGGTATTCCTATCGCTCATGAGAAAACAGTGCTCCCATCTTGTACAATTGAATTCTTGGGCATCACGATTGACTCAGAGCGAATGGAGTTTAGATTGCCAGAAGGGAAGTTGAGCCGCATGAGGTTATTGATCTCTTTATTTTTATCTAAACGTAAAGTATTATTGAAAGAAGCTCAATCCCTGTTGGGGCTTTTTGCTTTTGCAGCCAGGGTAATTCCAATTGCCAGAATTTTTTCAAGACGTTTTGCCTTGGCCACTAGTAAATTGAAGTCTCCTTATTCGCATGTTCACTTGTCATCGAATATAAAGGAGGACTTAAAGGTTTGGGATTCCTTTCTATCCAATTTCAATGGTGCCACTGTGTGGCAAAAATCGCTTACGGACGATTTTCAATTGAATTTCTTTACAGATGCGGCTGGGTCGTCAGGTTTTGGGGCCTTTTTAAACGGTAGTTGGTGTGCTTCAAAGTGGCACTCCAGCTGGCATCAGGAGGAAGTGCTGAGGAATATAGTCCTGCTAGAGCTGTTTCCAGTAATAGTCGCCATTGTAGTATGGAAAGAATTTTTCCAGAACCGAAGGGTGCTAGTGCATACGGATAGCAAAGGCGTTCTGTTTGCTATAAATATGCTATCATCTAAGTCAGAAATGGTGGTCAAACTTCTGCGGTTTGTGGTTTTACATTGTTTTCGTTTTAATATCTGGCTGAAGGCAAGTTACTTACCCGGCCTAGATAATGATATAGCTGACGCCTTATCTCGTTCTCAGTTCCAGCGTTTTCGGGAATTGGCACCTGCGGCGGATCCGGTAGGCACCCCATGCCCAGATTTCCTCTGGGGCTTGATATGGGACTGATGTCTGGTCATCTTCGAAATTCACTGGCACCGAAAACTTGGCAGGAGTATGGTTTGGCGTGGTCCAGATGGGGCTCTTTCTGCTCCAGGCAAGGTGTCGAGGTACTGGAGGTGAATGGTATTGTCGCTTTAGCCTTCTTGTCTTCCATGATAGAGGCCGGAATGAGTCCTGGCTCGGTCAGCAAGATAGTAGCTGGAGTATCCTTCTTTTTAAAGTTTTATGACAGGCCAGCACTTACTTCATTTTTTCAGGTTAAACAGATTCTTAAAGGATTCCGTAAATCAGCCCCTTCAAGGGACAGTCGCCGGCCTATTTCAGTGGATTTATTGATTAGACTGTTATACGTTCTTGAGGTGGTTTGTACTTCTGATTTCGAAGTATGGCTTTTTAGGGCAGCATTTTCTGTCACTTTCTTTGGTGCTTTAAGGATCGGTGAGTGTACGGCACGTAATAGGTCGTCACCTTCTTTTCTATTATTAGAACATATAGTCTTGGGTGCCGACAGCCTTCGGGTATTTATATGCAGGTCAAAGACTTTTGGTCTGGGTAACGGTCAATGGGTGTCGCTAGAGAGATCACCGGATCAGAGAATTTGTCCAGTTACGCTCGTATCAAAATTCTTGAGGGTACGCCCCTCATATGATGGTTCCTTTTTTATCCACCAGGACCTGTCCCCATTAACCAGATTTCAGTTCTCAGCTGTCCTCGCTTCCTGCCTTAGGAAACTCAACCTTACAGGGTTTAAATTTTCATCCCATTCATTTAGGGTTGGGGCCGCCACAGCGGCCAATCTGTTGGGTTTCCCCCCAGAAAGTCAGAAGAGGGTGGGTAGATGGTCTAGTGATAGGTATAAAATTTATGTTCGCCCAGAATTATTAATGGTATGATTTTATTTCAGATCCAGCTCCAGAGGCAATTTGGATCGTAGGCCACTCCTACATTTTCTGGGCTGGTAAGCAGGCTTCCTCCAGGATTTATTCCAGTAATTTGGGATTGGATGATAAGTTTACAGTTTTTTGGTCAGGCATTCGGGGTCTAAGATGGCGCAATCTTAGAGGACATCTGATATATTTAGCTTCTATCTGGCCGCCTCCTAAAATTCTGGTGATTCATTTAGGGGCCAACGATGTGGGCAAGGTCAGAACCTGGGAACTACTGTGCGAAATCAAAAAGGATATACACGACTTTAAGCTTCTGTTCCCAGGTACCACCTTGGCTTTTTCTGAGATGATCCCACGGCTCCTGTGGTCCCCGTGTGGTAACCTATTCTACATGGATAAGATTAGGAGACGGCTGAATAGAACCATAACTAATTTAATCGTTTCTTTAGGCGGTGTATCATTCCGCCATTTTGAGCTCGAAGGGTTTTTTCCGGGGCTTTTTAGGCAGGACCAGGTCCATTTATCTTCAATAGGTCTGGATATTTTTAACATGGGCCTGCAGGCCTTGATTGAGAGTGCCATGGTGGGGGGGGGACCTCAACCAGGAGCGTCGCCCCCGTTTTCGGTCAGTGGGGAGTAGTCGTCCAGCTTTTGCTGGATGGACAGCGTGTAAGTAAAAAATTTAATTTATTAAGTTATAGCCGAATTGGCTAGAGTGAGATTTAATTTAAAGGTTACCCCTTGACCGACACCAGGGCCATAAAAAATCCATCAATAAAGTTATGGTTATAAAGTATTTGAGTTGTACTTGGTTTTCTTATATATGGTTAATGACTCCGGAATGTTAGCCCATGGCAAGCCCTGCTATATGCAGGGCAAACATGGGAGAGCATGAGGGGAATACTGTGCTATAATCCGCAGGTTGCTATTGGAGGATACAGCAGGCTAGCAACAGCGCCTGGTTGGTGGACAGCGGCGGGCGCGCTAAAAGCCCGCGAATTTCGGGACATTTAAGGAGGAACAGTCCGGCCGTACCTTATCCTGGAAGCGAGACCGGGACCCCCACCCACCCTCCCTTTATTTTTATTTTCAAAGTCATGGTGTTGGTTAGTGGGGGAGTAGTCGTCCAGCTTTGCTGGATGGACAGCGTGTAAGTAAAAAATTTAATTTATTAAGTTATAGCCGAATTGGCTAGAGTGAGATTTAATTTAAAGGTTACCCCTTGACCGACACCAGGGCCATAAAAAATCCATCAATAAAGTTATGGTTATAAAGTATTTGAGTTGTACTTGGTTTTCTTATATATGGTTAATGACTCCGGAATGTTAGCCCATGATTCTGGGGCAGATTGTGTTCTTATTTGTAGCAGACATGAGTTTGGTATTAACATCAAGTAATTGATGATTAGCTAAGATGCTGTTAAAAAAATAGGACACCGAATGCTAATGTAGCGCTGGCTCCTGGCGAGCAGGCGCTATTGTTTTTCTAAAATGAAGTTGCCTGAAGCCACAGTTGGGCTTCAGGATAATTTCTCTAAATTTCTGGTTGCAGTACCAGTCCAGCTGGGTTGCACTGGGTTCTCCTTGACCGCAGGTGTCGCTGTCAACGCCGGCAAGAGTAGAAACGCAGTCTAGCTGGATGCATTGAATGCCACTTGTCTCTCGGAACCAGCCCAGTGGGAGTGTTTTCCTGCTGTGAATTCTGGGGGGTGGTATTTAAGGTTCCGACGCCATGTGGCGGGGGGATTATATTCTGTTTGGTTCTGGTGGTCCTCCTGACCCAGCCCCATGGCCCTCCTGGCCTGGGGTGTGGAACTGTGCATGCTGTGTCTCGGAGCCTACTGATCCAGGGATGGTCCGGTGCTGTCTCATCTGAAGGGAGAGGCCCAGCAACTGAAAGACCCCAGGCGGAGGGACCTTTCAGGAGAAGACTGTGCGCAAGGCTGGTTTCTCTGAAGGAGCCTGGAGACTTAGTTGAAGGACGCAACCTGGATCAACACTCATACGGTATCACCAGATCAGCTGAGAGAAACTGGTACCGTATGTCAGTTCTTTAAATTAATCCAAATCCCTCAGTAAAGCTCAAGTGTAACTTACAAGTCTGTGGCAGAGACTTTACCGAGCATCCTACTGGCTGCTAGGCCTAGTGAGAGAGGTCTATCTGGGGGTTGTGGAATCCAGTTTGTGGAGCAGTTTTATCCTCTGGATTCATCTAATATCTTCACCCTACAATTTTTAAGTGCCTGAACTCACCCCTAACCCTCTATCCTTTATTGAGAGACTTTGTCTTCTTTCCAAATAAATAACCCAAAAGAGGATTCGGTGTCAGTCTCAACATTCTTTGGGCCACTTTCCACGGGATCCCCAAGATGGAGAAGCAAGTAAGTGAGGTAACCGTATGCCCAAATAAAACCAGCAGCTCCTTCGGGGATTAGTGCTACACTAATTAATGCGTGTTTACCAGCATTTGGCGTTTTTTTGTTGTCAGAAAAACGTCACTTTGAACGCGATTTTATAGCGTTCAGAGAACAGCCCATAAACTCCACTGCTGATAAAAGCTAAAAAAACGTCCAGGATAACATAGAGTGGAGTTTATGGGCTATTAAAAAAAAAAAAATGCCTCCAAAAAAAACGTCCGTTTAGGAGCTCCAGTGTGCATGGAGCCTAAACCAAGAGGGACAGTTGGGCAGCTTTGCATTGGGGTGGAAAGTTGCATCTTTTACACAGTAGATTCTTCTATAACTGCTTTCACACAATGGATGCAGCTGTAAAAGCAACTGTATTAGAGATCATTGATCTATATAGAAGACAAACCCACATTTTGTTTTGGTGTGTCTTCAAGCCTCAGTGATCTCGGAGCATGCATTTATCTCAGATCAACAATGTGTGTAGAACAGGTGTAGCACAACAATTAACACCTTTGCTTTTGAATGAACCCTCATGATTGGTAATAGGTAAAGATTTTTCATCCGGTAACATACATGTTGATCTAATCATCAGATGTTTATATTTAAAGTATACAATCCCTGTCTGTGTTTTGCTGGGGAGATTCCCTTTGACTTTGTGTTTAACAAATGCAACAGAAAGGGAGAGGAAATCTCCCCAATGTGAGGGGAAGCCCCATATTACACGGCTATAACCAGAACATTTGATTACATTGTACGTTTTTTGAGTGCATTCAGGCATTTTTGGCCCCAAAATGCTCTCCTTCCCTAGAAGACCAACACCTGAAGCTTAATATACATTAAAATATACATTAAAATGCCTGTATAACGCTTGAAAAAAAAAAAAATGCTTCAAAATCTCCAAGAATACGATCTGCTCAGGTGTGAATGTAGGCTTGCAAACTCTTTAACATGTTTTTTGTTAGACTTTTCAGATCTCTTGAAATTATTACTTGTCTGCAGCAATAGAAAATGTTCAGTATCCTTATTCCCCAAAATGTAGTTCTGGGAAATCAATGGGATATGGCAACCATTATTGGCATTTATTTGTCTGCCTAATTTATCCACTGTTTTGTCCGATTTGATGAATTATGTATATGGCCAGAAACAATTACTTGCAAACGGGCTCCTGGCCATTACTTTAGGACCACCGTTTTCTAGTGGTTAGTGAAGATTTTTTTTTCTTAAAGCGGAGGTTCACACAAAAATTGAACCTCAGCTTTTCACAACCCGCTCCCTCCGGTCTCACATTTGGTACTTTCAGGGGGGAGGGGGTGCAGATACCTGTCTTAGACAGGTATCTGCACCCACTTCCGGGCATAGACTTCCACGGGAGTCTATGCCTCTTCCTGTCCCACCGCGCTGTCTGCTGGGACACACACAGGTCCCAGAGACAGCAGGGACCATTCTGATTGCGCTGCGGGACTCGCACATGCACAGTAGGGAACCGGGAAGTGAAGCCGCTAAGGCTTAATTTCATGATTCCCACAGCGAAGATGGCGGCAGCATCCGAGTACTGAAGGACAGTTCGGCCTCGGGTTTCGACATCGCTGGACCCTGGGACAGGTGAGTGTCCTTATTTTAAAAGTCAGCAGCTGCAGTATTTGTAGCTGACTTTTTTTTGCGGGACCCCCTCTTTAACAACAAACATGTTATACTTGCCTGCTCTGTCCAATGGTTTTGCACAGAGCGGACCTGATCCTCCTTTTTGAGTCCCCCCCCACCATTAGGGCCGAAAACTGCACTCAGAACATAGCACACTCCTGATGTAAAGACGGATTCTGATGTGAAAGGGGATTACTGATGTTAAAGGGGGTCTCTTGATAATTAGAGGGCTACTGATGTAAGGGCGGCTTCTGGTTTAAAGGGCTGCTGCTGATGTGAAGGGGGACTCCGGATGTGAAGGGGAATCTGATGTGAAGGATGGGGGGGTTCTGATGTGAAAAGGTTGACTCCTAATGTGACGTTGGGATTCAGGAATCCCTGATATGAAGGGGGTACTCCTGATGTGGGAGGTCTTCTGTTGTAAAGGAGGAACTGATTTGAAAGGGGGGACACCTGATGTCAAAGGAGGGGGCTTATGTGAAGGGGGGGACTCTGATTTAAAGGGAGACTAAGTATACCTGACCCCTTGACTGTATACATAGTGAACCTCTCACTCCTAGCATTAAACTCTATTAACTATGCTCCTTTTAAGCCACCTCAATATTGAGTCTTTGCCCCGGGTGAATGAATGTCTAGCTTTGCCACTGCCCCCCACTGGCGGTCCTGCCCCCCCTGCTGAGTGCCCCTAATAGCAAGCCTCTTGCTATGGGGGCACTCGAGCAGGCTCACTCCTGAGCCTCACACACAGTGAAGCTTGGCCCTGCGCTCTCCTCATTTGGCTCACTGGCTGTAATTACAGCAGAAGGAGCCAATGACTCCCATTGCTGTGTGAGCCAATGGGGAGAGAGGGAAAGCCACTGCACTTGTGTACATTGCTGGATGGAGATGTATAAAGGGGGCTGGGGGAAACTGCACCCAGATAGGGTTTTTTATTTATTTTTTTGTAAAAAAAAAAAACCTTGAGCCTTTAATCACTTTAACTGTATGTACAGAGAACATTTTCTTTCTTTTTTAATAGTTCTCTGCTGGAGAAATGTTCTCTCACTTTAACTGGCCGAACTTTTGTATGGAAATTCTCATTAGAACATTCCTAGAATGTTCTTTCTTACCATCACTGAGTCTGATTTAGTTCATCATGACCTGGTTTTACCAGACATGAAGTGTGAGAAAATAAAAATCTGAAGAGGCTCTGGCCTTTCCCATCTCTATAAAATTCTAGCTGTGAATGTGGTTTTCATTCCGGAAACATTGTACCAGAAATCTTATGTATTGCATTGAAACCTGTTTAATACATCAGGGATTACATTTAAATAGCAGATTTATCACTATTGCTCTGAAAATGTAATGGCTTTCAAAGGGAATTAGAAGTTTCAGAGATGGAAAATGGTGAGATGAGAACTTTTCATACGAACATTTGTATGGAATTCTACTGTTGTACAGAATTTTGTACTGCAAGCAGGCAGGATTTGTAATGCAGAAGAGACATATTTTGTCTCTTCGGCATTAGAACCCTTTCACACTGAAATAGCGCCTGAAAACTGCTTCCCATTCATTTCAATGGATGCTTTCACACTGGGGCGGTGTGCTGGCGGGGCGATGAAAAAAGCACCTCAAAAATGCCACTCTCCATTGAAAAAGCGCAGCAAAATGTTTTTTCCCTTTTTTTTTTTTTTTTTTTTTTTTAGGTCACGTTGTCATGTGACCTTTAGGCTACTTTTA